>JAODUK010000020.1:1261596-1282413 GCA_027564635.1 Typhlichthys eigenmanni
TGCCCCCCCCCCCCCCCCCCCCCCCATCCTTGCCGGCCTGTCACTGTGTTCAACCTGACCATGACAATACTGTGCTCTCCCCTCCCCCCCACCCCCACCCCAACAATATCACTTAACTCACCCTTACTGCCCTGTTGTTTTATGCTCCCATTTCCTCCCACGCTGCTCTCTGCCTCCACTAAATCTGGCACCCTCCCATCAATTGTGCTTGTCCCAATATTACCCCCTCCTCCCCTGTTATAAACCCTGCTTTGTTTCTTCTGCTTGTCACCTCACCTGTCCTAACACCCCTTATTTCCCCTCCCTTTCTCCCCGCCCCCCTGTTTCTTCCTCCTCCTCCTCCTCCTCCTCTCCCAGAGGCAACCGCGAGAGCTCCAGCCGGGCATCCAGCAGCCGTCAGAGCAGCACGGACAGCGACATGAAGTGCCTGGAGCCGCGGCCCTGGAGCAGCACGGACTCGGACAGCTCCAACCGCACCCTGAGGCCGCCGGTCACCAAGGCCAGCAGCTTCTCCGGCATCTCCATCCTCACGCGGGGCGACAGCCTGGGCAGCAACAAGGGCTCGCAGGGCAGCTGCAGGGGCTCGCGTTCCGGTGAGAGCCGGGGCCAAGAGGGGGGGGTGTTGTGGAACTGGAGGTTGGGGTGGTGACAGACGTTCCTTTACTGGTGGGCCCTAACTTGTCCACTAAAGCAAACGCTACATTTCATGTAATAATTGTTGTACCGTAGTTTGGTTTAAAAGTTGGTTGATTTATTTTTATTTTGATGTTTCAAGGTACCGAGTATTTATTTGGGCCCACCCCTGCAGTTCATGTGCATTTTATAACTGAAGATTAATTTGAGAATGTTTGCGCCGTGAGAATTACTTCAGCCCTCACTTTGTAAAGTTCAAAATGTAGTCTGCCCTCCAGTGGTCAGAAGAAGAACTGGGGTAGATGTGGCCGACCTTTTCACAAGGACATCTGAGTCGATGTTAAGTGCCGTCCCCATCATTAAGTTACCTGTGACCTAAACATTCTCTCTCCCCCCACCCCCCCCTGTAGGCCTTCCACTGGTGAGCCCAGATGTGTGTCCCCAAGCGCTCGCCCAGCCCAGCCGTAGCCTGCTTCCCTGCCCCCCTCAGCAGCCTCAGCCCCAACCCCCACAGGCTGCCCTGCTGCCCACGCCCCCACAGCACCCCATGGGCAACCACATGATGGCTCAGGTAAGGACTGCTGTCGTCTTCGTCCTCACTGCCTGGCCAACATGTTGGTCGTTCTTAACCATGGGGAGGTTTGACAGATCCCCACTGGTTCATTACCCTTGTGAGCAAAGTAGGGAGACCTCTGGTCTTAGATATTATACTGCAGCTTAAGTATAATATTAAATGTAACTCATGCCGGTATCAAGCCTGTCCCACCTGTGTGAATATAAGGTGAAGCTGACCATTGCTTTTGTCAGAGCAGGCTCATCGCCAGGCCGGTTTAATCAAGACACAATATACTGAGCTCTGTCTTTGAACAATTACCCTTACGTAAGCTTTTAGTACAAAGCTGTATGTTTTCATTAGCAACTATTCCCATTGTGCTGCTCTTAACTTGCCGGGTGATTTCCTTGTGTTTTCTCATTGTTTGCTCTCCTCTGGTCTTGCCTTCTCTCTCTCTCTGCCTCTTCCCCGCCCCCCTCCCCCCGACCACTTCTCTCTCTCTCGCGCGCGCGTGTGTGTGTGTGTGTGTGTGTGTGTGTGTGTGTGTGTGTAGCCAGTGGCGTCTCTACAGCCCTCTCAGCCTGTCTCCTACTCCAGCCCTTCATGCCCCCAGGTTCTTGTGCCTGTCTCTCCTCCACAACAGTACACAATGGTACTGGCGCCTATCGTAGCCGCTTCTTCAATTACAGTTAGTTTACCACTCCTTTTAATAACACGTAGAACCCTTTTGTTAATATAAGGGGACACTCACATCACCGAAAGCACACTGCAGCCAATGCACGTGATATAGATGTTGTGTACATTTTCTCCTTTATCGCGGCCTCTCGTTTAACTGTAGCTTCTTCTCTTTTGTTTTTCTACACTCACTCGTTCGTTTTCCTTAAGCTCTTGTTGAAAACACAGTTGTTATGAACATATGAAGCGGGTCCAAACGGAAAGTGAAATGAGCAGCAATAAAAGCATTAAAAGGAGCCTGTGGTTGTAGTTCTTTTGAACATTACAGTGCTCAATTGACATTAATATTCTAGTTTCCTACTGCAAGTACTGTATGTGGTGTTGTTGTTTTTTTAAGACTGTTTGCCAAGTAAATAGAGGTGATTTATTTAGTTGTATATGCTGAGGCAAAGAAACGCTGATTCTTGGCTCGGCTTGAATTGGATAAGGTCACGTTAAGGCCAACCACTTCTGTTGATTCTTTCTTTCAACGGGGAAAATGTACATAAACAAATGTACAATTGTCTGTTACAGTTTCAGTACAGTTTAGCTGTAAAGAAACCCTACAAACGTATGTCCGTTCTAACCAGGGAGAGGAGCTGGCCCCCCAGTTTGGCCAAATGACACTGAGTCGGCAGGGCTCCAGCGACAACCCTGAGCCTCCACCCATGTACCAGCCTGCTCCCGCTGTCCTGACCCAGCATCCCCCTCCACAGACGGGCTACATCATGGCCACCACAGGGCAGCCCATGGCTCCTCCGTCTGGCTACCAGCCCACTACCGGACACCCCCATCCTCCACCCCCTCCACCGCCTCCATCTCAGGCTGTCATGCAGGCCCCGCCGCCCCCACAAGGCTACATGCAGCCCCCTCCACCCCAACAGGTATGGAGATCTCCACAGGACAATATCACACCTGGGAATTTTATTTCAAATGTATTTCATTGTTGTGGGTAGTTTGACCAAGAACCGGGAATGTTCCTAGCTAATAATTTACCTTTTGACACACAATATCAGAACAATACATCATAAGCAATCAATCAATCCATCATCAATACATAGACAGGAGGGCGTCAGTAAATCCTTGTGGGGAAGTAATTGGGGAAAGCCCATATGTTTACAATGATATGAGAAGCACTTGCTCATTTAAAATGTCTTTGTGTTATGATGGTATACTTGTCACATACAGTAGTACTACGCTAGAACTAGTCTTTGATAAATCCACCAGCGTACTGTAGCATAGCAAGTGTTTTCTTCATGTGTGATAGCAATTAACATACTTCTATAGCCTAAAAGTGCAGCGTGTATACCATAAGCGGATGATTATGTTCATAGAGTGTTTCTGTAAAGATGTAGAGCCAGTAATGGCAACTATGATCATTGTCTCAGAAATATTGTAATTGAAGGAAGTTTGATGTAACATCATTTACAGTCTCAAATAGCTTTGCAAGGCCACAAGTAATTCAAACCTAACCAAAAGTAGTCAATTTGCAATATTCTCAATATTGTATGGACTTGTCAAAGCTTGTTGATATTTGAACAACATAAAAACCTCTCCGTTCAATGCATAGGGTGCACCCTCTGAATCTCCGCCCCCCACATTGGAAATACATTGCGAAGTCTAGGATAATGTTGTTTGTGTGCGTGTGTGTGTGGTCTGCACCACTTTATTTAATTGTATTTCTGGAGTGGATGGTTGTAGTACCAGATGAGTTTTGGTGTATTATCTTATCATTGCTTACTATTCCTTTTTAAAGTTAAGCCTCTAAATATTTCAGCCTTTTTGGAATCTGTTTAATTTCTGTTATTTGTGGCGAGTTGTTGGCCACAAAACTCAAAACTTGAAGTTTTTTTGGACTCTGCAAACACTCGTGCTGAACAGAAACTTTCTTTAGAATAGTTGTTGCTAGCCAACCAGTTCTTGGAATGATGGGGAAAGTGTGAAATATCGATGGTGTGGCGCTGGGTTCTCACTCAGAACGTTGTCTTCACAACACTGCTCTCAGCCAGCCAGGCTCACACTCTTCAGTTCAAAGACATTTGATTAATTTGAATAGTGTTCTGCTGTAGCAGTCACTGTTAAATTAGACCGGAGCCTCTTGTCTGCTTGTCTGTCACAATAGACCTAATGAGATTAGCAGGTAGACCGGACTCCGGTCATAACATTGTTCTTAAATCGGGGGGGATGGATGGGAGAAGGGTGTGTGTGTGTGTGTGTGTGTGGGGGGGTGATATTAAACTTTCTCAGTATTCAGAAGGAAACATGTTGAACATACGGAATACACCATCTCTGGCTCTACAAAGAGGTGTTTAGCATGTGGGTGGTCGACCATGTAACAGGAGAGCAAATATTAGCACCCCTGCCTGCAGCCTGTAGATGTTGTGGTATTGTCATGAAGTACAGTGTATGCAGATTCGGGCGGAGGCAGCAGCTATTGATCCTGATTTCGACTGTTTAGCTGTCTCTTTAGCAGTGCCGGTCCTGACCTTCCAGGGGCCCTAAGCGAAAATGTGAAATGGGCCTTTTCTACCTGACACGTGAAACATGCAGAACATTTTTCCATTGCCACGCAGTCATGCCTGAAACCCAGGCACGTTCCACTACAACCCTACCTGTTTTAAGATAGTTTGACTTACAGAACAGAAAAAATAGTAATTTAATATAATATTTTTGTCTATAATCTTAACAATATCCCAGGTTTGTAGCCAATTTAGTGGTCCGGCCACTTATAGAGGAGAGAACACCGTTTACCTGATTGCTATTCCCGCAATTCACTCGTGATTTTTCTCTCTCCTCTTTTCGTGCCCATGAAAGTTACACGTCCTCTCGGCACTGCTCTTTAGAATGGATTGGATGGAAGAATACTTGTTCCCATTTGTATAGTTTAAGCAGCCTCATCTGGTCTAATCTGCTGAGACTAATAAGAAACCATTGTTATAAATATGATCCCCTCTGCGCTGACTGTCATTTATGAGTATAACACAGTACATACTGCACTAACATTGTAGCCTGTTTGGCTTTACTGCTAAATAGATTGTATTGCCTTGCATTAGAAACATGCCATTGTAGCAGGGTCAGGATTTAGTACCAGCTGCAATGGCATTATGACCATTTCAAAATTCAGCTCTGATAACAATGTCTCGATGTCAGTGTCTTATAACGATGTCTCCATCCAGATCCAGGTGTCCTACTACCCCCCTGGCCAGTACCCTAGCTCAGGGCAGCAGTACCGCGTGCCCCAGGCAATGTCCCACCATGTGTCTTACCCTACACAGCGTACACAGCCCATGCCCCAGCCCACACAGCAGTCAGGTGAGTGTGTGTGTGTGTGTGTGTGTGTGTGTGTGTGTATAAAGTTGTGTTCTACTGGTCCACCATTTTGTGTACAGACGCATCCAGATCTTGTTCTTGTAACTGAACTTTTACCTGAATTCTTTGTTTTGGAATTCGTTTTGTGTGGTCTAGAAGATAAGATGTGTGGCGCTATAATGTGCGTAGGTTTTCATGAGGGGCGCCAGGAGAACAGTGCAGTTTTTTAAATAACACAGTGTTGACCGTTATTCTGCCAAGTCAAATAGTCGGACAAAAATAGCCCTTCTTTGTATTTAAATACCTAGCAGTGTAATCCTTCAGCCTCTTTCCATTAGTTCCTATGAATGCCGTCTGTGTGTATACACTGCCAGATAGGTTGTTGGTGTTGACTATCTGACTGGACTCTGGATCGTAGCATGGTGTGCCAGATTAGCATGGATCATTAACCGACTGGGGGTCAGTGAGACATGTCCTCTGTCTTGCTCTCCATAGCCTCTGAACAAAGCTTCAGATTGGTAATCATTTGCTTTGGCAGGAAAAAAAACCCACATTGTGCAATCCAAGACTATTAATGTCTCCAATTAAGAAAATGTTTGCATACTGAATTTCTTGGAACTATTCATTATTAGGCATTGTACACGTGAAGCACAACACATGAATTCTTATAAATGTTTTACATGTTATTATATTATAAAAATACAATAACTGCTATTATTAAAACGTTGTTACAATAAGTTAAATTTGCATGTGATCTCAAATATACATATAGCTAAAGTGTAGTGTCTAGTGGGGACTTTATTTTCCCCACCACATTAGTCTAATGTGCTTTAACATACTGTACCCTTCTGGAAAGTTTGTTTGCTACAATGACTTTCTTTTTCTAGAGCAGAGGTTTTCAATGTTTTTTTGGGCCAAGGACCCTTTGGCTGGTAGGGGGTCCCTGTGCAATGTTTTCAACCACATATGGTATAAAATATTTAGTTGCCGGGCCAACAATGTGTATGGTGGCCTATGTGCCATGTATAAAAGTAGACCACCAGTCATTAAAATAATTAGACAGATTTATATATTTATATCACAGGTTGTATTTATGTCAAGGTATATTTTTTTCACATTTACATGTGAAAATACGTTTGACTATCAAATAATTTGGAGGACCCCCTGCAGTACTTCACCCCTAGGTGTCCCGGACCTCCTGTTGAAGACCTCTGTTCTAGACAGCAGATAAAGCACAAGCTGTGAATCCTATCTTCCTCAGTCTCACTAGTATTGCCACCTGTCATCCTTGCAGGCATCCAGGCCATGATGCCCAGTCAGCAGCCAAGCTATCAGGGCATGATGGGAGTTCAGCAGCCGCAAAACCCCGGTTTGCTCAACTCCCAGAGGGCAGGCATGGGGGGGCAGATGCAAAGCATGATGGTCCAGTACCCTCAGATGCCCTCTTATCAAGTTAGTGAAAGCTCTATAAACATTTGTCTGCCTTACTTGCATACGTTGACTTTTTACTGCAATGATCCCATTTTCTGTTAAGCAGCTTAAGCAGTTGCCTGTCATTCCTGTTGACCTGCCTTGTAAATCTGATATGAAGCATCAGCTGACTTGTCATTGCCTTAACAATAAAGCTAGTGAGTGTGGATAATGCATGTTAACATGATTTTTACATTAAGTTCTGCTGAAAGGTTAAACAATGCATATATGCATTTGCGCATTATAAAACCTGTTTATGCCTTATGAAAAATGCACAGACCTCGAGGAATGGGGAAATAAAAAGGTTGCTGAGTCACGATGTGTTTAAAGTCAGTCAGGAAACATCTCAGTGTACCCTCCCCCATCATCCCAGGTGCCAGTGGGCAACGAGTCCCAGCAGGTGGTGCAACAGCAGCAGTACCAGCAGCAGGTGATGGTCCCAGTTAGCCAGTCGGTCCAGGGGCCCATGCCTGTCTACTACAGCGTCATAACCCCCACACAGCAGAACAGCACAAGGTAGGGAGCCCCACACACATGAACCTTCCATGCTGTCATCATGACTAGCACAACAAGACGTACCGCCCAGGGCTGGCTGGCTGGCATAATGTACACTGTCCACTGCATAACAATTTGACTAGTGGGCTCAGCCTATTTTTATACATACAGACACACTTTTTTTAAGTAAAAATAATAATACATGGCTAAATAGTCAACATTAAATAGTAAGTTAAAATGGAATGACAAAGTTATGTCACTTGACTATAGTAGTAATTGTTATTATGGCAAAATAATATTGTGTATTATATGGTCATATTAAACATCATTGACGTTTAGGCATATTTTAAATGAAAGGGCTGGACTTTGTCAAATCAACTTTATAATTTTTCCTCATGTATTTCTTTTCTCTGACTGCATCCAAATTCATCTTGCTACCATGCCCGCCAGAGTGATAGGTATAGCATAGCACAGTGGTCCCCAATCCTAGAAATGAATGGCTCGTTATAACGACCCATTCATTTGAATCAGGTGTGTTGGAGCAGGGAGACATCTAAAACATGCAGGGCAGCGTCCCTCTAGGACCAGGATTGAGGACCACAGATGTGCATTCAGACTCTCGTTAAATGATCCCTTGCTTCCCTGGGTACCCCTTTACTGTGTGTGTGTGTGTCTGTGTGCGCTCCAGTCCGTCAGTAGGTTACCTGCAGCCCCCCAACTCTGAGCAGTACCAGATCACCCAGTCGCCGTCCCCCTGCACCTCACAGCAGATGCAGCAGCAATATTCAGGTGAGCCAATTAGACACGTTCTCTATTTCATCTATAAATTTGAAGTGTGTTAAAAAAAAAACAGTTGTTAATATCCTCACTTTAGGTCAAAAGCAGTTGGCCTTAGTAATCTTGAGTTTGGTCTCTTCCGTCTCATACAAATAAAGAACTGTGTGATATTCCTACTCGTGCATCTCAGTTTTTCCTCATATTGCTACTGAGGCATAAGCCTGAATCTTAAATATGTACCTGTAACTGTTTAGGAATACATGCAAACCAAATGCAGTGTGCTAGTTGGAATGAGGTCAAAGGTTTCCAGATAAAAGGTTTAACAAGCAGATATGGGGACATCTTTGGAAAAGGTCACACCTAAACTTGGCAAAGTCTTTTCGGGAATCTTTCCACCCGAGGAATATGTTGAATTTTGAACAGCCACCAGAATTACATTCTCCATAGTTTCGCCTTTTTGCTTGGCTCGGTCTGCCTGCTTCATGTACAACATGGATTGCATACTGTTGACACAACAGGATAACGCTGGCTGTTGTCGTGTTGTTTTCGTGTACGTACTCTCAGGAGTGCCCCCTCCTGGGCCTGGCGTGATGGTCATGCAGCTTAGCGTCCCTAATGGGCCGCAGCCTTCCCAGAATCCTCCTCTGGTCCAGTGGAATCCCTGCAAGTATTACAGCATAGAGCAGAGGCCCAGCAAACCTGGAGAGCTCTACAAGCCTGACAACACTCCACAGGTATAGAGCAGGACTCTACAGAAGGCTATAGGAGATCTTATCTCTGATTGAATACTGTGGGAATGCCACAGGAATGGTCTAATGGACTAGTAGAGTGCAGCAAAAGAAAACACATTACCATACCTCAGCCTGTAAAATGGCTTTCCTTTTCTTGCATAACACACAATACAGACACACATCATACCATTTGAGCCTCTCATCTAGCACATGATTATAAACCACTCTGAATCTTTCATGCTCAACAAGTACATTGTGTTGAAGGTGCAATCTTGAACCTTTTCTACACTAAACCACTTGAGTAGTGAACACTTTGAAACCAAAGGGTGTCTGGTAAGCACTTAGGCTCATCAGGGTGTAAATTTTCTATTCAGTCCTGCCTGTCTTTTCTGGTAGACTAGCCTGTACGTGTGTGCTTTGATTGACCAATAACGGAGCTGCAAATGGAAGGTTGTTCATCAGCGTAGTAGAAGCCTGTGTAATTTCTTGTATTCTCTAAATCGATAAAGAATAGCATTGACATGTTCTAAGAAAAAGTTGAAGGTCGTTGGCTTTAATGTGCCCAGGCCGGTACCCAGTTGACTAGCCCCCTGGTCTCACCGACCCAGTCCCCTACGCCATCGCCCTCCGGTAGTGTCAGCAGTGTCTGTCCCGGCCTGGGACCCCTGCCCCTCATCTCTCAGTTCCAGCGTCCCGGAGGTTCAACACAAGGTACGTTGGAACACACCGACGCATCCTGCAGTGTGCGCCTCTGTTGTACCGGTACAACTCCTCAATTGTACAATTAAGAATTCCTCATATTCTTTGGAACCACTGGAGAAACCTTGATTTCCCTTAAATACCAAAAACCAGATTGGTCAGGTAGTCTAGAGCAGGGCTTCCAAAACTTTTCATCTGGCGATCCCCCAAAATGACGACCACCGCTATCCCCAGAGGTGGTAGAAACGGAACAGCCATATTATTATTTGGTAGTATTTTAACATGGGCTACTAGCCCATATTAATGACTGAAATGTACTCCTGCTAACAATTATGGCTGAAATATGCTGTTTATAATCATTTTTAAATGTTATTTAATTTCTGAAAATAATCTTGTGACCTCCTCCTCTGTCTCGCAACCCCCCGGGGGGTCCCCGACCTCCACTTTTGAGAACCACTGTTCTAGAGTAGCAAAAAAAAAAAGTCAAAATGGCTCACTTAAAAACACCTGGCAAGAGCGAATGTCAACTTGTCCTGCACAGTGCGTATTATCGCCTCAATGCTCCTTGTGTCACACCTAGCAAATATGTAAACACGCAACAGAGTGCCCTATGCACATGCATTGACAAACCCCTAGCTTGCTCTGTGTATACAGATGCCACCAGCATTAGCATTACGTACTCTGTACACAAACGCCCAGTTTGGCAGCCATCGGTGGCTCTGCGCTCCTGCTCTTTCACCTACTTCCACAGTGACCTTCTTGCATCTGAACATGAGGCTGTTGGTCCCAGACTAAAGAGCTTTGACCACGCCATTTCAACAGACCCGCTTCACAACTGGCATCATGCCTTTCAGACCACGTGTGTTCTCCTGCTGTGACCCTGTGAGTTAGAGCCAAAGTACCTTTGAGACAGAGCCAAAGTACCTTGGCAAGTGGGCACGAAGCCACGTGGAAGCGCCACGCACACACACAAAAGCACTTTCAAACAGAGAAGCCATAACATTGCTGGGTTCTCTCAGCATTGATGAGCAGGGCTCCATTTACTTTGACATGGTTATACTACTGTATCAACAATCGGATGAATACATTTCATTGGAACAATTTTCCTGAAATTACTGTGTGGTTTAAAATCAATGTATTCAACCAACACACACACACACGCCTGGTGTAACCAGATCAAAATTCACTTTGTGAATAGGGTCTGGGCATGCTTTATTGACAAGTTTTCAGTCGTTGCCTGCTATTGGGCATAAAACCTGGTCAATTATTAAACTATTTAACCAATCGAACAGTTAGAAGGGCTGAGCCAGGTTAAGCGCACACACCATGAAATGGGAAATAATTGTCTGTGTTCACAATATAGCCATTCTAGAACATTGCTGGAAATCTCTCATTCCTGACTCAACAGAAAAATCCTGAAAGATTAGTGATCTTAGATGTTTGCAAAAGGCTTAGAAATTCATTTGGAAACAGCAATGTGACCTCATAATACTACAACAGAGGCCTAGTGCTATCTTAAGATGCCCACACAGTAATTCCACAGTCAGTCACTCATGCGTCCTATCAGGAGCACTAGCATCATGTATTGGCTTTAAATATTCTATGGGCCGGCCGGTCTTATTTTAGCAGTAGGGGTGTAATGGTCATGGTTCGGTTCACACCGCGGTACAGAAGTCAAGGTGCGGTACATTTTCGGTACAGCGGTGATGCCCTATAAACTTATAGCTGATTATAACTTATAACTATTTACCAGCGCCTCTTTGTGACGTGTGTTGTCTAGGCGACGGCCGCTACTCTCTGCTGGGACAGCCTCTCCAGTACAGCCTGTGTCCTCCTCCCCTTATGCACAGCCAGGTGTCCTACTCCCATCAGGTTAGTGACCACAGACCCTCCAGGTGTTGTTGTCTGTGATGACTGTTTGCTCACCTTCCTTGAGGTCTTACCTCTTCACACACCAAGCTAATCATCATAGCGTTTAGTCATTCATTTAAATGCATTTTAAACGTGAAATGTATCAAATGTTGGTAAAGTTACTGCATTGCGTTATTGCAACATGTCTGGCGTGCTGTTTCCAATACGCACAACACATGTTGATCCAGATAGTGCGTGCCAATGCCCCCATCTACTGACGTACTGTTACATCACCTAGAGGAGCAGATCAGCAGTGTCATGCTTGCTGTTGTGTTTTCTAGGGCCAAGGAGTAATGAAACATGGTGCTCGGGGTAAAAAACAAACCCTCAAGTCTGCATCAACAGATCTCGGCACCACAGACGTTGGTAAGCAGGAGAGACGAGTGAATGGGTTCATCCCAAATTAATGACTTTTTAATAAACATTTCCTGAGCATGTACCTGTTTCTGTCTGTGGTACCAACTACTGGTGTACCTGCTTCTACAATAAATACTGTATCTTACGTCAGACTTTACATCAACATCGGCCTGTAGGTTGTAAATATGCTCAAAATTGCATATGCATACAACCACTGTATTACTTGTACATTATATTATAAGACAAGTCCGTTTTTTAATTTTTATTTGTATTTGTGGTTGTCTGCCTGGTCGAGTTACTTATATTCTGAAGTTACTTTTTTTGACTACTGCATGTTTTGTCTGTATACAAACTACACCCAATAGATGGCACTGTATACACTCATGACAATTGTAAACATTCTAAATGCGACTGACAGACTGAACTGAAGCGTTTATAAATGTGACTTATGACCGTGACATGACTTCCTAACAACCAGAATTGGTACTCTGGTGTGGCCAATATAGCGCTTTAATAACACGTCCATTTAATCTGGGGACTAACAAAGCGGCGTCTCGACGCGGTAGCTCTCTCTGACCCGTGTTCCCTGTGCTGTCCAGTGGTGAGCCGAGTGCTGGAGGTGACGGACCTGCCGGAAGGGATCTCGCGCCCCGAGGCGGAGAAGCTCTTCCACCAGCTGCTGCTGTGCGGCGCCAAGATCCAGTGGCTGAGGGACCCCCAGATGGGCCGTGGGGGCGCGGGCGGCAACTGCCACGACCCGGCCCACCTGTACACGGTGGTGGCGGTGTTCCCCAGCACCATGGCCGCGCAGAGTGCTTCCTTCAAACTCAACAACAGCGGGGCCAGCCTCTTCAAGCTGAGGGCCGCCAAAAAGAACTATGACCTGCGTGTCCTGGAGAGGGCCAGCTCCCAGTAGGAGAGGGGGAGGAGAGGGGAGGGGGGGAGGAGGTGAGCGGGCGAGACTCTTGGCGGGCTGGTGGTTAATGGAAAGGACGACCGAAGGGGGAGGGACTGCTCTCGGCGGCCCTGCGTAGACGACGAGGAGCTCGTGTCAAATGTAAAAAGGGAAGGATGGCTATAGCGTTCAGTTTGCAAAGTTGGTTTTATTTGTTTATTTGTTTTTGGGTTTGTATTTATATACCTGACGAGCACACGTCGGCATGTGTTTCACTGTTGCCGTGGAATGTGTGCTGCCATGACACACACACACCTACACACACACACACACCCAGGCAACAGGGTCACGTAGCACATCACAAGAACACGCTGGACAGTCGACCTCAGTCAAACCTCTCCTCCCTCTCCCACCTACCCCCTCCGGTGTTTCTCCCTTTCCCCCACACCCACCTTTTCTTTATCTCCTCCCTCCATCTCTCTCAATTCTGCATATTTATATACGTTCATACACAGTCACTTCTCTGCCCTCTGCTTGTCACGCTCTACTTTTGGTCATTCTTTCTCTCTGCTATAACTGCTCTCTCCTTTCTTGCTTTCTGTTTGCCTTACTGCTGTTGTGGCTTTCTGTATTGCGCTGTTTTTTTCTCAGAAGAGTATTGTTCTCTTTTTGTTTCGATATATTTATAAAAGTGATGTAAGGAATAAAAGAAATCTATATATTCAGTGAATTTTTGTTCTTCTCTCCAGTGGATGAATTTAGGCCTTCCTATATCCTTCCCCTGTTTCCTGGTTCCTCCTACACTCCATGTTTTGCCTCTTTCCCCTCCCCTCTTACTTTGCTGCGCTCTCTATCACCCCCCCCCCCCCCCACACACACACACACATCCCTCCCCCGTTGTGTTGGCGTTTTTCGTTGACAGACGTGCAGAACGTATCAGAAGTAGTAGTTAACATGCGCAATGAATGCATATGTCTACTGTACATTTTATTTAATCTGTTTTTTTCTTTACTTTTTTTTTTTGTTTGTTTTTAAAAATATAAAAGTTGAAGAAAAAAAAAAGAAAAAAATCTATCGAACACTATCTCGTGTCGTCTGTTATTTGACACTGCCTCAGAAGGTTCCAGAAGCGAAGCAAAGCTAAATGTAAGGGAGAGCTGAATCAGCTGTCTGTCAGTTATTGGTCAAATCCAATTTGTGATATCCTATAAATACCGCTTACCGGATGTTTGTGGAACATTGTAATGGCCAATTTTGTAACACTGATTTGTCAGCAGAGCATATTGTGACTACCACTCTAACAACATATTGATGGCTTTCCAGATTGTTTTCACAGTAAATAATCACATTTCTGTTTGGCACCAAACAGCCATCATCATGTTTGCTTTGTGTTCAAGTGATTTTAGTTTACGGTTTCATGTCTCTGTCGCATCCTGGTAGATTTTGGTACCCAGGCTGAGGGCCTAATTTGATAAGTAACTAGTAAATGCTCATTACTCACTAAGGAACCTGAAGCACAGTGCTTTTATTTTTGCCACTCAGTTGCTTGGATTTTAAATGCCTCAGCTGTCCCAAACAGTCACTTCTACACACACTCTGTCTGTCAGTCACACATTTCCAGAGTCAGGCCAGGTTGTTTCATTATTTATATTAGTCTCCCACCTGTTGGAACCTCATTTGGAAAGTTGGCCAAGCAAAAGGGGCAGCAGATCTAGTTGAAAAGTGCTGGAGCCATAGTATCTCGGGCACTGTAGCACTGAGATACAGG
Source organism: Typhlichthys eigenmanni (assembly GCA_027564635.1). Taxonomy (NCBI): domain Eukaryota; kingdom Metazoa; phylum Chordata; class Actinopteri; order Percopsiformes; family Amblyopsidae; genus Typhlichthys; species Typhlichthys eigenmanni. The sequence continues at coordinate 1,275,909 of JAODUK010000020.1, forward strand.
GACGTCACCATACGACTGTTTGTGTGAAGACCCACTTGCTCTGAGGAACTCTATTCAAGTGTCACGGTTAGTTAATTTTGTCAATGGTACGGTACTTTATCTTAAACGTGTTTGTTGTAAGAAGTTATTGTGCCCTTACTTTACATTAGCATATGCTGCTGAATTCTAATCGCATCCCTCGGTGGATTACATAGATGTAGCATATATTTAATTTCATTTTACACTTTAAACCTTGCCAGGGTGTTAAATGATCTTGCTTATGTCATAGACAGACATGCTTTTAGACCAGACACGAGCAAGAAATATTTGATACAAATATACTCTGGCTAGTACTACTTAATATAATTAGGGAAATCCACTTACTGTGAATACATATGTTAAATGTGTACAGTTATTAGACTGGGTTGGTAAGGGGTAATGTGTAAAGATTAGTGACTTCAATTAGGTTTTTGTGTACAGGGTCTTTTGTTCACAAGCTGACCCAATATAACCATTGACTACAGAATGGCTCACTATGACTCGTAAGTTCATACTCATACTTTTTTTTTTTTAAAGGTTTTTACAAAATGTTCTGACTTTATTTTTAGTATCTAAAGTTTTATTTATAATATAACTGTAGAAGGCGTACAGTATAACAAGCTCTATAACCTAGTCCTAAACATGGGTGAAACAGAAGCCAGGTTGAGGCGTCTTGTTGTTCTTTGCCACTTGGTGACAGATTGGACGACAGAAACTCCCTGGATATTCATGACAACCCACCTCTCCCTGACAACGTGGTGAAAGAGGATGACAACACGGTGAGAGCACCCAGTGGTCACACTACACAATGCATATACATGTTTTATGGCCAGGAGCACAAAGCTGGACAATTGATTTGATTGATTTGTCAAGAAGTTGTTTCCACCATACTAACTACATGCTATTTTGATGTGTGTGTGTGTGTGTATATACCCATGTGTTCTGAGAATAGCCCGCTGCAGAAATTAACAGCATCCTCTACCGCTAACCTCCAGTTAAATTACTTGAATGGCTAAATATTTTACATAACTGAGGTACCTAAAAAAAAAAACTGAATTTATGAGTGATTTACATTTGCTGTGAGAAAGCATGCATGAGTGAACTAAATCTCAGATAAAATGCCTGTGTTCAATGTAGGCACCATGGCAGGTTTGCTTTGGAATGTTGGCAGCTTAATGGGTCTGGAAAGAATGGGTCCAATAACGTGAACTGTCCCTTGGTGTTAAGCATCTATTGTAGTGTAAATCCAGAGCTTGAGCGCCAATGGACACTGCTAATCCTACCTGCAAGAACATGGAGCCTATTTAAGCCGATAGGCGTGTGTGGCTCTGGAATTACACTATAGTGTATTTGGGAAGAGCAATTCAAAGCTATTTATTTCATGCAGTTGGAAATTGTTTGTCCCTATTGAGGGTTATTTTAAGAGCTGAGCTCTTTCATGTGTCATCACACTTGTAGGATTTTTGTGGATACCACTTGTTTCAAATCGAAGGATAGGATAAAATCTTCATTATAAAAATATCTAAAATGTTTCAGACAAAATATAATGCCAACTCTTTAGTGTTTTCTCAAAAACTAAGCCAGTTGCATAATTTTATTTTTGTTACGACTCATATATACTGTATTTATATATATTTTATATATATCTCCAGTAAAACATGGCACACTTTAAAGTGCGTTTTACTTTTAACTATTGCTTTATTATTCAGTGCAGTTCTGACTCTATTCTGACCATCTGTGAGGCTAAGTCTGACTGAGTCCATAATCCATAACGAAGCATGTCATCCTGCCTTGTGTGTACATACTGTATATACGTGGCCCAGCTGTGGTGCCATATAATGGTGTACACATTCCTGCAGGTGTACTTCATCTACGATGAGGAGCTGGAGGAGGAAGTGAAAGAGGAACCCCCTCCCCCGGAGCCCATAAAACCATTTAATGACAAACCACATAAGTTCAAGGACCATTACTGCAAGAAGCCAAAGTTCTGTGACGTCTGTGCTCGCATGATAGTCCGTAGGTGTCATCTAGTCAGTTATTCTTATCAGTCTTATCAGTTATTGCCCTTTTGATATGGCCATCTGCTCGTCTTGTCATACATGATGTCACGCTGGAACCCAGGAAAAACGTGAACAATCTAACGTCACTGTAGTTTTTATTTTTTTAATAACCTTTTCACCTGAGTGTAAACTACAATTAGCAGACAGCATCATTCTCAGTCATCAGTCTGTTCTGTATGCGTGCCACTGACTTCCTTGCTTAAAGGTATATTCGGTGATTGTAAGCTTCAAAGCCCTGGCTCAGTAATGGGAACACACCGCTCCACACAACAATATCCTAGTGTTGACAATGTGTTGTGTGGGGCAGAGCTTCTGAGGGAGCATCCCATGGCAATGAGAGGAGAGATGTTTGTTTTGTTAGAGTTCAAATATTAAGTTTTCTTCAGAATAGCTGACTATAGGTATAGTCAGCTATTCCAAGCTAAATGTAAACAAGTATCTCTTCACATTTCACTCTCTGTGGGAGCTCTGTGTCCAATAGTTCTACACAGCCCTGGCTCCGTAAATAGAAACACAAACAAAGTGGCGAACATTGCTCAGATCAACAAAGTCGTAGAACTACGCTTCACAATGCATTTCGACGTGTGTGGTGGCGCTGGGGAGGACTACGGAGTGATACTGAGAATGGTTGACTGACCTTGCCTTTAAGCCTTGAAGCAGAGATCCCATCCACAGGTTATAAAAGTTGTTTCATACATTTCCTTATGTTCCCCTCAGTCAACAATAAATTTGCATTGCGATGCAAGAACTGCAAGACCAACATCCACCACCAGTGTCAGTCCTATGTGGAGTTTCAAAGATGCTTTGGCAAAATTGTGAGGGTTCCTCAGTGTTTTTTTCATATAGTTTTTCATTGTTTTGAGATGCCAATGTGAGCCTTACTTCCCTAGACCTCTCTGACATAATATTCTCATGTTCTTCTAGCCTCCAGGTTTCAGGAGGGCCTACAGTTCTCCTCTCTACAGTGGTCAGCAGAACGCCACAGTCTCTCAGCTGCTACCTTTCTGTATGTCCACTCACTGCTCCACTGCTGGGAAACAATTGGCCGATCCCAAGCCCCACCCTTTAATAACACCTGTCCAACCTAGCTACATTGGACAAACGGAAAACACAGTTGAATGAATTGGTCAGATTCAAAAAATGCTCAACTGTTCGGTCAATTATGTCTTGATGTTTTACACTACTACGCAGTCCGCACCAGAGGCCGCGTATTTGTTACTTTTTCATTTTAGTCTAGACAGTTGCACATTACAATAATTCAATGCCCACCGATATGTATAAATTAAGTGACTTTGCACATGGTCGTGTTTTTATTCAGCAGAGATTTATATGCTGGCCTACAGGAAAAGAATTGCTGTCATCTGGTGTTACTTCCAGCAGATCAGACAAATGCTCATTGCTGTATAGGTCTGATACACCGTTTGATAAAAGTTCTGCTTCTAGGAGCAGTTGAGCATTGAATCCTGTCCTCCTCCTTAGTCATTGTGAAGCCACGCTCACACTGTACACAGTAGTGGTGTGTGTGTGTTTTAAAGTATATTGTACGCAGGTATCGGGTGGAATTATACGCTACACATATAAACAACCAAAGGTGTAACCATAACTGCATACATTTGGATGCATTATTAGGGGCATACCTGTGCTGTAAGCTCCTAACCATGGTGCGGGGTGTTGTCATGTCAGCACAGTCCAACCGTACTGACCCAGTGTTCGAGACGCTGCGTGTCGGTGTGATCATGGCTAACAAAGAGCGCAAGAAAGGCTCAGAGGACAAGAAGAACGTGAGTACTGACACGAGGAGGAAAAAAACAGCAAAGGCCACACATCAATCCCGTTAAAAAGGCTTGTTCCTGCCCAGATTATGATGATGATGATGATGGAGGAAGAGGAGTCCCAGCCAAAACAGGAGGAGGATGGAGGAGATGGAGGTAACGATACAGTATTTATCTCGGGTCTCCATGCATTCTAGGTTGTGTTGGACGGGTGTTCCCTTATCGTCTGTTTATTGTGTGATAGCAAACCCAGAGGGAGACAATAAGGGAGAGAAAGGGGCTATTGATGACAAGGTAAGGAACTATTAACAGGAAGGCAGTATTGCTGAAATGAATTCACCATGTGGCACTACAGACTTCCAAATGTGGAGTGTGTAAAGCACAATATCATTTATTACGTCCTAAAAAGAATAATATAAATAAAATGTATAAACCTCACGGTTAGAGAAGTGATATTTCCCATGTATACTACACATGTAGTACTAGTACTTGAGCAGAAATATCCCCATGGAAACCTTTACCAGGACCCCTACAGTACAGTTTGTGAGTACTGCGGCGATAGTAAGGACAACATATCCATGTGTCTTTCTTCAGACAAAGAAGCCCCAGCCTGGGAAGATGGGTGTGTTCAGTCAGTCTCACTACTACCTGGCTTTGTACCGCTTCAAGGCTGTAGAGAAAGATGATCTTGATTTGCAGTAGGCACTCTGGATACACAGAACACCTTTCAGCTCGCTCTCTTTATTTCCCTAATGTGCATACTAACTCGATGTTATCATTCATGGTCTGCTGTCCTTGTGTTGTGTTCACTTGTTCACTTGCTGGGTGGTGGCGGTTCTCAGTGCAGGGGACCGACTCTCAGTGATCGATGACTCCAATGAAGAATGGTGGCGGGTGGGTCCTAGTTTTAATGCAGAATACTGTACGGCAGTTGTATAACAGCTCACATTCATTATTTCTAACATGAAGGAGTAACTGATAACATGATTGTCTCGATATTATCGAGTGTATTTTTAAAGTGTGCACCTCAGTTGTCCTACGATAGAGTTTTACATTATACACCCCATGAGCCTGTTTCACAGAGGTGTCAGGGTAGGGACAACACAGGTGTAGCTCATAATGGTCAATACATTGTAGGTTCTCTCAGAACACCAGCATTGACATTGGTTTCTTAAGTAGACGGATGCACTGGTGCAGCCTGAATGAAACAAACATGTTAAGAGCTACACCCGTGTGTTCTCTACTATGACACACCTGTGAACAGAGCCCAATGACGTCACCGCAGCATCCAACACCATTCCATGAGTATATCCAGGCTGATTCACTGAGATAAGGTGGAGGGTGTGATCAGGATGGCCTCGTGAGGCTACAGTACAAGTACTTGTTGGATTCACCTCACTGTCATCTTGTCTTCCACTATAGGGTAAGATGGGAGAGCGGACTGGATTCCTCCCTGCCAACTACATCATCAGAGTGCGGACAGGAGAAAGCGTCTACAAGGTGACGCGCTCTTTTGTTGGCAACAGAGAGATGGGACAAATCACTCTTAAGAAAGACCAGGTCAACGCGCGCACACACACACACTCACTACAAACAACGTAACAAAATGCAGGTAAAATGATGTAAACACACAATTGCATTAGCATATGCACATACTATTGGCATAACAAATAGTATGTGAACACTGGAATTACTTGCCTCCTGTATGGTAATGTGTTGTCCTACTGTAGATTGCGAGCTGTTCTAATTCGTGTGGGCCTTAGTTAAACCCCAGGCATTGCCTGATTGCATGTATCCGTTCTGGATTGCTATTCACACACCTTTAATAATTCAAGAACATTGATCAGTAGAATTTAAGACTGTATTTGCTATAGTTAAGTTCTCTGAATTATACATGGAGCAGCTACACAATGAACCTCCATGAGCGCGCACACACACATACACACACACACATACACTCCCCGAAGTGCACCAGAACAAACACTCCTCTCTACCCCTCTGCTGCAACAGTCATAAGAATGTACCATAGGAACATACCATTTATTTGTACCTAAATACACTACGTCTATGATAACACTACAGATACCCCCGTCAGCCTCATATGTTGTACATACAGTAAGAAATACAATGTGCGTCACCAGTGACGATTGTGTGACGACCTCTGTGCAGATAGTGGTGAAGAAGGGAGATGAGGTGAACGGCTTCCTGAAAGTCAGTACAGGACGGAAGCTGGGCTTCTTTCCCGCTAACCTGCTGCAGGAGATCTGAGGGGGAAGTCTGAGCCTTCAGCTGCAGGGTGGAACAGGTCTCACCTGTTGGCTTAGAACGTATACCGACATTTTGAACTGCTAGACACTTGCTTGAAAAATCTCTTGTTGTACTCAAGATACTGATTTTATAATTTTTGTAATTGTATCTACTTTATTCCATTTTAACATTCTTTACACACTCCTTTGTTAAAACAATGGGTTACAACCATTGAGAAAGATATGAATTTAATGTATACTTTACTGATGCACAAATAAAAATCTGTATTAATTTGTGCAGTCGTATATTTTTTGGTTATGCGGGAAGAAGTGTTCAAGAGATTGTAGCAAGATTTCAAATAAGAGAGCCCCGACCCTCAAGCCAGCACCTGAACTTACACTGCAATAC
>JAODUK010000020.1:1282513-1317767 GCA_027564635.1 Typhlichthys eigenmanni
CCCCCCATCAGGTACTTGGAACATGATGTGTTTATGTGCATGCATCTCTGTATGAGTAAGCCTTGTGTGTGATTTGATGCGTGTTCATCTGTGTTTTCTTTCACGTGCGTGCTTGTGCACGTGTGTGCTTGTGTACATGTCAGCTTTGTGCACGTCACCAGTGACAGAGCACTCTGCGCCCCGGTGAGTGTGGCATAACTTGGAGTGACATAGTGTCATGTCATTCTTAGCCCAGAGGGACATAGCCATTTGCTAACACTTCTTTAGCACTATTTTCAGTTATTTGACACAGGGAGGTTTTGGTGGTTGTTTCTCAGCAGAAATGTCAACCCATGGTTTAAACAAATGTCTTCCAGTTTCAAGAATAAACAAAACTGTCAGATTAAGCATATTGTGTATACTAGCAGTAAATATCTCAGGGCACAGAACATGAATGTATCACTCATTTCCATACCAATTTAGTTCAGAAAGCAATAATTTACATACTTGCTTACTTACGTACAGTACCATAATGGAAAAATATCAGAATCAAAGAAGGATCCATTCTCCAAAAGGCTTTAGTCATTTATTTCTTTAAGACAAATTGATACTGTCTACTCTACTGTATGAATGTAGGGGCTTATGGCAAGATAAGTTATGAAAAGAATGAATTAGTCAGAGTGGGTGAGAAATGGAAGAAGGCACAGGATGCTGATGATACAGTGGAACACGTCGTCATCAGTTGAAATATGTACAATAACCAACATCAATAGTACTGTACATGTGAGCTCAAGTCCTGTTTCTACTTCTACTCAGATATATCAGTCTTTCTACAAGATGATACATACTGGACTGTCCATGTATGGGTATTGTATCCATTATTATACAGTATTTGTCCTACTTAATTGCAGTATACTTAATTATATTACAGCCGTGTGTTTTATGTTTTTAAATGTTTTTATCCCATCCAAATAAGTTACATTTCTGGATTAAAGATATATTACTTGGTTTATTATGGGCTTGTATCTGAGTTATGTTTAAGTCACGTCACCCATATAGTATTATATATTTTTATGAAAATTATGTTATTGACAACCAATATGGGGTAATTTTATAGAAGCTTTCATTACACAGAACAAGCTATCTCAGGTTTTACTGGTTACTAGTGTGCATTTTTGCATTACGCTGAGCAAATCCAATGAACACCTTCCAGCAAATCACATGTCTCTAGACATGAGTAAATGTTCTGTACACAGGATACACTTCCACTCATACTGATCCTGTATGTAGCTTGGAACACATTTAGAGCTAATCATCAAAACAATGGCTGGACAGCCATGATGGCATTGAGGTCATAGCTGACTGATGGAGGCTCGTGTTTCATGGTGTCATGACCTTTATGTCCACATTCATGTGAAAATAAGCATGTGTGTACAAAAACATCCCGGAACAGTTTTATTTGAGTGTTTCATGCCAGCAAGACATAAAGTGCTGACATGGTACAGTACTCTAACCAGCGCCAACACATGTGTGTAAGGTTATAAATACACGCATGCTGGCTTTCACAGCCACTCCGCTGAAAATACTGTCACTTTGGCTTCCAGCCAATTTCAGCTGGGATCTGGTGTGTGTGGTGAGCAGTAATCAGTCTAAAATGTGCTTAGAAATAGAGAACGGGAGTGAAGTGGTGAAATGGCAAGAGCTCCTGCCTGATAGTGACCATCATCTCTCCAACATCAATTGTCTAAAGATACAGTAGTGTATGTTTACCCAAATCTCTGTACTCTCTCTCTCTCTCTTTATTTCTCGTATATTTAATTTAATCATGATACTGTATGTGTTGAGTATTTGCTAGTACAGTATGCCAAATAAATATTGAGAAAAACGTACATACAATCATGTTTTGATAATAGCTTTGTTTCGCTTTGTTTCGCTCAGTCCCAAGTTCATTAGCCTCTTTGTGACAAGTCATACTGAAATGTCCACAGGTTTAGCCGAACAGTGACAGTGAGAGTTACTACATTATGTTATTGAATTCCAAGCCACTCTGGTCCTTGGGTCTTGGAAGTACCTTTAAGAAGGGCACAGGACCAATAGCGACATTGGCCTATGTGGGATTGTTTAATCTAAATTCTCTTATTCCACCTGCTACGGTTCTTCTCTCCAGGGGGTCCAGCAGTGGCATGGAGATGGCTGTCACTGCCTTGTTCCCCGCCGGACGACATGAGCAACCCTGCCCATGTTCCAGGGTCACCTTCTCCAGCCCCAAGCCCCCCTGCAGTCACCATCACCCTCCTCCCGTTTCTATCTTGCACCCAACATTAGATGAGTTTACCCAACCCTGTCCTAGGGAGAGATGAGATTTAGTTTTCCCACTCTTGTATCTGGCACCCACTCTTTTATTTGTGTCAATTTAAATCTGATTTGAAGATGAATATGCTACCTTAACATTGTTGTCAAAGAAAGAGTACCAGATATGACACTGAAACACTTTTTTATGTTTGACTTATTGAGTTCTGTTGAGACATTTGAGAGAGCTCGGAGAGAATACATGCTAACAACTGTTTTTTTTTGTTTTGTTCCATTTGACAACTTGTGTTCAGTTGACAACTTGTGTTCAGTCACACTATAATCTGCAAAATCCTGTTTCTTCATGCAACTGACCAAGACAAATAAAGAGCGAGCATCAGAACTTTCCAGGTAATTACACAGGCTATAGAGTGCCCCTTTCTAAATGAGAGCATTCCATCCATTGATCTTTGGATCAATCCAGCAATTAATCACCCAATTAATTACATCAAGCACTCATTGTCATCAACTTGAAGGTCAAGCTTTAGTTACAGTAAAGTTGAGATAATATACTGGACACTTATATAAACTCTGTTACAGGGGTTGTTACAGGGGTTGCAGACTTTAATGCTTGCGTTGAGCCAATAAGGCTGTTCTGAAATGTTTTGCAGTAGGGTATGATTAATATATTATGCATTTACTGGATTTGCCTATTTTACATTTGTGGATTTTGAAGTAGATTAAAGTAGACATAATGATTGTTATGCCTCCCTAGCGGTTCTGCTTGACCAATTAATGATAATTATTAATAATGAGTTTTTATTAATGGTTTACATTAATAATAAGTAACTCACTAACCAACCAGTCTTAGTAGTGAATGGTTGTGTCTCTTCAACAGCCACGATTTGTCTGCTACAGTATCTATGTGCTTGCAGGAAAACACTTCCTACCATATCTCTGACAACGCTAACACCTCAAACTGTAGCTACTGTATGAATTCTTCATCTGATAGGGATGCGACGTGCAGCCAACACACTCCTGAAGGAGATGACATCCCACATTGATAACACACAGGCTTACACCTCATCCCGTCTACTCTCTCCAGCTTGATGACTTGATAGCAGGCCACAATTTCAATCGCTCTCCTCCATCCTATGAAGACCCACCTTGTTTACCACGAGTGCGGCCGAATGACGCTCATTGTCTCTGGATGGGATCCACTGCCTCTGTAAGTGATAGGAGTTTCTGCCTGCTAATTGCATTAGCCCAGCAGGTTATTGAAGTTTCGCTCCGTAACGTGTGGTCAGTGTGGTGAAAAATATACACAGGCAGGGCAATACATACTTCAACACAGCACGGTTCCCATTACTGTCAACCATGGGGGGGGGGGGGGGGTTTGGCAGTTATTTTGTATTTTGTCAGAGATGAGCAGAGCAAAGCCAGGGCTAAGGCCAGGGCTAAGGGACTTTCTCTTTAGACCACCAATGCTTCTATTGCAACTATAATAAAAGTGAATAACTCTGAAAACATGTTAATGTTTTGCCATTATAATACAAGGGCAGTTTTTCGGGGATCAAGACTTCAAAGAAAATAAAATCGAAAGACTGACATCTGATTTGTTTTAAAATTATGCCACCCTTCCTTTTATACCCTGTGATTCCAGGAGTGTTGACGTTACAGTACATTGGCTGATAATGTTGAACAACTAATTAACTTGTTTTGAGGAATGAGGGTGGTGAAGGCAGAGGCTGAAGGGACTTTAAACTGACAAGTCATTATTTCTGCCTTGGCTACAGTATACATGTACATTTAAACACACACGCACACACAAACACACACATACACATTTTGAGACAATATATGTAATTGATTACCCACAGACATTATATATTACTGTACATCACATCTCTTCACCAGGGATTTGCAAGAAAATATTATGGTCAATTTTAAGACAAGCAGTCAACTCCTCCAAATAAAGTGGCATGTACAGTAAAAACAAACAAAAAAATAATAAAACAGCAATGCCAAGTGTGGAAACACTGATGTACTTAAATGGGTCGCACTGAAAATTAGATTTAATAGATCTAAATCTGTACGTATGTCACAGGAAAAGTCTGCAGATTAAGCCATTCTCTTCATTCAAAAGACTACTATTATGCTAATAATTATGGCTAATTATGCCATACAGATATTAAAGTCATTGAAAGTCACGTAAATAAAATTAACATAAAAAAGGTTAGCTATGAATATCATTATATAGCATCTGCATGTTTTGATTAATCTTAAAGTAAACCATATCATGTTATTAATTGTTTAGGCTATTGTGGTTTGAGAGAATTTTAAGGAACATGAAAGCATGGCTTTCAACCAGGGGAAAGAGAGTTCAAATATGAGTTATATGGGAAACGATCTCAATGACGATAGGAGCAGAGCAGAAGGACACTATATTTCTTCTCAGTGGGAGCATCACGTTCCGTGGAAGGGTCCGGTCAGCCCGAGTCAAGGCCTCGGGATTGCAGAGACAATTCCAATTTGTGGTGAGGGCGACGGTCGTCGATCACAGCCAGTTAATGAGGCAAAGCCCGGAGCATTAACTCATACTGCCACCGTCTGCGATCCCAGCTCTGATTACTGTAATGAAACGGTCAGGGTATTATTAACCAACCACCGCAGTACATCCACACATGCACACACACAGCCACACATGTACACACACGCACACACGCACACACGCACACACAGACACACGCACAGCCACACATGCACACACACAGCCACACACGCACACACACACAGACACACGCACAGACACACAGACACACACACACAAAGGACATCTAAAAAAGAATGCAGGAGAAATGGCACATAAAGCACATGCCCCGGATAAAAAGAGAAAAATAAAACATTTGACAAATGCGAGCCAAGTGGGCTTGTAGATGCTAGACACCCACAGCAGAAAATGTTGAGCGTTGATTTACATGCACTAAGTATTCCCATAGTGTGCAAATCAATATAAAAGGGGTTGCTGGTAACACTGTACCATAGATATGTCACCTTTAATAATAGACCCAATAGCTCTATACAGCACACGTGATTTCTAACGATGTATAACAAAAGCATGAATCCTTTAATTATGAATCTTAATATATCCTAGGGTTAATATTGGGGTCTTTTGTTTTGTTATTTATTGTTTGGTGTGTGTGCATATGGCTGAAGTTTGCCGGCTGGTTAGAAAGCAGAGCAAAGCTGGTTTCAAAGTCAAACCAAATGTCACTTTGGCTATGGAAGTGTTTCATATCCAATCGGACAAAGGTTCATTACTTCCTTGCCTAAATAGGCCTGCTGTGATGTAGCCTACGGTGGTTTGAGGAGAATGGAGGAATTGGCCTGGGCTCAGTGCAGACCGTTTGTCCGTCTGCCTCTTAGCTGCTCCCACAGAGAGCAGAGGTATTTTTCACGGAATTATCTCCCCTTAATGACCAAGGGATTCTAATTAAAGGCGTGATTAGGGATCGCTCCTATAAGCACCTTTATTGGAAATTAAGCCCAATCCATTCTGCTTGACAGCAGGGGGGTTCAAGCGATACTATTTTGCTGATCACCAGGTGAAAGCACAGGAGGTGCTTTGTCTTGCTTTTTGTTGTTTCTGCTGGCACAACAAACTAAGGTCTGTGTGTACTGTACTGTATGTGCAACAAACATATTCCATCAACTGTATGAAACATATTACAATATGTGTCCCATTGAGATTGTCCTACAGCTCAGGATTGCTAACAGCTGTTAGTGACCATTACATTTTATTAAATATGTTCACCAATAGCTGAATCTACCAATACAAGGACATTTGTTACAAAGTTACAATTCAACTTCTAAATAACACGTTGCTCTATATGCTTCAGAAAAAATATATGAATGCATATTTGGAATAATGTCAGCCTGCTTTGCAAATTCAATGTAAAGAAAAGAGGTCTACACAGTCCCTGTGCAGTCTGAGATATATTTTCCTATCTCTTCCATACAGTACTGTATACACATTAACTCAACCAACAGCTGTAACCTATACACAACAAAAAACAATTATATAGCACCCTATTGATTTGCAGTATTCAGCAGGTGAAACTGTATTGATCCCATCTACAGTAATTTAGCTATGCATTACTTCTAATACATTGCTTGAGGCCTTGTAATAATCCTGTTGTATTGGTTATTGTTCTTACCGACATACTATATGTTTTAATGTTAAGATACAGTATGTTAAGTGGAGTTGTGGAGTTGCATACTTACTTTTTTAAATGTGATTTTATTTCTAAATGGAATAATACCATGACGGGGTAATTAATTAATATACAATTAACTTCCCTATAGTTTATTATATCATACAAGATGTAATGCTTAATGAACATCCAACGTGGTCATTCAAAATTAGTGTGTATAGTATTCGTCCTTAAAACAGAGCAATCCATATCCTGAATTTTAAAGATGGATGCCCTGCAATTACAGCATCTCTCACAATTCTCAACAAGTTCCTTGAAAAGGTCACTTCCATCCTGTTAGAAATGAAAATCCGTTAGGAGGAGATTCTCTACCCTTTTGTAACCTTTACACAAGGAATCCCATTGGGTTGACTCATTGTGTGAAGCCGTGGGCTCATAAATCTATATATTACTATGGAGTGGATGCCTCTAATCAATGGCTGTGGGTGCTTGTCTCGTCTAATCACCTGGCCACGTCCATTGATCGTGACAGTTGTGGTAGAAATGGGCTCAACATTTGCCAGTTCGAGTGCCAGTAAGTTGCATGTGAACTGGCAGTCTGCATACAGACACAAAGCCATACACGTATGTACTGTACAGTAAGCTACTCATGTGCATAATGCGTATTAACCACCGCATGTATACCAAACGCTTGCACGGTGCAAAATTAGCAGCCTAGGCAATAGGGTTTCACATTTAACTCTGTATTCGAGCTGCGTGTGTGGCGGGAAAGGGTCAGCTGTTCCCTAGTGACATCTCTGGCCCTTCTCACAACACCAATTTGGCCCTGCGGTCAGACCGCGTATGGCGCAAGGGATTATACAGGCCTATCGGAAGCCGATGGCGGCCTGTCGTGGCGGCTGAAGGCGGTGGATATGTGTGAGGCGACATCTTAACTAAGTCTGCCTCCAGCAATTAGAGTGAAGAGGCAGGAACCGGTGGCTCTGCGGGGAAGGCAGAGGTGAGGGGGGCGTGGCCAGGCCGGGGCAGGAAGCGGTGTTGTTAGCAGGCACCCGGCATTACGTACTGTAGCCGTGCACTTTTTAATGAGCATTTCATTGTTCGGCTCTAATGATCATGGCGAGATCAATGTCACAATGTCATCACGTGGAGATGCTGTATCTTGTATGAAATAACAGCGATAGATGTGAGCGGGCTGACGGTGTCTACCGAACACTTGGGAGGTGGCGTTTTTTCAAGCATAGATGTATTGTACAACATTAGAGATGTGCTTTATTGATGGGAATGGGACTGATGAAGAGCTCCATTAAACGGTCGTTATGTTCCTCCAATCATCATTGAGATGAAAGATATGAAATCCAATACAGGGGCCCCTCCGGGTTCCGGCGGCTCTTCTCACTTCCAGTCATTGCTCCTTATGCTCCACCTTCAGCACCTCCTCATTCCCCTCCTCTTTGTCCGCTCTAGGTCGCACCAGTATTTTCCTTACTGCCGCCTAGCAAACAAATGTGCTAATATGCAAAAGAGCAGGGGTAAAAAAAAGAAAAGCGACTTAATGCAATTTAAAATACACATAGAAATGAATAAACATGCGGCGGCAGTCTGGAATATAAAAGTTGACATGTTAATATATACCGGCCACCTAATGGGTGTTCCATCACAATTAGCCTCAGATATAGATGCAGTGGGTTCTCGTGAATCAGACAGTGCCTCATCAATCTTAGCGCGGCTGTCCCCGCGACCAAAAAGTAGAGGAAAGCAAATTGCTGCATTTAATTAATGTACTGCCTCTTTTGTTATGCTGCAGCTCAGCATCTTTCCATCCATCCACGGGACGGGATGCTATAGAGCGTTTGCACCAGGGCACACAACCCAAACACTACATGTGATACAGACACACAGTCGTACGGGTAACGGGTGAAAGAGTTAAAAGTGAGAGAGGAAGAATGAGAGCGAGAGAGACAGAAAATATAGTAGTATAAAAATACAAAGTGGTCTGCGTCCATCCTGCAAACTTTCTAATGAATGTATAAGTTTGGTAAGCGTGATGGATGAGCAGGGAACGCTGTTTGTCACAAATGCAATCTTCTCGGACTCGCTCAGTTGTTTCCCAGTTCAGGAGAGTGGGCTTGGGCACGGTTGTGCACTGGCTGAAGCAAGAGTCTAATCCTGTAATTAACGCGCGATGATCAAACAATTTACTCAATTACTACGGTGGGTAAGCAATGTGCATGACAAACATGTCATGTTAATGTAAATAGTAGTCTTGTTAGGCTGATGGATAATTAAGACACAGCAAAGTACATTGTAACTGTTCAGGCTTTTGTTGTTTACCTGAACTGACAGAGGGATCGTAGCGCTTTCATTATGGCACCATATGTATTGTGTGCTAGCAGGTTTGTATGGATCCTTTTCACAGAGGTGCCCAGAGGAGAAAACACATGAAACTCGTAATATTAATTCTAGCTCCATTACATTTAGGTGATCCAGTGCACCAGCATATTATGTATTAATTGCTCCCATTGTTTTGTCTATCCTGGTGGTATACGTATAGCAAAACAGAAACACTATTACCTACAACAATCAACTGTCTGGGTCAATTGAACCAGTAGTACAGTACTTTACCAAACCAGTTGATAGTTCTCTAGTGAGTATACGACAATCCCCTTAAGAGACTCAGGACTTTCTCAGGACTGAGATGCTGTGTGGGCGTATACAGACCTCTCTTGCATGGCTGCGGGATCTATTTGCTGGGTACTGGAGGACGTGGGTGGTCAGCATCAATATTATGCATGTCCACTCAGCCCAGATCAATAAAGTGGAAAGATTGTGCTCACCTAGCACCCCGGTGACCCCCCCCACCCCCCCCTCCAAACGCTATATGCCTCACCTCTCAGAGGGGTTAGAAAACGGCATCCTATCTCCACCATTATCGTATATCCCCTCTTTCCAATGGGTGATGTCAGCTGGAGAGATCCAATAGACAGGGGAGCTCAATCCCCCGTTTCTCTCCTATGAATCGATTAGTGTTGCAAAACGTGTGTTCGCTCTTCTGTCTGAGCAATGGTTCTTAGTGCCTCCTGCACTGAAGGCAATGGCTGCCTGTGTGCACACACCGCAGGCTTAAAGTCACCGCGAGACAGCAGTGGAGCGCAACTGCCTGTGGAACGGGGGAGAGAGAGAGAGAGAGAGAGAGAGAGAGAGAGAGGGAGGGGGGAGGGAGGAGAAAGGGGGACAACAGGATGAAGGCAGAGGAAAGGAGATGTGAGGGAAGAGGAGAGAGCGAGGAGAGGTGTTCACCTTGAGAGAGCTCATCCATTACAGGCAGGCCGAGGCCTGCTCTGTCACGCTGTCACAGTGATGTCACCCCTACGCCACCCGAAAGGTCACCTAGCACTTCACTACACGTGCCCCACTACACACACACACACGCACACACACACATACACGCAAGCAAGCACAGACACACGCACACACACACATACATGCAAACACACACCCACACTGCACATTCCCATCTGTCGCCACAACACTGTTAAGTTACTTTTGGCATCACACTGACACAAATGCAAATGCACACACACAGTGCACACTGGCTTGTGAAAGGGACAGAGAATATCACCGGTTATGCAAAGTTAATAATGAGTGTGTGTGTGTGGGGGGAGGTAAGGGGTGCATGCTAATTATATTCTTGAACGTTAATGCTTCCTGCCTGGCCACCGCATTCACAGCCAGCTAAGGTGTTAGCGTAGCAAGACTCAGTTTGAGCTCATGCAACCGTTTATACCGTGCCCTTGCTGAACGCTGCTTCATGACTCAATAGTGAAACAATTATTTGAACAGAAATCAATTATCTATAAATGATATAGAACGCTCTACTGCCACCCCCCCCCTTCTTTCTGTGAATATCCTAGTATAGGCATACAATATATGCTACTAGACACACATGATATATATATATATATATATACTGTGTATATATATATATATATATATATCATGTGTGTGTCTATAGATATATAGTGTACATTAGAGAGAGAGAGAGAGAGAGAGAGAGAGAGAGAGAGAGAGAGAGAGAGAGAGAGAGAGTCAGTTAGCAGGCAGTGTTATGACATCACTGTCTTTTACGGGCTGTCTAAAACAAAATGTTCTAACGAATCATTAAGCTGTTTCAACACCTGCTTGCTAAGAGAAACTTCTGCGATTTTAGACTGTTATTGCTTTAAAACGGTCAGATGCCATGCTGTCTTGTATGGTCACGTAAAGGAGACATTTTCCCCACATGTTGATACAGTTCCTTGAGGTCTTAATTCATCTGAATTATAAGAAGTCATTTCAAATGCCATATGTATTGCTCAATATTAAGAGCCATCAAATCCTTCTTCCATGAACCATATGAGTTGTAAGAACACTACAGATAGGAATTTGCAAGACACAAGGGATGCGTTGGTGTGACTGGTGTGTACAGAAGAGTCATGCGATCCAAGTGATAAGAGAAAATAGATATTTCCCCCACATGCATTTGTGCCTGAAATAAACAACAAATGTTGTGAAGTATGTCTGGTATTTTATAGTTGTTTATAATAATTATTGACCTGATGGTTTAGGCTAAAACACATTTGGCATCATATATTACTGTATGACCGCATGACCACATTTATTGCGTTTGCCTTGCTGGTGTGTGTACCGGCCGGCAGTGGAAGCCCTCGGTCCCAGCGCCTCACACCCACACGTGCAATCAGCAGATTGCTCCCAGCCGTTTGGGTGTGAGGGCATAAGGCTGGAAGACTAGGTTCAGTAAGTGGGTTATTGTTTGCGTTTGCTCTGTTTGAGTTGCCGTTTGTGTTCGTGTTCGCGCGGCTGCACGGAGTATTCCCCAGGTATTGTTGGGTCTGAGCAGTGGCTTGCCTGTGTATGTACTCCTGTGTGTGTTTTGACTCTCTGCACTTGTCCTCACCCTGCACTGTTACAATTAGACTGTGTGTATGTGGATGCATGCAAGCAGATTGACTGAGCAATTGGTGATAAGAATAGAGTTGAGGGTGAACTAATGACGGCACAATATTATGGTGAAATGCTGACCCCTAATGGTTTGGAGAATATGGTCATTTTATACATAGAGCACCTTTAAACCCTGTGAGGTCTGGGGGCATTTTACCCTTTTTACCTACTTTTGTTTAGTCACGATTTACTATATTTAACCCTATAAGTCACTATGAAGTGCTGCTTATCATTAATATCAGAACAAACGGATCTTGTGTGTTTTGTCATCACAGAAATAGATTTGGGAACTATATAAATGCAAGATTACCAGAAATGCAAAAAAATCTAAAGAACACCTATGAAATTTGACATTATTTACTGAGTACAAACAGCACACAATAAGATAGAAGGCCTTTGGATGTGGAATATTGGTCTATAAGCCCTTGGGTAATAAATGCACATCAGGAGAAGCACTCCACACTCCACAAATACATAACAATATATAGAATTGCAAGCTCAGTCCACAGGCGTTTTGGTTCAGATATATCTGTGCAACTGTTCAGAGCCATTTGTGTCCGTCTGACTCTGCCTCAGTTCTGTAGGACTGTGTTGGGAGTGCATTATGTGGATACCTCAATTGTTCTAGACTTTTTCCCTTCCATCAATTGTCCAAACTCTCTGTCTGGGAACAGATCCTTACAATTTGTGGTGTTCATATGATCAATGTTAGAGCTGACTGGACCTGGCTGGAAATCTTCTCAGCATCACTGATCCTCATCCAGAGGTGTTTGGCTCTTCATTCTCTTCATTGTAAACATTGAAAATAATTTTCATTTCACTAACTAATTCTAGCCCAATTACACAAGTCGCCATTATCCGTGCGCACACGTGTGTTCCTCCGTCTTCTGAATCTCATTCCTTCACTTTCATGATCAAAACAACATTTACAGCGTCAAAACATGCACACAATACTAATAACATCACATAATACTTTTTGAAATTCATTTGCATTTCACAAACACTATATAAAGATATCCTATGGTAATATATTCTTGTATGTGCGCGCTATGTTTGGATCTCTGTCCAAAAACAAATATTCAACTGAAATAGTTATAAAAGTGCGTGTTTTACTTCGTGCGCACTGTGCCAGCTGACACTTGTGATTGGCTATGGTGAAAAGCCGTCATCACGCGAGTTTCCTGAGGGAGGAGGTGAGTGCGCCTTGACAAGGAGAGCTCAGCTCATGGTCTAGGAACTTGTGTGCACTCTCATTTTGAAGAGCGCACTTTGGCGAATCAAATTTTGCACAGTTTGTCTAATATCTCAAAAGGCTCCAGAGTTATGAAAACATAAACAGTGAGCAGTCGCGGGTGACTTGGTCGACCTCAGAGAGTTTTAAGCAAATTCACTACAATTACATTTTCCAAAGCTGACACATGCAAATTGAGAAGTGTGTGCTTGTGGATGGTAAAAAATACATGTGGATTATACTTTTGCACTTTAATAATATTGATAGAAATGTACCCCCATATTTAATTAAGATATTATATTTAGCCTTATGAGGCTGGGGGCTCATGTATTGATGTGAAATGTAGCGGCCTGCCAGGCTATGAAAACAAAGTAGCCTGGATTGCAACACACATTATTATTGTGCGATGTTATTTTCATGAATGCTCAGGAATGTATAGCTCCATTATATCTATACAAAGAAAATAGTTGTTTGCTGTTATATTAATTTCTAAATTACTTATGTGGAAATGGGATTTTAACCTGATTTGGACCAATGGTCTAAGATCTATGGATGTCCACTAGAAGTTAAAACCCTGGAAATACAAGTTTGAATGTTACCATTTCCACTCAAGGACATAGAGTAACTAATGATAAACACACATCAACAGAAGGAGATGCCAGTCTAATGTGTGATCTAGCATGGCCAGTGTACCATTTACTTTCTTTCCCTGAGGCATCTGTCACATCATCTTCCCTACATGCGCACTGGCTCCATATAACCACTTTGGCTATCTGAAATCCTTCATTCCTAAACTGTCAATCAAGCCCAGAAAATGGTATGAGGTCTGGTGGAATTTAGACTACAGCTTATGTTTGTTAGCCTGGTGTATCCAGACCAGTCATACAGACCATGCTCTGGCCACGCGCCATTGGGAAGTGTTTGCTGTTGCCTCCAACTGGGCGTAGACCTCTGGTTAATTTTGAAACTATTGGACAGCGTTTAACCAATCGGCGTTGCTATACAGTGACTGTTCAGATAACCTCATCTAGCTCTACCACTGCTTTGAAACACGCTTGACTTCAACGTCATCTCACTAACCCACCCTGATTGGACCGCCAGCAGGGTAGCTGTGCGAACTCTAATGAGAACAGGGTTTCCAGACTATAATCTCAGCAAAATATATTGAGCTGAGGCAATAGTCGGAGCCAGGCTATATGTTTGTAACAGAACATATGAAAATGCTTTTTGGAAGTTTCCATGAAATGTTTTAAATCCAGATCAACATGGGGAAACATTTGCAAGATCTTAACAAGCAGAAGGTGTTGTTTTGTTCCTACTGTTATGTGCAGCAAGTAGGTTTTAATCAGCCATAACCACACATTTTCAGAAGTGTGATAGTGCTTCAGAATAACCTTCAATGAACGACTGTTTATCTAGTTGTTACTTTGAACTTTGTAGCAATTGGGTGCTGAAGATATTATCTGCATACTGTCATCAGCACTGTCCAACTGTCCACTGTCTGCATACAGTATCGTGCTAAATTGCCAATGATGCCTTGTGATCTGGTTTAGTCTGCTGTGACCTGATGTGTCTAGTGAGACGTTGTTTGTTGGAAGATTCCCATCTTCCTGGATTTCAGTGTTGAATTTGACACCGTCATCCCAGCTTTCTCTAAAGAGATAAAACAGTTGACTTTCTCAAAGGCAAGTCATGTGTTTTCTGACCTTCTACAGTGGACTATAAATTATTCAGCCCAGGTTCCAGGACCATGCAATATTTTCGAGGGAGAAAGTCAGCTGTCACTGTTAAGAAAAAAGTGGAGAAATGGGGCATACAAGCATTCGGCAGGACACATACAACTAACTATCTGTATGTGTCCCTGACTGTCAGCTCACTATAACATACAGTATAAAACAATGATTTGTCACAGTTTGGGGATATGCTGCCACACATTTCCACATCACCATTAAAAATGATGCAAAACCTTCTTTTTTTTTCATCCAATTTCATTAGATTCTCATTACACCCTGTCAGCTAAAAATGAAATGTCCTGAGAAAACATCTGCTCTCTATGGCTATCCATTCAGGCTTTTTTACCATCAGGTGCGAGAAAGCATTCCCTCATGCCCCTACCTATTACAATCATGCATTCAGTCACTTTCTTTCAGTTACGTAATACCACTGATGTTAACTTTTTAAAAGTAAAAAAAAAAAAACAGTACTCTTTACAAATCTCTTGACTATAACTTTTATTTGTGAGAGAATTTACTTGATACCAGTATCTTAACAGAATTGTATACAAACATTTGATGATCTTCTTAAGATAATTGGTCTTAAGAGGGTCAAAGACGAGACGTGTACATTTTGTGTCCACTGCATAGACAACGCGTGTCATTGCCAGATATCTACGAACGTTGTGTATGACGTCCAAACGTTAGTGCAAGCACTCCCGGAAGCCACACCTGGGGCGACAGTGGTGCAGTGGTAGAGCGGGCGACAGGTGATTTGGCCTTGCTGCTCTCCCTGCTTGTGGCTTTCCATGTATGCGCATGGAAAGGGCTTTCCATGTATGCGCATGGAAGGGCAGGGAGCTCCCAGAACAGAGCAATACCTCCAAATGTAAATAATTAAGTTAATAAATATTACAATGACAAAGTAGTTTTGAGAAATATGTGGTATTCAAAATGTTATAAATACATATTCTTCCAGTTTCTCCCACATAGTGGTTCTTCCATAATTCTTCCATATTTCTTTCAGTCTAAGAATGACTACTGTATATAAAGTAAAGTGATTATGAAAAATGATCATAAAATCTGTGTAAACAGCATCAATCCTTCTTCGAAACATTCTTCAGTACATACTGTAGTTTGCTTTTCCTTGGCCAAGCTTTTGTGGATATATTCAACTAAGTCAACAATGAATGAAGCTGAATTATTTTATCTAACGTTATTGAACAAAATTATAAAGTTGTCCAAAAAGTGCTGGGATTTTCTGACTGTTTATTGTCTACCAATCTCCTAATTATGTGCAATAAAATAAATAAGTATCCAATGTACAATTATTTAAAGGACAGATAGCATTGCTTGCATTAAATTAATTATCCAAAATTACAAAAAACAACTAAGACATTGTTAAGAAAAGTAACAGCACCAAAATGCCAAACATATACATGTAGGCTCTACCATTACCATTTGATCTTCTGAACTTTGCTATCTTTTCCCCAGCAGTTCAACTTCTCACCCTTCTGTCACATCCAGATTCACATCCTCTCTCTTAATAAAACTGGCTTTCAGGTCTCTTTTTTTCAGTACTGAATATCGTCTCTCACGTTCTTTATTATGTTTTCATTTGCTTTTATCTCCATGGACTATTAATGTCTTTGATTACCAAGCAGAACACTAAAATGTTATTATTTTTTCTTTCTGAAAAATATTAGTTAACACTGAAACTTTTCACACATGTTCACAACTTTCTTTTTTTTATGCCCTAAGGATGGACATCTTGTAATTTGTCTGCAAATGAAAGAAGAGGGGGAAAAAACACCCAAGCACAGGTCATTCCAGAGTGCTAGCTCCAGTCACAGTGAGCGAATATGAAAGAAAATGAGAAGGAATAGGAGAGAAATCGAAAACCATGAGATTATGGCCTAATAAGTGCCAGGAGAGCGCATGCACACACACACACACACACACACACACACACCCCTCTGCAGCCGGTGACATCTGCAACACCCCGGCTCACGGGTGAGAGAACCGCGAGAAGACGGTGAGAGCGAGAGAGTGAGAAACAGAGAGGGAACGGGAGAGGGAGGAGAAAAAGGTTAATTGTAGCTAAGAATACTTATGGCCGTTTGCATTTTCTATCAGTCACGAGGGCCAATCTTAAGGTTCCCTGACCTTTTGTTTTGCTTCCTAATGAAACCCATGTAATAAATCACCCCCCCCATCCCTGCACACCTCCATACCTCCACCACTATCACTACTGGTGCATTAACTGCTGCTGGAAGCCTGTTTGGACCCTGCATGGCAGGAATTAATAACGCTGACACTCCAAACAGGGAGATAAAGGGAAATGAAGATGTGAACCAGACTCTCTCAATATGTGCACTTCATCACTTCCCAGGCAGCCTCCGAACCTGGGCGACGAAGGAGCCAATGGAAGCCCACCGAGGGAGGTGGAGTTGGAGGTAAAGGATGGAAGATGGGATGGAGAGGTAGAATGGAAAGATGGGGTATGTGGGAGACAGAGTGGAGAGGGTGGGAGATTTGGGTATATATTGATAGAGTGGGCCACAATCAGGCTCATGTTTGTTCTCTTCAGGCGTCAAGATGAGCTTTTCTGGATAGCTCAGGAAAAGGTCAAATGTGTTCTGTGCTAGTCTGTAAGATTCCTAAGGTTGCAAATGTACAGTGTGTGTTTTGGTGCTGAGAGAAGGAACAATCACATAATGCAGAAAGCAGAGGTTTCAATTGCGTTTCTTGAAAATGTACTTGAAGAGGTGACCTCTTTGTTTGCATTATGGCACCCTCAGAA
The DNA here is from genome assembly GCA_027564635.1 of Typhlichthys eigenmanni. NCBI lineage: Eukaryota > Metazoa > Chordata > Actinopteri > Percopsiformes > Amblyopsidae > Typhlichthys > Typhlichthys eigenmanni. The sequence continues at coordinate 1,299,743 of JAODUK010000020.1, forward strand.
CCCTCAATCTCCACCCTAGTTAACTGCTGTATATTTTGAAAGACAACTGTACCCAAAAGTGCGCGTAGAGGGAAAATTGTGTGTGCATATAGCAACCAGGAGGGGGAGTAGGATGAGTGTCAGCCAATATGCAAGCAGGTGCTGGAGGGAGTGCTCTCACAGTTTAAGACCAAACAATAACATTTCTGTGGTTTATGTGAGACCAGAGAGCTTCCCCGTCTTTTCTTCTGCTACATATAACCCACCAATCTACAGTATGGTAACTATAGGCCTTAAAGGCCAACACAAGTATCCCGACTCTGCCCGACTACTGCTCTCAGCTAAATGTTTTTGTTGAGATACTGTGTTTCGAAATGGTGGTAGAGCTAAATGAAGAGATCAAACCAATATTGTAGCATTGCTGCTTGGTTAAACGCCTTCCAATAGCTTAAAAATTAACCAGAGGTCTACGCCCAGACTGTAGAGCATGTCTAGGCCATATTCACAAAGTTAATTTTTGGTCTGGTTACACTACTGCACAAGCAGAAGAAGAAACCTTAGACCTCCTGCAATTGGGCAAGGAAAACTCTTTAAATAAGTGTGCTGGTCTCTTACTTAAATATTAACATTTTAAATACATAAAATGATATACATACAATTAAAGAAACTGATGTTATTTTGAGGGCTCTATAATTAGCAATTGCTTTATCATTCAAAAAATGTGAATTTATTTTTCTATTCTTTCTATCTAAAAACTTACTTTTAAAAATAAGGCATTTGGTAAACAGTGGAACGCTCCCACCAGTAACTATAGTAACAAGCCTTGTGAGAACAGGAGATACAATAACAGAGATGTGTGTCTGTGTGTGTCGGAGAGAGAGCTTATAATCATAAATTAGATACAGAAACGGCAGTCCCCATCAACAACAGCCACCCTGTCACTCCTTTCCTCCCTCTGTTTTATCACTTGCTTATGCTTTGCTTCAATTAGCCGTGGCCAATCAGTGGTCCAATTAGGCTTTTATGTGACTTCCTGCCTTTCTGCTCTGTAGCTGGCGACCGTCCACACACCGCCCAATTAGAGGGACATTAATTAGGACTAACGAACAAGGGGTCACTGACCGCACGTTCAACAAACGCACACACATTACTTGTGTGTGCGTTATGTGTGCGTTATGTGCCCGCTAGCATCACTTTCATGGAACTAAAATAAAACAATTCTAGGGGGAGGAAAGACAAAGAAAGCATTTGTGTAACGTGTGTAATACTTGTTGGGTCCAGATTTCATCAACACCTCGATCCATTCCGAAAGTGTGCATTATTAAAAACACGCTGCATACTGTAGCATTAGCGGCTCTAAAGACAACTCTTAAAGGGAGATCCTCCAGCCAATCCTAGCACCTTCTCTCCCCTCCTGCTCATCCTCCTGTGCACCTCTTCCTTCACAAGCAGGCCGAGCAGCAGCGGCAGCAGCAATGAGTCAAGGCGACCATGCGTGGCTGCTGTGTGGCTCTGTGAGCTTTGTTTGAGCTGGAGGATGCTCAATGAGACGCACAGAGTGTCGTTTCTCAGCACTGTCCCACAGGCTCGCCGAGAGGGCGGGGAAGGCAAAATGGAATGTAACAAACAGACTGTTCAATTAGGGGCAGAATGGTGTGAAATTGCCTCCAAATGATAAGCCTCTATTATGGCTGCATGTGGATGTATACTTGCCTGGTAGGCCAGCAGTTGTGTATCTCCCGAAATAACAATGCACACGTTTCACCAGTTTCTCCTTTATGACTGTTGCGAAACAAACATTATGTGGTGCATTGTGCCGACCCGGAAATATGCCAAATGCAGGCATAATTTAGTTAGAAAGGGCAACTCTGTCTTATTGTCCAAGGACCTACAGTATATGCATAAAAAATGCATGGAACACATACAGAACTAGCAATGTTTCTAGCAGGTCATAGATAGCAGTTAGCATTAGCAACAGTTAGCATTAGCAACAGTTGCTGCGGTAGACATGCATGCTAGCAGTCTGCAGTGATCACAGCAACAAGCTGTACAGTTTTAGACAGCTTTTGAGAGATCAGACTATGGTTCTGGACTACAGTATGGGTAATATACTGTTTGAATAATTAGTTCCATGCACCTCTCTAACGTCTTTTCCGGCATTGTACCCCACCATCCTCCATCATTATGGATGCATGCTCCATCTACTCCACTCAGCTCAAAAACTCATACATCACTAGATAAAGGTTAAGGAAGAGAGCTCTATACAGACAACAGGGCCTAGGAAAGGGCATAAGTAATTGTGCAAGGCTCTCACCTTTTTCAACACAACATTGTACTTTAAAGCATGTGATTTATAGACGTGTCCGCTACACCAAACATACTACACAGACACAACACAATTTACATTGAACTTAAACTGTGTGGTAAAGAACGCAATTTCGACTGAACGCAGATTTGCTTAAGGGGTTCGGAGGCAAAAAATGTATTCTGCTATTATATTAGTATTATAGAGTACATGTCCAAACTACAGTATGTAAATACACTGGCCCAAACAGAATGTTTTAAGTATTTATGACATTGTATAGCTATAATAATATAGGATCTTACAGATTACCTTTTGAAATCAGAGATAAATCAAAATATGAGCTAGGGTTGGCAGGTGAGTTGTGTGATTATACAGTTTACACTATTGGAAACATTTGATTAATAATGATAAAATGCTAGTCATATGTCAAAGGGGCAGGAAAGGTTAGAGGTTAGGGTTGTTGACTCACTCCCACATGTTCAGCATACCGCTGAGAGATGCTTAACCCCAACCTGCCCTTTAAAGTATTAATGTAAGTCACTTTGTATAAAACCATTTGCGACTGTAAGCTAATACACTTTTTAGCAAGTTTCCGAAATATCTTCTCGGTGTCTGCTATTTTATCATTCTCTGTGAATGCTGAAAAAAATTATCCGGTACTTCTACACAGCCATGTGTGTAAATACAAACACAAACAAAGTGGTGCAGACCGCCACAACAACATTATCCTAGCCTTCGCAATGCGTTTCCGATGTGTGAGGCAGAGCTTCTGAGAAAGCACTCTACGGCATTGAAAGGATAACTTTAGTTTTAGTTCTGAGTTCAAATTTAGCAAGCATTATCATATTTTCAATATTATACACATCGTGACTATGGCAAACTATCTGTATGCTTATCGAGCACAAATAACGCCATGCCGGTTAAAGCTGCTCTGGTTGCTATCCTGCTGAGATCAGCAGACCCTGCAATTGATGTTTTCAGTGGAGCAGGTTCCTGACAATGAAAAATGTCCATATTCCACATGCCAGGACAGGAATGGACCTCATGTATGTAGAAGACAGAGATGGAGCAGAAGACATGAAGAGACAGATGACGATGGATGAATAGCAATGTGCATCCGCCAAGACGACTTTATGCGGTGAAAATTTATTATTATTATAATATTCAGTTCATTTTAAGACACTAAGGCGTCTTTCACAGTATTTTCCAGTAATGGTTTCAATATTCACACTCTGCGTTCATGGTCCATTTGGCTTCTCACAATTGTAGTTTTGAAAATAGCCTTATTCCTGATGCAGCACATCGCTAATGTTGAAATCCTAATTATGTGATTGTGAAACATACACAACACTATAATGTAATCAAATATTGTTTTACCTTATAGTACTCAATGTGTGGGTCGTTCTTCTTTGAACGCAGGTCTTTGTGTTGACTCAACGTTGTTTCAACTTGATTATGAACTATTGAAATAAAGTCAAACAAAAATGATTTCTAACTCTTGAAATTCACCACAGAAAGAGCACCAATGCCCACTTTAGAACCCACTAAATGCTGCATGGCCAATGAACCTGTACACTGGTTTGTTTCCTCCATAGACGAGGTTTTCGAGCCCTCTTCCTCTGTTATCGCTGATCTATTGCATCAGGTGACAAGCCAGGTCCCTCCACAGTGTGGTAAGGGGCCTCTCTGTGTCTCCTCACCAGCTGGCCCTCGCTGGCTCACCCAACCATAGACTACACACACACATACACACACACACACACACACACACACTTACACCATCCAAGACAGACTGCTACCAGATGGAGAAAGTAAGGGGTAAAGCCCCCAATGCACCACTTGCTAGCAACCTGGTTGGAAGTCAAAAGATTTATCGCTGACAGATGCTTAGTGTACCTCTTATATGCATTATTTCACCAGCCTGAAGGAAGTATTGTCTTCCTTCACTTTACCTACTTCTGATAGTACTGACATACTGTACAAGTTAAAAAGGACAACTTTATTGTTTTAGTACTTTGATTAATCTCTGCACATTTTTTGTGACCTCTGTGAGAAACACATTTACAGGTGAGATTTGTTTTTCAAGTTCTTATAGGTATCTTATTAGGGAAAAGTATAAAAGAAAAATGTTTGATCTGATGAATCTATGGATATGTTCTCTAATGGTCTTGTCAGGGTTTATCAGTTAACGTTTTAACTGCGATCAAAATATAGTGGTTTACTGTAGTACATGCTGTTGCTTTTACGGATAAAGGTGTGCATGTTGTGTGTAGGTACCCAATTTGTTAAATAAATGTCTGTGGACACAGTCCCTTCTCGGTTTAATATTACAGCATGCATCCCAATATTGTCAGAGATTCAATCATGTGCACAGTATGTGTGCTTGGTGAGAAAAGCAACTCATGTATTTTTACATTGGAAGACAGCATGTGAAAAATAACCCTGTGATCTTGAGCAAATTGCTGGCAGTGTGCTATGTGAGTGACCGGGGTATGCTTATTATTCATTGTAAGAGCCCTTTGTCCCTTGAGGCTGATACCACAGCCAGTTTAATCAAGATATTTGATTATTAGAGCATCAATCAAAATCAATTATGACACAAATTTTGATAAACAGTAACTAACACAAAATAATTATTTTTGGTTTATGTGAAACGCCATGGGTGATCTGAAATAGTCCTCATGTTGTTGTAGGTTCCCTATATTCATGCCAAAATAACTGAAAAACAAAATCACAGTTGTAACTCCCTTTTATGTGAACAAGCTAACAACAGATGGTACAAATGGTTTTAAAAAGAAGCTACCCTAATTGAAATCATATACAGTATTTGAAGAGATACCTGGGAAATTGTTTGAGCGGCGATGGCACAAAAACAGAGGTACACTCACTTCTGCAGTCCAGGTGTGGTTTATTTAGTAATTAGTATATGGCAGGCCGAGCACAAACCTAATACACCCAAATATAACTCACAATACAATTTTACCAAACAAAACATAAACTCTACAAAAGAAACTACGTTTAGGCAATGCCTTTTCAAATGACCCCAGTAGCTCTTCTGTTTCTTGATTGTAAGTTCAAATCTGAGCCTCTGCCTCATATTATCAGCTGGCTCCTGTTTAGTTAAATAGCAATGCCATTAACTAAGGAAACACTTGGTCCACAAACTAGACAAACTTCAGACTTACAAAAAAACAAACATCTGTGTAAATAGACAATAGTAAATTATACACATTTTAATTTACATGGCACGGGATAGCCCCGTGACAATACCAAATAGGTATGGTCAATTTCCAGTCGTGATATAAAATGCACGAGCAGAACAGCAGCTGCTGTCATGCATGTCATGGTAATAACATGCTTGGTCATAGTGGACACCTCACTCCTGCAGACACAAGCGTATAAACGAGTGACTGTATATGAGTTATTATACTGAGTTTGTTCAAATTCAGGGTCATACTTTTTTTTAAATCATATTTTCACAAAACCTTTAACATACAGTATGTTACATCATATGTTATCTATGACATACATCACAAGGGGTAATTTTTAAGTAGTAATTTAATAATGTCAGACATAGGCCTATCAGAAATTATTTGTGTACAGTAGTTGATCATATTGATCTCAGAATGAATACATTAATAAATTACATGAATTATCATCATACAATGTTTGTTAAATAATTCAATATGTATATTTACATTTTGATAAAACAACAGGTGTTTTGTATAGTGAAGACATTGTTTTGGCAGGGATTGAAATGTGGGATTTCTTTTGCAAATTGTGTCATATTTCCTTAGGAATGGACTGCTTAACCTAAACTGCTTAGCCATATTATATTTATTGATTATTTGTATGTCCCTGAATTCAATACATTGTAATATAGTTTTACTTATTTAATTTAGTCTCTACCGAAACCATTTTGCCATTTGGTAGATTTTTTACCAAATTATATATTACATTTTATGACATAATTGCAATCTCACTTTGCACTTAAAAAGTTTGGGGATGGCTAAACTAAGGATCTTGGCTATGGACTAAATTATTATGTGTTTTGTAGTGTCATTGATTTTGGTGACAGCATTTTTTAGCTGCATTTTGTGACAGAATAAGATGACAGTTGTGAGTGTACTTGTGAGTGTGAACTGTGTCTGCCATTACAGTACAATGTATCTGTCATCTGTCTATATATGAACTCTAACCCTGATTTTGTAATCTCATACGACCCACAGTGTAGTTAATAACAAAGTACAAGTGGGTTCTAGTCCTCCAGAGCAAGGACACAGATGACTGACCATTTGTATCTTTCATCACCACCACTATGCTGTTCCTGATTCACCTGCCATATCTCCACCTGAACTCCTGTGTTAAATAATGCCTTGGCTATACTACCAGGCTTTCTACACAGACATACAAGAATAATGGGAAAACATTTTTGTTCAGAAAGCCAAGATAAGCAAACAAGCAACCGGCCAAACTGATATGCACATTTAAAGATGCACAGAACGACATATTAACACAAGTCATATGGAACAGAATCCCATAGCAGCAGTCCCACGGTTTCTGAATTCAGCCAGCCAGCTAGAACATTGCACCAGATACAATGTCCCTTGACTGTGATAGGTGCTGTCAAGACAGATGCCTATACACCCTATTATAAATCCACCAGGGTTTGTACAGTGTCTTACTGTAAATAATAAATACACAACTGTACATGTGTGCAGTAGCCTGCTGTATGTACATAGATTATTTACCAGGGCTGTTATGTACACTTTGACGGACAGAACATGTTGGCCAATGCTTCACCACAGCTGTGTATTATGTAATACATATTAGATACTGTTGTGAGCCTGCACAGAGCTGACTGACATGGAGTGGAGGGAATGCCGCGCGACTGCATTATAAAAGCTCCAATCGGATTTAGCCGACGTGCCTTCCACCTTCAGACCCCATCATTACATATGCGTAGCCTGGTCCGTCCGGTTGCCGAGGGACTCATTACTCTGTTGCTTTGTGAGGCTGCAGACAGCCAAGCTGTGTGTGTGGTGGGGAAGAGAGAAGGGGGCGTATGTAGTGTACGCAGGCAGCGCTTGGCTGCTCTCGCGAAGGCTTAGAGGCCAAGTTAGACTGTTCCACAGACTGTCCAGCCGCCCTGTAACAGTGCATCAGGTGTGGATGTGGTGGCGAGTCTTATGGGGGCAGCACACACATTTTTCATGTTAAGCATGTAGAAAAAGAATTACGTAATGGGTCAAATGGATGAAGGTATGCATGAATGGGATCACATGTTATGTACTGTACTTGAAGACACTTTCATATTTTGGCTGGGAGCTTGGCCTCACTATGAAAGACAGATTTTTTTTTGTAAACCAAGTCAGTTGGCTGACAGGCTTCAGTGAACCCTCGCTCAGTGATCTCTCTTGGTCGTCCAAGTCTTGTGATCTCTTGTCATTGGCTGATCCTGTGTATCACACACAACAGAAAAAGCTAAATGAGCTGATGTCGATTACTCACATCTACATGTACTGACATGTGCTGTATATTTAAAAATAAGTTGGCAATACCATTTCTCATTGACTTCTGTTAATTCTGACATTCCGTGCTCTATTTTGGAACAAAGCGACCTTGTGACTGTTAGTTGCAATACATGTTAAACACCTCCTCACTGTCATCAACACAGATGCGGTGATACAGTGATCTGGCGAGTCTCTATGCAGTGACACAAGCTATGCCTACATATCAGACAAGGAAAAACAATAATCCTTTATCTCACTGTGCGCTCCATCTCCTTTTTCTATCTCTCTCTTGCGCTGAAGGCACTCAGCACCCGGGGGTGTTGAGCAAATTGATATCAAACATCTGCTTGTCACTAGTCCCAGTTGGAAGAGCAAAGCAAATATTACCAGTAATAAAACAATGGTACAGTATATAGGAGGAAAGGAATAACAGCATTGGGGGTGGAGGGAAGGGCAAACATTGTAAGTGGCCTTGGTCAGATGACTGTCATCAGCACACACACACACACACACACGCACACACACACACAAACACACACATGCACACACACAGGCCTGTGCTAGATGATCCTGAAACTGAAGGGTAATGGAAACGCCCGAGGGTGTGAGAGGATCGCTCCTTCGCTCCAGCTACAGCTCTCCACTGTCCACTGCCTCCCAGAGCTCCAGACAGAACCCTTAAAAGAAACACACCGTAGTACAACTCTGAGCGGTAGAAGGCAGGCTTCCGACACCAAATGTCCCATGGCTCCGTCTTCCATGCGTAAGTTAGCGGATCAATAACGCTGCAATCCTCGTTTTCAATATACAGTAGCTCCTCCACATTCCCAAATGTTTACCCCAGCTCATCTTTGATGTTTGACAGGGCACATGGTATGGCCAAAGCAAATGTAGAGGGAGACAGTGTGAGCCTACGAAGGCTACAGGGAGAGGAGTGAGCAATGGTAACCACCCAGCATGCAGGTTTGGGAGGGCCGTGCACTGTCTGTTTCAAACCATAACAATGCTGGGTTAAACACAAGGGTATAATTCCAGAATCAAAGGGAGAAGTGTCCGTTAAACGCCATTACGTCAGGCAACACGTACCTTCTAACCCTGAAGACGCAATTCCACGGAATGAACAGGTAATTCCAACTTGGTTATGCAGCGCTCTGTGCCCGTGTGAGTCAGGCAGTCTTGATTTATTCAGGTTAATGGTATAAGGGAATTGAAACCATAGGACCATTTCCGCAATAGGCTATTTCCTGCTATGTCATGAATCCAACGCTTTTGGCTCTGTACATGACGAGCTCACGGTGAAAATACCCCACATCAATTAGCGGCACCATTAGTGCCTCATTAAACGTGCTATGTCCCCACGGACAGCTCACAAGAAAACATCACAATATGGTTCAACTTTAAACTATCTGTGTGTGAGATAGAGATACCCTGTTTATTTTAGTTTTACCCAAATAATGTATTTATTTCTAATGGATCTATTGAAGCAAACACTACAATATTTGATTTATAAAATACTATACATATAGTATACATACAGATTGTCTGCCCAGAGCGTACAAATATCGAATTATCTCTAATGTACACATATTATAATAATACAGCATCCGTGTATTTCACTGCACAATATATTGTATGACACTGTTCAGATTGTGCCGTGTTTGTGCTCCCACCAGACAAGTCGTTTTTAATGTGAATTTAATATAATTGGGAAAGAAGTCCTGGCATGGGATCACTGTAAAAATGAAGAGAAGACATTTGCCTATGTGAAATGTAGGTTGTAAAGCCCTTTGAGACTGCAATGTGATTAAGGGCTATATAAATAAAATTGACTTGACTTGACTTGACTATCAGGCTGGATCTGTGTGATTAAATCATGTATTATACGGAGAACATCTCTTCAGACAAACCAGTGCTTCCAAATGCACTTTGCATGAGAGGGCTTGCATCATATTTGCCATGAAAGATCTATACACTGGATCCCAGTGAGGGAAGACTGGCCCCTCAATCCAGTCCTGCACTGAAATATTCACAGGCCATGCTGCATCACTTCTGCAATCCTTTTTCTAGATGGATTCATGGGCCTTGAGATTACAGTGACTATCTTAAGTATCAAAGTTACAGCATTGTTATATATATATCATATAAAAACTACACAATCACTGTATATCATAAAACAAATTGAGTATTCGTGAATAATCTTAATTTAAAGGTAACAGACAGTCATTCAATGGTGATGGTTGCCATGTAAGGTGCCACCTGACCACCGGGAGCAGTCAGGGACACCTTAACACTTCAACAAATCACGGACCAGAACTACTAAAGGTTTGTGTGAGTAGAAACCGTACGTAACGACAGCATATATATTTAATACGTTTGAAAGAAAGGTGCACACCGCCAAGTAGGCTCTGGTTGGGACTTAGAATAATCTAGCACACCTGCATGAAAAACTTTGAAAATCTGCTTCCCAGCACTGACAGTATACAATAAGCCTACTGTATAACATCGGGAATAAGTGTGTGTGTGGGTCTGGGTATATGGGTGTTTGTATATGTGTGTGTGTTGGTGTATGTGTTGGGGGGTATAGGTGTGTGTTGCTATTGGAGTCTGAAGTTAGGTCGTTTTGAGTTATCTATACCCTAAATAACAGCAAGAAAATCTTTACATTATGCACATTCATAATATTGCATTTAACATTTTTTTCCAGTTTGAGTCTGAGACAACAAACAGAAGTGTACAATTCTGTTTAGGGGGCTTATGAAACACAATTTCAAAACAAAAACATTGTAAATGAGCAGTGGATATAAACGTAGGAAAAGTCATGGAATATCAAGCTGAGTAGAACATGCTAAGTATTTTAAAGGCTCTGCAGGTCTCACATACCCCAAAGAGAAGATCAGGGTTAAGTCTTGCCATCTTCTTTTCATTTCATCTAAGGTCCTTTTTGTTTTACCTACGACATTTACTTTCTCACAGATACTGTGTCCCTTATGTTTTTTTCTTGTTACATTCTCATGTCTTTGCTGTAGCTCACCAATATAATATATGTATTTGTCTCTCCCACCAACACCTCTAATTCCATTGTATAGAATATGCGTTTGCTCTTATAACCTGACTGATTTCCGTCCCGACTCTCCACAGCGGGAAACCATTAAAACACGCAAACTTCTCATTTAAATACTGATGTTTCCATGGTGTTTGCACTTGTTGTCATTAACGCAATAATTCTTAGTTGATCACCCGCAATACGTACTAAAATTTAACGTGCTATATTACAGTATACAGTGCCCATGCAATTTACCGATCTTTATGGGATATCTTTTGGGGGCGGGGGGGGTTAGGGGGCATCCTAGCCTTAGCTAACCCTAGGGGGCATCCTAGCCTCTTGACAAACAAAAGGGTCCCAAGCCCACATTTACCTTAAGAAGAAACAAATGCATATTCAGTTTCTTGTTTGGATACACTTGACCTCCATGGCTCATCACACCCCAGCCCGCCTCCCTCAGTTCCACCTGACAGCCTCACACTTATTCAGCTTCCTGAGCGATGCTGCAGCTTGCCTCTGGCTGACCGGTTTACTTTACTACATCACACCCAGTACAAATAAATCAAGCCACATAATCACCGTCTCATCCTCCAGCTTGGTCAATGCCGTCCCCTCGCTGGCCGTTAAACGCAGCTGATAGAATTGCAGCAGAGCTTTTCCTTGACCTAGCTGGTAAACTCTTCTGAATCATTTCATTCAGAAAGGCCTTGTGGAAAGCACACTTAGTCTCACATGCACATTTGTGCTGTTAACATCAACCTTCCTTTAGGTCTACTGTATAATATATACGTTTCATGCACAGCCGAGCAGCGGGCTGAGTTTCTCGGGGAGCCGTAACACAAGGAGTGTATCTTTAATTTGTTTCTACCTGTTCATCTTCCTCACGCTGCAAAATCATTTCTTTCAATTCCTTTTACATAATGCCCTCCCCTTTCCACAACTGATTTGCATATACATTTGTTGTGGGCTACCGCCTATTCATAACCCTACTCCCCTCCCCATATGTCGCTCCACCAGTCTTCCAGCGGCAGAGATGCACAGGGACCCACAGCTGCCATTCAGCTTCCCTCCTACCTGTCTGTCATTCTTATCCATCTTCTTAAACATGTCAGGCTTAGGCCCGGCTCCCCACCGCCATCTGACTGTGCTCCCAGGGAATCTGAATACACCGCCAAACGCCTGAATAACAGCCGAGCAGGGAGGAGATTGGGGGGGAGGAGGGGGGGTTGATGGAACAGGAGAAACGGGTGGGAAAGAGTAATATAGTGAAATAAGGGGGGGGGCTCTACCCTATACAAACAGTGAATTTCATAATATTGCAACAAATAAGGAAGCTGGGGTGGGAGAGAGCCGTATAAAAGGGAGAACGCAGGCAGGGGGATGCTTGTTTTATAGGGAATAGCTCCTAACGAGCTCCCAGATTGTCAGGCAGTGGTGGCCCAAGCCAGCGCTGGTAGGGAGACACCAAGGAGCTCATTAACAGCCACAAGCCAGCCCTGCTAACCTGCCATCTTCTGCCCTGCCCGACTCCGCTCACATCTCCAAATGAAGGACAGGAGACAAGCGCCTCAGCCTACAGTATGCTGTAGACGATGCATGCTAATGAACTGTGTGCCTGTTTGTGGGTATATACTGGGGAGGGCTTTGTATAATTGCTTTATTTATGGAGAAAGAAACGGTGACCTCTATACCTGTGAAGTTTAGTTGGCTTTGTTAATCGGGATGAGTTGATATATGTACTGTAGTACTGTTCAGTATGTATGTTTAAATAAAGCTCTCTCACTTTCATGACGCACTGTATTGCATTTTGGTGGCAGTCAAAAGAGCATTCAGCTGTTTCACCACAACTAGCAAAGCTGGGGGGAAGAAATTGTTTGATTGTGTTTACGAAAAAAAAAATCCTTCCTTTATTTCTTACTTTTGTTCCCATATTTATGGCGTTTCTTTGAAAAAACTTTTTTCATCCAATTAAAGGTTTTTCCCACTCGATGCTCACTAACACATTTAATTGCTTTTGCCATCTGATGTCGAGTCCTCAAAAATATTGCATTGGATAGTGAAGAGAAAAACATCGAGCCATCATTAGCTTCATATTTTCTGTCACTAATGTGCAAGAGTTAAACAGTTTTCCTCTGCTTTTTTCATCATGATGTGAATTGCAACCATGGGGCACTCTTATACATCATCACCCAGTCATTATCACTTGGCCGTTTCAACCTAAGTACAAGCCAGTGGCTTTTCTCAAGCTGTTGATTAGTCCAACCAACCGATAGAACCACCAAATGCAAAAAACAATATATATAGTTTATATAAAGGAGCCTTATCCACTATTATTTATGAAATGTATGGTTACATGGAAAAGTTAACTTCTAAAAAGTTATCTTTGTATACATTATGAGGTATACTGTAAAAACAATTTTAATATTTTAAATCCATTGTTGTTACAGTAGCTCTTATACTTTATAACAGACAGGATATATCTGTCTCTTTTGTTTGCTGACATTCAAAATGTATATCGGTGAAGAAGATCAAAAGGAGGAGTATGTTTTGTGTATGTGTGTGTGTGTGTGTGTGTGTGTGTGCGTGTGTGTGTGTGTGTGTGCGCGCGCGCACGTGTGCATGTGCATGCGTGTGCGTGCGTGTGTGTGTGTGTGGTGAGAGGAAAAAACTAGCAGTGATTCTGAATGGTGATATTGTTTCCAATTGAAAACCTGGCAAAGTGGAGACAATCTGTTTAATGTGGTTTTGAGTGGAGGACCCACGTTCCTAATTGTGTAATAACCTTGCGACTATGTAATAGCTAAGTATACAGATTATTGCCCATCACTTAAATAACATATCAGCAAGATACATGCCAAAATAGGCTTAACTTGTTTTGTGTAGTACTTTTATAAAGAATTTTTTGAAACATTTTGTGTCCTTATTTGTTTGTTTATTAGGTTTGCATTATTTTTTTCTCTGCATGAGTCCCCAAGGCATACAAGCAGGTTGTTTTTCACCACTGTTGCTTCTTACATTTGATCCCAGCACCTGAAATGTTTATTTGACATCCTATAGGGAAATGGAGGAAATATATTTAAATTGACTTTTCTCTTTAATCGGTTTGTATTTCTTTCTTTTCTTTCACCTGAAACTCTAAACACCCGAGCTGCTGTAGCAACATTACCAACAAAACTTAATGTAGAATGTTTTTTAAAATTGTGATTTACCACACCATTACTGTATCTTTCATTTTTGATTAAAGGAGATATGTGTAATATTTGGCCACCTTCTCCAAACTATTGACAGTCTGTCAGGTCATGTTTTGAAGATTATTAATACATCACTTGAAACAGGAGTTTTTCCTGATGCTTTCAAAACAGCTGTTGTAAAACCCTTACTAAAGAAATCCAACCTCGATGATAATGCAATGACTAACTACAGGCTAATATCAAACTTACCATGTATTAGTAAGATACTAGAAAAGATAGTCTCGGTTCAAACAAACACTTTTCTTAAAGAAAACAGCATCAGTTAAGAATTTCAATCAGGGTTTAGAGCACATCACAGCACTGAAACTGCTCTCACCAAAATAATAATTTTGGTGATTTTTTGGTGAAATTAATTATCTCCGGTTTAACTCTGATCAGAATAAAGTCTCAAACCTTATTCTCCTTGAGTGCAGCATTTGATACCATTGATCATGACATCCTAAAAAATCGGCTTCAGAAATTATCTCTCTGATAATGTGTTAAATTGGTTTCGAACCGATATCAAAGGAAGGCAGTTTTGCGTCAGTCTTGGAGAACATGTGCTAAAGAAACACAACATTCCTTATGGGGTTGCACAGCAACAAGCATGACATTATTTACCGAATTACAACAGTCAAAAACATTCATTAATGTTCATGACAGGTGTCGTGTCATGGTTATGACAGTGTTATGCCCGTCTTAAAGAACACAACTTCAAATAAAGTGTTACCCTATATTACACTAAAAAGTATTAGCTTCATCATTGCTCGGGCAACGAAAATAAAAACTGCATTTGTATAGAAAAACATTTCTATCCATACAAACTGATTCCCGTGCACACTATTGGTGCAATTCCATACACTAAATTCACTGAAAAGAAATATATTTCATACACAGATAGAATACGCAGTGCTGTCTTTTATTCTCATGCTGGACTGAGGGCAAACTGGAATCTACAGTGACTCAGGGCAGTAAAAAGTAGTATTTCAAGACAGGCCATGCTATGCTAATGCCATGCAAATTTCAGAAAGTATCTCTACAACGAAGTACAAATAGTTGTCTTTAATTCCAACATCCCAACTCTCCCGGAAGTTCTGGGAGTCTCCCGCATTTTAATAGCGGCTCCGACCGCTGACGGACGACGATGAAACCCGGAAATGAGTTCCAGCAGGTTGGGATGTCTGTTAATTTGACATGAAGTCGGATATTTAAACATTATCTTAAGTTTTTGTTTTGTTTGTAAATAATAAGACTACAAATAGTACATTTAAAGGAAGGGCATTGATGATAACTGATAGCTGTATTTGCAGCTATTTTGATACAGCAGGTCTGTTTTAAAATGTCACATGCAAGTCATGTATTTCATCTGAAATGTTGTTGCTACTGTAGTTTTGGTAGCAGAGCATAAAACATCTGTGCACATGCTTTATTTCTAAATCTGACACCTCCTCCCCACACCATATGCTAATGATGTGCATGGTCTAATTCAACACTATAATATAAAGGGGACGAAACACCAATACTACATAATCGCTTCCTTCTCCCCCTAGCTTGAAGGATAATAATGAGGGCCAGGGAGGCACCTGAATATGCCATACCTGGCAGCCTACGGGAGGTTCACACTAATCACACTAGTGTGAAGGATTTGGCCTGGCCTGTCTGCCTCATTAAACACCTCACCTGACGGGAGCCACAAGTCAGTCCTTCTGCTCAGCTCTGCTACCATTGTGTCCCTGATAGCAGCACCAACTCCCGAGATGCCACTCAGAGGCACTGTAGTCTCCAGGGCGACTGCAATGACAATGGCTGGACACTTTTCTACCTTCTTCAGTACGGTGCTATATGCACAGTACTTTTTACAGCTATTATGTAGGTTTGGAGGTAGCCTAAGTTGTGGTAGGCTAACCTAGCTAGCCCACCAACCTGCATGAGCCTAGATGCCACTATCACATAGTGGCAGGTGCTGTCAACAGGGTCTAGTGTGCTTTGTTTGTGTTCAATAAACATAATGTATGTGTAACGGTGGCCAGCAGGTAGCTGTGCAGTGAAGTTAAGCCTCATAGGACGCTCTTGCGACACAGGTTAGTGCCCATGGGTTTTAGCCTGCCTTGTAGAGTGGTTGTGCTCTGCATGGGAGACTGGGGTTCAATTCCCCAAGGGGGACTATCTGAGTCACATATGTACAAAGCCCAGTATCCAATTACCCACCCTTGACGAATGCTTGCAGTAGCTAGCATGGTACACAATATTTTTAGCGATCAGAGAATTGTATTGCTGTTTGTAATGTTGTTTTACACATACCCCATTATATCACAGTATTTTCAGCTTGACACTGGCAGTGGAGAAAATAATCGGGTGTCACGGTGGACACTGAACGTGGCTGTGGCGGCCAGACACAGTTAACACAGCTGGAGGCAACAGAGCAAGACAAAGGCAGCTTAACCCCCACAGAGACAACACAGAGAACGAGCTCTCTTCCTCTCATGAAACGTTATAGCGTCCCAGGGGAACCAGAAAGTGCAATATTTGACCCCCCCCCCCCCCCTTCCTCCTTAGCTGCTGTGGTGAGCTGGGTATTTGCTTTAACCAGCATGCAGGATCAAGAGTCAAGTGGCTGAGTTGTATGTGGAGTGGCGAGGAAGTGCTCAGTGTTAGCAGAGCCACTGTGAAGGGGACAAGGCATGGAATAGATGACTGTCGGAGGGTAAAGAGACTTGCAAAGCTTACAAGGGGAGAGGTAGGGAGAGCAAGAGCTCAGACAGGCCCTCACCCTTGTACACTTCTTACCGACAGAGGAAGAAGGGGGGGGGGGGGGGGGGGGTCACCCCGCCCCCCCCCCCCCCACTGACTCTATAATCTTGCTTCTCGACACCTACAGTATCCCACCCTGTATCTCTTACAACCCCTACCTCTCCCCCTCCCTACACACACACACACACACAAACACACGCACACACGCACACACACATCCTGCCCAGGTCTCAGGAAAGAACAGCTACCTGTCACTGGCTGTGCCTCCAGGCTGTGTGTATGTGTGTGTTTGTGTGTGTGCATGTGTGTGTGTAGATTTGTGCCCGACAGAGAAGTCACCTTTCGGGATATGAATCTTAATAAGGGGGGAGGTTGCTTCATGCTGCTACTGTTTAATAATGTGTGTGCATACGTGTTTGCGAGTGTGTGTGTGCGTGTGTGTGTGTGCGTGCGTGCGTGTGTGTGTGTGTGTGTGAACGTGCTTGTGTGTGTGTGTTTGTGTGTGTGTGTGAGCGTGCGACAGCTGGGGAAATGCAGTGCAATGACAGGCCCTCCATGCTTCATGGCTGAGTTTTTGTTAATAAAGAATCATTGTTGGCCAAAAAGCATTTTATTTTCATTACTAATAGCTAATAGCACACAACACCCTGTGCAGTTGTGCAACTCTAAACAGAGTTGATTGAGTTCATCTGTCTGATTACTGCTCAAGTTGGGTGGAGCTGTGCAGCATTTGCTGGGGTCAGTAACTGTATGGGATCCAAATAACCATCCATAAAGATTGTGGAGAATCAGAAGTGTCAGCAAAGTCTTATAATTCTAGTCAGGACAGATACTCAAAACACCTGTATGTCCTCTAACACCGGCCATTTAAAGGCAGGTTTAGATATTCTTGAGAGCGCTTGCTAACTTTGAGCTCAAATCAAAACAATATCCCTCCACGGCACACATTGAAACCCATTGTGAAGCAAAGCGTGTACTACGGCTGTGTTGCTATGAGCGGTGTTCGCCACTTTGTTTGTGGTCCTATTTACAGAGTCAGGGCTGTGTAGGAGTACTGGGTTATTTTTTCAGCACGCACAGAGAACAGTAAAATAGCAAAATGCGAGAAAATATCTGGTGATTTTGACAAAATGTGTATTAGCTTAGCTAATTAGCTTGCAATAGTTGACTATATTAGGAACCTTTAAGAAATAATACATGTATA
>JAODUK010000020.1:1317867-1333049 GCA_027564635.1 Typhlichthys eigenmanni
TATATATACATTTTTTAGGCTTAATTAGAAAATTGTAAACTGCAGACATTTGATTTATATTCAGTTTGAAGTCTTTATTATAATTAACAAATTAGAAAAGAAAAAAACACGGTTAATTGAATTCCCGAATGCAAACATATTCTGCACACAAATGCAAAATTCGTTGTCTCTGTCCAAGTATACAACCTGATTTTTAATATTGTTGGAAAATTAACTATAGCGTAATAACATTCAAATAAATATTTCACTGATCAACATTCAGTGCATTTCAGTAGCCAGCTGCATGAAGTCAGCATCCCATCAGAAAAGGAACCCATATGTGGTAGGTCTAGCTACCTGAACGGTATATTTGCGTCATGCATTAGTATAATCATGGTCTGACCAAATAAAAAATGTTAAAATCCTATTGCTGATAAGAAAATATCAACAGTATAGTGTACAAGAAAGCTGGATTTCTCAGTATTACATGTCCCAACATGCCACAAAAGGTATATTTTGAGCATAATTTGAGTGATGCTCAACACTCAAAATAGGCATATCTTGTTGTAAAATGTAAAACTAATATATGTGCACTCAAAATGGCTAAATTCTGTTAATGCTTTCTTGCCAGGCTCAGACACTGTTATGTGAAATCTGTTTTAGAACAAATAGGAATTCCCACATTTACTATACTAAATGTGGGAATATACTATATCACATTCTATAGGCTATATCCTATGACTGCCTCATGTCATGTTATTCAAAAGCTATAGGGTGTCCAAACAAAACATTCTCAAGAAGAACATTTAAATCAAAAACGCCAAATGGAAGACACAACGAATAAAGACTTCAAACTGAATATAAATCAAATGTCTGCAGTTTCCAATTTTCTAATTAAGCCTATTATGGCGTCAATATTTCAAGTTCTATCTTACCATCACCTATCAAAACAAAACGGGTATTTTTCCCACGTGATTAAATCGCACATGGTTTTTAAATTTGATCCATAATTCCAATAGACACAACCTCAAGATTCCAGGTCCTTTTGTTGGAAAAAACAAACAAACTGCGCAAAAAAGAATCTATACATTACGCTATTTAACCTGGTCCAGAGAGTTGCAGTTTCTTTCGATATCTGTCCCTTATATACACTTAAAGTTATGCAAGATTCAAGGCCCCCGGAATGCCATTGGATGTTGGTCTGAAGTATTATAGATTTTAGAACAGGGAGGGGATGGAGGTACAGCAAGCACCTCCCCTAGAAATGCAGCAAATCTCTCCCGTTTTCTTCTGGCGGGGTAGCTGCGCGCGCTGGGAGCTGGAGACGAGCACTGCAACCAGGAGTCCTTGCATTGGCAGGCTGACGATGACACGTGCCTCCTCCGTGCCACCCCTCCGCTTTATCGTACCGCATTGGAATCAGTAATCGCAACTGAAAACGAACTGCGAGCGCTACCGACACCTTATAACCTGAAGTAAAAGATATTATATACAAAACCCGCGGTTCGCATTTGCGTAAAGCTATTACGCGCGAGATTTAGGATACCCAAACTGAACATCGGACATATCCGTAGATCCCCATGCGTTGGCAAGATGAAAAGAAGAATCTGCGACGTCTGAAGGTGACATGAACCTGGGGATAATCAAGACCAGCAGGCGAACCTTTAACAAAAAGTGGAGATAGCAACTAAGAATTCGAGCATTTCTAAATTCAGAGCCATTTATGCGCGACCTAATCTAATGTGAAGAATTAAGAGTTGCAATTCAGATATCTTACAATTTAAACGAAAACAAATTAGCTGCAGATACTTGCTAATTTGAAGGAGGGAAAATGGCAACGTTAATCAGAAATAAGCTGTCTAACAAACTATCAAATGCAGCTACCTCTGTCTCCAACAGATCCCAAGCGAAGGTAAGCGGGATGTTCGCTAGGATGGGGTTCCAGGCGGCCACCGACGAGGAGGGTCTGGGTTTCGTAGACTGTGATGATTTGGATTATGACCACAGGCAGGGGATGCGCATGGACATCATAGCTTCAGAAGAGGCGGGAGAAGGAAGCGGGCAAGTCGGTGGGGACGGGATTTTGGAGGGGGACAGTCACTACCAGCGAGATGGCACCGGCCCGCCGCCCTCAGACTCAAAAGACGGAGGTCTGACTAATGAATTAACTGAAGTTAGACCAAAAATCACCGCATGGGAAGCTGGCTGGAACGTCACAAATGCCATCCAGGTAAAGATACATAGTAAAAGAGGTGGTCCTGATTAATCCCCCATCTCGTGAAACAATTTATGTGAAAACAATTTCAGTCCCTGAATCTGGACTGAAATACTGGAACTGCACATTGCTCCAAAGAGAGCGACACAAATATGTTCCGCAGTGACAGAGTGAGTAAATCAATTAAGGGTTTTGAAACAGTGGTCAACTAAGATATTCGTATAGTTTGTCATTTTGGTTGCGTATTTTATTAATTGATCAGATCAATTTGATCAATATGCGTTAAGGACTCTAATTCGGTTTAAGATAAATGCATGAATTTGATAAAATAATGACACTCCGTTAACATTAACATCCATATTTTGACAAACGTGGCAACTGAACTGCATTTGCAAAGAATAGAACATTAATATTAAAATATATGCTCGCCAAAAGTGTGTGTATCCTGTAAAAAGATTTCGCTCTAAATGAAACGATTGTTTAGAACACACGTTTCATGATCCCATAGCATTAATCATACATACACAACTTATATTTACGTTTGTATAAATGATTTGTAAAAATATGTGACCGACAAAGTCTACAGCCAATATATGACCGTGCGCGTGCATGTAGGCCTATGTGACAAAATTCCGAAAGCAATCCCAGGCCATATTCACAGCAACCAACGTGACGTCACCCTGTCTCATTTTTGACGTGAAGGCGTAGGAGGTGGAGTAAATGCGGTCAAAGCAAAATGAAATGCCCACACGAAACCGGTACTGGCCTTGAAAACATATTATTAAATTGTTGTTGTTTTAATGTTGCATAATAATGGACAATTTTTTGTTGTTGTATTTTCAGGGGATGTTCGTTCTTGGGTTACCCTACGCCATTCTGCACGGGGGGTACCTTGGACTATTTCTTATCATATTCGCTGCTGTGGTGTGTTGTTATACGGGGAAAATCCTCATCGCCTGCCTTTATGAAGAGGATGAAGATGGGCAGCTTGTGCGTGTGAGAGACTCATATGTAGACATTGCCAACGCCTGTTGTGCACCAAG
Organism: Typhlichthys eigenmanni; assembly: GCA_027564635.1. NCBI lineage: Eukaryota > Metazoa > Chordata > Actinopteri > Percopsiformes > Amblyopsidae > Typhlichthys > Typhlichthys eigenmanni. The sequence goes on from JAODUK010000020.1 coordinate 1,321,105, forward strand.
ATTTCCATCTTTGGGGGGTCATATCGTGAATGTAGCCCAAATTATTGAGCTAGTGATGACCTGTATTCTGTATGTCGTTGTCAGTGGTAATCTCATGTACAACAGCTTCCCCAATATGCCAGTTTCACAGAAGTCTTGGGCAATTATCGCCACCATCGCCCTGCTCCCCTGCGCATTCCTAAAAAACTTGAAAGCTGTCTCCAAATTTAGCTTGCTGTGCACGATGGCGCACTTCGTCATCAACATCCTGGTCATAGCTTACTGCCTTTCCAGGGCAAGAGATTGGGCCTGGGACAAAGTTAAATTTTACATCGATGTCAAGAAGTTCCCTATCTCCATTGGTATTATCGTGTTCAGCTACACCTCTCAGATATTCCTACCATCTCTGGAGGGAAACATGCAGAAACCCAGCGAGTTTCACTGTATGATGAACTGGACACACATAGCCGCATGCATTCTCAAAGGCCTCTTTGCCCTTGTGGCCTATTTGACCTGGGCTGATGCCACAAAGGAGGTAATCACAGACAACTTGCCATCAACCATCCGGGCTGTCGTCAATCTATTCTTGGTGGCCAAAGCTCTGCTATCATATCCATTGCCATTTTTTGCAGCCGTAGAAGTTTTAGAGAAATCGTTTTTCCAGGATGGAGGACGCACATATTTTCCAGATTGCTACGGAGGCGATGGACGCCTGAAATCGTGGGGCCTCTCTCTCCGTTGTATCCTTGTAGTGTTCACATTGCTCATGGCCATTTATGTGCCACATTTCGCTCTTCTCATGGGCCTCACTGGCAGCCTGACAGGTGCGGGGTTGTGCTTTTTACTTCCCAGTCTCTTCCACCTCAAGCTTTTATGGAGAAAACTGCTCTGGCACCAAGTTTTCTTTGATGTCGCCATCTTTGTAATAGGGGGTATATGCAGCATATCTGGTTTCATTCATTCAATGGAGGGGCTCATAGAAGCTTATAAGTATAACTTACACGATTAGATGAAAGCCATTGCTTTACAAGTCAATTGCAAATACAATTTTCTCATAATAACGACTTCCTAAAAGGCGTTAATTAATTAATTCGTTAAAGCACGAAATAGCCTACACACATTCATTTGCGCGCTGCGAGTAGCATTAATTCACAAACGAAGGTATACACAAACGTACACATTGACAGCCGCAGTAAAATGCACTCAGAAAAACGCTATATGGAAATTACATGTTGTATATTAAATATGAGTAAATACGTACATAGGCTATACAGTACATCAAGTGGAGTAAAGGTTTACAATATTGACCTTAAACAAAATTGCAAAAAGCTCAAACAAACATTTTTATCATAATTCTTTTGATGTTTCCATACATGAGAATTCACCACATTTACCGTTAACGTTTGCGAGTTTCAGCGACCATTTCACAACACAAATTTATTTGATAATTAATCAAATAAGTTTGTTAAAATTAGCCTAAATATTTTTCTTGTCGATTTGCAATATTATAAAAAAAACGTGAATGTGGTGTTTAAAGCACCAACTATCCAACAGATAAACGTGATAGAAAATCACACAATGGCAATAAGTACAAATATAGACTATAGTCATGGTGTTTCAACACACATAAGAATGCATAGAGAATTATTATTTTCTACGGAAATAAGAAAATTGGCCCTCCCCTTAGACAATGGAAACGTAAACAGTAAGATAAAAGAAAGTATAGGTTTTACAAACTATGCATTGAATGTATGATATTCAGACACAAAAACAAGCCTAATTTAGAAAATATTGTCAACAAGACACGATTCATAAATATACCCCGGATGCAATATTAAATTATCAATTGAATTGTAAAATGTGATGGTCTATGCATTTTACGTTAAACTTAGCACAGGCATACTGACCTCATAAATGTTAATGACAAAATAATGCACGTGTTTTAATCAGCAACAATCAAGTTGAGCTAATCTGTAACCCATGTTTACTTGTCAATAAAGGGCAGCTCCCTTAAAATCCTGCACACTAGATTTTACTATGGGAGTTTTTCGACGTGCATTTCGATTAAATGTAGGCCTATGCAATAATTTCGAAAGCGTCTAGAAATTTGAGTGTCTGAATTAAAATTAATCGAGAACATATAAGAAAATGTGCATACAAACATATTTCATTCTGTGCAATCCAATGGGTCCTGTGGAAATGTTATAAAACCGTATGTGTAGTGTTACTGTGGTTTCAAAAAGATGGAATGTATATCAAAGTCGTTATAATATAGTGAAAATTAATATTAAAGAATAAAGAAATAAGTGAAATTATATTGTGAAACTGTGTGTGGTTTTATGTAATGAAAATATTGAGAAACCTGTATTTTTTTTCCTCAACTGTATAATAAAATGCCAAAATGGAGAAAATAGTGCAAATCACAGCCTATTTTTATCCTCTAGCACACTAAAGCACACGTGACCACAGTGGACTGACGCGGTTTAGCCATGGGCCTATTATTGGCCCATTTCGCAGTGTCACTGTCAGGGAAAATAGCCTATACGCATAAATGCAGCTCATAATTGTATGCAAGGCCGTTTCATTTAATAGGTAGGCAGTGTCAACAGAAATTATTTGGTTGCTCCACAATTCGGCCTATTTGTTTATGGGCCGTTATAATTTTGGCCCAAAGTCTACTGGCTATAAGCTAACGTTTGTGACGCCGCCTGCGGGACACAGGCTCCATTGTCAATGCTGGTAAACTGATATGTTGCTGATACTGAAACTGGTATTAACGTTATGAGATAGCCTATTAAGTGTGTTACATTTGAGGCCAATATGGAAAAAAAAAGTTCCCATAAGAAGTAGCACTATGCTGCTACTACAATGTTTATGACAATAGACTTTGCAGAAGGCCCAGAAAGTGAACTGCACAGCAGGGCTTTTTTTCTTACTTTGGCCAGGGTGTTTTGCAGCAGCCCATTTAAGATATTGTGCCCAATCTGATCATATGAGTTTTGCGCATTCAGCATGTCTAAACATCTGGACATAATTGATTTCTAAATTGGCCTATAACCATGTCGAAAAATGTCTATTACTACAGGCTAGCATATCAGCCAATATAATGTCCTATCCATGAGCATTTGATGTATTGGCGCTGAGAAAGTCGGGCAGGTAAAGTCAACTGCATAAAGGCATATACACTATTATAGCCTACATAAAACATTTTAGTAGTAGGTATACATCTAAAGATGCTGTTAATTTAGATACTGCACTGATTATAGCCTTGGCCTACAATACAGGCTTATGATATTCATTCATATCTTTACGATGTGCATAAAAATAAAATTGTGACGCCCTATATTATTAATATATACACACACACACACATTTTATAAACCGGAGTAAAAATAACAGCATTTTTATACAACTTTAATGTCAGCTTTATAAATGTTATGCCTCTGCTGACCTCTGGTGGTCATGAGTACTACAAGTGAGGAATCACCCGCTTGCCATTTTAAATTTAAATATTCGTGCACTGTAGAAAAATATGGAGGACATAAGCTAATAGCCAAGTTTACATAATATACAAATTTTATTTAATATCAATACAATGTAGCCTCAAAGTAATTTACTCTTTCAAATAACAAACTAACGATGTGATAACATTGTGACAAAAGTATGAATCCACATACAACTTAAGCGTGCTTGTGTACATCCATGCTTTAGCACAATTGTGACCCTTAGCCAATTTTACAACACTACACCAGAAATGCTAGGTCAATGTTTAATTTATTAAAAAAAAAAAAAAAGCAGACGTCAACAGTTATTACAAGTAGAGACAATACAATTTTTCATAATTAGGAGAACAAACAGCAAAATATTTACAAGCATAAGAATTCCACTGAAGTCTTTGACATTCCAAAAAAAAAAAAAAAAAAGAGGAAAGAAAAGAATGGCTCAAGATTCCGCAGACACAATATCCGTTCAAAGTAAAAGAACAGCCCACAGTGAACATAGTGGCACATACGCAACAGATACAACCAGTTTAAAATACGTTCAAACTCAAGTCCAGAGGTCTAGACAATTACATTGGGTCAAGCAGTGCAAACAGTCATTTGTTGGCTTCAGTGCTGGCCGATAGAGTGGTGGGCTTCTTGACAGAATTCTGCTCTACCCAGGGGTGGCAGAGAACTCCCTGGATGGGTAATCTGTGCAGAGGGTTGTGTTTCAGCAGCCTGCCAATTAAATCTCTTGCACCTGCACCAATATTGGCTTCATCAGGGTAAGAATATTCAACCTGCAATCCAAATTAAACCAATTAGAAAACATACCTGAGCCCTATGTCACAACAGTGAACACAAGTTAAGTTGTTATTGCATAACAAAAGGCAGCTAATGTAAACCCTCATGCATAGTCTTTGTCTTTAGTGCATTAATAACTATATTGATTACTAGGGCTGGGTATTACCACCAATTTCCAAAATCGAGTCACAGCTCCAAAATTTAATTATTTGTGATTAATCAGAGTCACTTTAAATGATGGCAGGTGTGTAATGACTTCTATTCAACATGAGTTTGAATGTGACTGGCTAATTCTGAACACACCCACATCCCCAGTTATGAGAGGGTGTGCACACTTATGCATTCTTTTAGATCACAAAAACCTGGCATTTTAATAGGGGTGTGTAGACTTTTTATAGCCAACATACATACATACCCACCCATCATTAATAAATCTCAGTTTATCATGTTACATTGTTCATATTCATGCAGTTCTCTTTGTTTGACGTCATTCTAACTAAATGTGCGTTGCTCCTCTACAAGTGAGTACGTATCAGAAATTCCCCAAGGAGAGCACATAGGCCCACCAACAAATGTGTAAATCGCAAGGAAACAATGGGAGTTTTGTGGAAAGAATGGCTCTGCTGAGCTAGAAGCAACGTCATTAAATAGGGCTGGGTACCGAAACCCGGTTCCTATACGATCGGTATCAACAAGATCGAATTAAAAAGCAAATTTCAGTGCCACTTGACTAAATCTATATTACACGTTTTAGTTTTAAAACAGGGGTAAAAGGCTCAAATGTGTGTTTTAGAGGCGTATAATTTTCTGATACTTACACTCATCGCGTAGCCTACAGAAACACTGGGCATGCACGTACGGTTGTAAACAAAGCATTTTGTCAGAACATTTAATACTAAGGAGGAACAGCATGGTGAAAAATAAGACCAGATATGTATTTTCTTGGATTGGATCACTGGAACCTTTACTGAAAATAACCCTTGACTGTAGGGCGGTCATGGTGGCGATATACAGTACAGGCCAAAAGTTTGGACACATCTTCTCATTCAATGAGCTTTATTTATTTTCATGACTATTTACATTGTAGATTCTCACTGAAGGCATCAAAACTATGAATGAACACATATGGAACCATGTACTTAACAAAAAAGTGTGAAATAACTGAAAACATGTCTTATATTCTAGTTTCTTCAAACTAGAATATAAGACATGTTTTCAGTTATTTCACACTTTCTTGAATAAAAAAAAAATACAAAATTATGATAAGCAGCGGAAGTAGAGTTTTGAAAAGGTCAGCAGTGGGAATTTCAGCTCTGAACACCGTGCCATACAAACATAAGTTTTACATGTTTATAAAGTGTTATAAATTCCCAGATAACTTCGATATAGTCGTAACATTATAGCCGTCTGTATTATTGGGTCAATTTTCCAGTCTGTAATGATTTGGTCAAATTGACATGGATGTTAGCTAGTTAACAGCGGCATATTATTACCAGGCATAGGCGTTTCATGCAGCAGCTAGCGTATACAATTGTATTAGCGGTGTATATTCATGGACAGCGTACATCGGCAGCAATAGTTTTCTGTTGATCATTCTGATCGGATGTGTATGTTATGTTATTTTAATGATGTCTTGAAGAAATAATGTACCGGTACAGAGAGGAACAGTTAAGATAAATTAGAGAGGAGACATGCTGCTACTGGGCTTAGAGTCAGAACATTTGACAAAATAAAAAATACACTGATTTCAGTGATTTGTTCTGTATTTTATCCTTGCCAATGCTGCCAACAACACATTTGAAGACTGCTGTCCCCAGCAAAAGCTGTAAAGCCTGCATCTCTGTGAGGCAAATCATATTTTGAAGCCGGATGACCTGGGAGAGGAGAACGCGGACCTTCGTGCTGGTCTTATGGACTGTCCTGTGATACGAGGCACCTGCAGGACATTTAGCTGGAATGTGTTTTTCCTTTTAGCATTGATGGTAACATACAGTAGTACATACATTAGGCTAATATGTCATGAATATTATATTTTGATGTCTGTGTTTTCACTCTTACATGTTGATGTAAATATATATTAAGTGGGTAATTAATACAGAACAGTAATCTGTCTTTTGGGATTTCGATTACAGAAAGTTAAATTATAAGAGTTCATTAGCATAATGTTGATAGTTTTCTCATCGGTTCTGATTCTGAATGTACACTGTTCTTGTCAGTCAAGTTAGAGCACAGATAATGACATTTTGATTACCATTTTGTTTAGGTAAGTGTGATATAAGGGTAATTATGTAGCACATTATATCAGCTATGTATATCACAACATAAATAATATAAATCACACACGATACCGGCCGGTAGCCTTTTATCAGCAAGTGGGAGGAGCACTTTCTACCAAGTAATTTCAAAATCCCATCCAATAAATGCATGTGCATTTGTTTTGAAGAAGTGAGCTAAAAATAAGACTGCAGATTTTTTTTTTTAGCGGGTGAGAATCCAATATTTCGTTCGTCATGTCCGGTAAGTGCACAACTTGAGTGTTCGATTTGAGACAATACTACCCTCTCCAAATTTACGCACTACGCAGGTAAGTACATAGTGCGCATAGGGCACTTAGTCGAAGTGTACTTCGTGAAGTACGCGATTTGAGACACAGCTTAGGTCTCCCGTGGCTCATCTAATATTCTAAGCAATAGTTTCCAAAATTGTGACAATCTAAACTATTGTTCAAAGGTAAAGTTTAGAGACGTTCTGTATATTAGCGATCATTATTAGATCATTGCTTATTACAGCCTTTGGCTCACACGTAAGATACTACGAGTAGAAATGTAGACCTACAAATAAAGCAGACATTTCCCCATTTCAGCCAATGTTGCCTCGGGATCCGGTGCGAAAATGATTTGTGAAAAGAAAAAATGTGGCGCGAACATGAACATAGTAAAGCCCGTAAAGTATGGAACGCCATTGGGGCAAAAAGTTTAACGTGCGTATTAAAACCAAAATGTCCGAAGTAAAATTTTATATGAGCGTTTTGTGGTTTTTAATAGACTCTCATGAACAAACAAGTTAATGTCATGATTTGTTGAGACTGCTCAAAATGTAATACCACGTCCAGTAAAAATAAGACATTTTGGAAAATCTTGACATTTTCAGACATTAAATTTAGAAAATCTAATTTGCTACTTCAAGGAGCCACAGGGACCCTTGACACTCCATGAAGGGCAAAAGTAAGTGAGAGTAAAGTACATAAAAAAGGTAAACCTGTGATTGCGTTTGGCTCGCCGTAGCTGTGATTGTGTTCAACATTGAACAAGATGCAGATTGTGCAAGGATGATGTAATCTCGCTCGTGTTTCTCTCTATGTGCTGCACTCTAAGGTACCGATATCTGGTACCGATTGATTTTACCTTAAATCGGTACTCTGCAGCACCGACGTAAATCAGTCAGTACCCTAACTGGAAGTGCGGGGCCGGCTGCGCACCCAGAGGAGTTTCTATGATCAGACATTTAGCTCAGCCCCAATGAGAAATGTAGTGCAAATCACCAATATCACTAACAATTAATAGGCTGTATTTACCTGTATTTCTTTGTGCCATCTCTAACAGAAAAGAACTGTTTGCAAATCTAATGATTGGAGAACTAAAACGTCAGAAAATAGTAATTATTATTTATTTATTTTTGTGTGTGTGCTTGAGCAGCCCTAAACTGACCAATGTGCTCTGTGTCGCTTGTCCGAAAAATGCAATAAATCCATGCATTAAGCATTTCATACGTTTATGTTCTCATCTTTGCATTGGAATATAGAGCACAAAGGATTGTATTTAGTTATCTCTATAAACCATTGTCCAGCCATAAAAGTGTATAAAAGTGGTGTATTCTAAATCCACATACCCTTGATATCTTGCGGTAAGTCTCCTCGTGACTTTTCGTCTCAAACGGAGGGCTGCCCACCAGGAACTCGTAACAGAGGACCCCAAGGCTCCACAAGTCCACCTTCTCATCATGGGTCCTCCCTTCAATCATTTCTGGAGGAAGGTAGTCCAGTGTCCCGCACAAGGTAGATCTCCTTAACAAACAAAAAAGTAAAATGGAGACCAGTTTCAGGGGGAGGAGGATAAACAATGAAAGTAAATTTTAAATGTGTTCCACACAACAAACACTGTTCTGTTTCACACAATAAGTAGTCATTTGTATTCATACCTGGATGAGGGCGTGTGCACAGACCAGCCAAAATCAGCAATCTTCAGTTCACCATTGGCCCCCAGCAATAAGTTCTCTGGTTTGATGTCCCTGTGGATCACTTTCTTGGAGTGACAATAGTTCAGAGCATCTGCCAGTTCCATGATATACTAGGAGTACAGTAAATACACAAATGTGTATAATTAATCCAAATACATTCAGTGGCAAAACATTTTTTTAAAGTTTTGTTTTAAAAGTATGTATAACAATTATATGGGTAGAGCCTCCAAAAGGCAACAGTAAAGGAGGTGTGACATTGTCTACAAACAATGTCACATTCAGTACCAAACTAAGAAGAAACATTCTGACATCAAAGTCAGTCTTACCGTGGCACTTCTCTCCTCATTGAAGTTCATACAACGCTGCAGCTCGCTGTACAGCTCACCCTTGGGTGCAAACTCCAGAATGAGGTAGACGCGAGAGGTGTCGTGGAAGTAGCCGTAGAGGCGAAGGATATTAGGATGCCTTCAGAGGACAGTTACAAGTGGCTTTACTTGACTAATACTGAAGACAAATTAATAACTAAAAACAACAGTTAAAAATGTTGTGCGATTTTCGTAAAGGCAGACTTTTTGCTAATTGATGTCACACTAAGAACACCAGCAGCTCAGACTAACACAAATGCTTAGTGGGACACACACACCAGCCGGGCCGGCTATATTAACAAAGAACAGAGGAGCCCTGATTATCACAAACAGGGTGTGTTGCCATTTTCTGCTTAGGCTACTATATTTACATTTCAAATACATGCAACACCTTTAAAGATGGCCATTTATCTTTACATACAAGCACTGCAAATCATTTGTATGTTGTAGGGCTTTAAAAGTAAGGCAACCTAAAAAGCCATGTGAGAGGAAATTACTTGTGTACTGTAGGTTGCTAAACTCTTCGCAGGTTACCTGAGGTGAGACTGAATCTCCACTTCTCTCCTCAGCTGGTGCTCCACACCTGCCTTCTCCAACTGCTTCTTGAAAAGGACCTTTAGGGCCAGGATGAACATACTCTGACGTTCTCGGGCCAAGTACACATTGCCAAATTTACCCTTTCCCAGGGGGCGGCCGATGTCAAAGTTCTCCAGGCTCCATCCCTTCCTGTGTGAAGACATTTGGGTAGTCATGAAACAGCTGGTTCTATGTTTGCCAACATGAAAAGAGGCGCAAACTTACTTTGAGTCAGAGACTGTGGAGGATTCCTTCTTCGCAGGTTTGCCTGATAGAAAAAAATAATGTAGGTGAATGGTGGTAGTGGGTCAAAAAAGGGAGGAGAAGAAGAAATGTGTGTATTCATACTTTGTGTTTTATCCCATTTTGATACTTCTGGTGCAGTTTTGGCTACATCTGGTTTAGTCTTAGGCATATTTGCCTTCGAGTGGCTTAGTTGACTACTGGGCTTGGAGTGTGATGCAGGATGTGCATTCTGAATGGCAGGCTGGACATTCTGGTTTTCAACTCGTTTAGTTTTAATAATAGCAGATTCACAGGATACTGGCTTCTGATGGCTTGCAGGGCGTTGTATGCGCTGAGGTCCATTTGATACCCCGAGGACTTTCTGTGTGGGGGTCACTAAAACCTTAGGAGTGTAAGATACAGGAATTCTCTTTGGACCATCACCGCTTGTCTGCAATCACAGAACAAGATAAGACACATTAAATCAATTTTAAATTGAAGCAGTTAATTTTAGATGTTTAGGATTTGCCAAATTCCAATATCGACTGTCATGTAGTTCTAAATTATGTAGTCCTTAAATTATAAAGGCAAACATTTGTTAATAACCTATGAAAGATGTTTGTCTAAATTACTCCAGATTCAAGCAAGTTTAAATGTTATAGCTGTATTGCCAAATCATTACCTTCACTTCAGGTCTTTGTGGTTTGATGTCCTTAGTAAATTTTAATCTGGGACCATCCATCTACGTAAAATGAATGGACGTTAGTTAATTCAAACCAAATCGCATGATAGGTCTACTTAATATTATAATTATGGTTAAATGACAGATTAAATGGACTGCATTTTTTTTTTTACTCATTCAACGGGGCAATGTGTGTTAAATGCACATAGGTCGCATTTTCACACATTGACAGAATGACCCCCGGCACGTACACTTTCACAAATGCGACTAAAAGTAAGTTATGTTAGGCAGTGTATCAGTACCGTACGGTAGCTGGTTTAGTTAGCCTGCTAGTACAGTAGGTCTGTCAACAGTACGGTATAGAATAGCCTGCTCGAAATTAGATAAACTGCTTGCTCAATTGTGATTTTTATAGAAAATAGTTACTTACATCTACTGTAGAGTATGTACTTGAAGAATGACCTCGTTTCACACGATCCCTGTCCAAATACAACAAGTTGCTAATTCGGCTCACGTTAGCTGATGCTAACTGGCCAGTACCAACAGGTACCGGTACTGTAATGCAAGTTTATTTTTCTAACCAACCGAACGTAATATTGCATCGATCGATTATACTACCACTGTCTAAGTTCCTTGTTGAAGCACATAAAACAAAACGATCAAAGCCAATACCGCACCAAATAACACTTGTTGAGTCGCAACGTAACGCTACAGACGATGAATGTTTAGTTTCAAACGTCCCTCTTTTTAAAACCTTTAACCATGTCAGAGGCCGTGATTGGTTGGCTGGTGCAATCTTGATAACCATTGGCTGATACGGAATTTAAACCACTCTATCCGTGACGTCATCCAACCCAATTTCGTTTTTTTTTTTGTTTTTTTTTGTTTTGTTCCGTTTTGTTTGTCCTCCAGTGCAGTAGATGGCAGAAAAAAGCTACACAATGGACTCAACGTATGTTCAAAAAGAGAAAATAACAACAGAATATTTTATTTTAATCAATCAAAAAACAATCTAATACAAAGCTATATAAAACATTTAATATAAATGTAAAGTCTGTGCAAATGCCATAGAACTAAGGCAAATTCAGTATGCAAAAATCTAATACAAATAATGCAAATGTCAGCAATGTGACCTTTAGCAAGGTTCTCATGGGAGGAATAATTAACATTTTAATTTATGAACTAGAGTTTTGTAGTCAAGATTAAAATGATAATGAGTGACAGTATTTTTCAAATAATTATCACAAATGTGTATGACAATTGCTGTGTCTGAACGCTAGAGAGCACAATTTATGTAGCAAATATTTCACAACCAAACACCCAAGGATCCTTCCAAATATTTAAATTTACAACATGACTATTCTTCATGCGGTGCCTAATTTAAAACTCAGATAAACCTACTGTAGTTAGCATTGTAGTTCAAGACATTTTACCACACAATAGGCACAATAGGTTATCTACAAACATTAGTAGCCTATCCATCCATCCATCCATCCGTCCATCTTCATCCGCTTATCCAGAGTCGGGTCGCGGGGGCAGCAGCTTCAGCAGGGGACCCCAAACTTCCCTTTCCCGAGCAACATCAGCAAGCTCTGA
>JAODUK010000020.1:1339106-1385849 GCA_027564635.1 Typhlichthys eigenmanni
CCCCCCCCCCCCCCCCCCCCCCCCCCCCCCCCCCCCAAGAAACCTCGAGCAAACATTTAAGCAGGTAGAATTATGCTTGGGGTAATTTGTGTAATTTGTGTTAATACTACAAACGTAATAATGATTTTACTTAGTATACCTATAAAGTGTAACAAAGTCTTTCTTGTCCAGGACATCCACTCTCTCGTACAGAGAACAAATGCTCTACAAGGAATCCCACCAAGTGCTAAAAGCTATAATGTATGTCGCTAAAGCGTTAAAAATGTCTTAATAAACAATACATTGTTATTGTTAATAAACAATAATTTTAAGCCAAAATAATGAAAGTTAGGAGTCATAACTTAACATTATCTTAAAACAAAACAATGTACTGATTTACCCGGTTTTGTAAGGCCATTGTTCCTAGACTAGTCTACAGTTCATGTTTGTCATTCACATGAATTGTTAAGATTGATGGTGCTTAATGACTGCTTTGAGAGAGGGAGACGATTATGCTCCCTGTGTAACTGGAAGGAGGGGGGGACTGGTTATGTATTCCCCCACATCCCCCCACCTCCTGAGCCCAGTACAGCCAGTTAGTTGTGGTTCAAAGATAAACAATGTTATGACCTCATAACATTGTTTTAAGGGGTTTGCCTTCTAATGTAATCCAAAGTGTTTTTAATTACTGTCTGAAAATGTTCAATTCATTCAATCTATTTCAATTTGCTTCTTTTGCAGAGTGATCCAAAAAAGGATAGCCGGAAGCAGGAGTATCTGAGGAAGAGGGGCCTGAGTCAAGAAGGAAACGATGACAAGAAAATAGCCGTAGGGAAACAAGCTGGTGTCTCATGTGAACGAGATACTCGGATGGAGGACAGTAACAACAAAGGACCCGAATGCTCTAAAGAGGAGCGAAACAGACTTTCCAGTAGATACAGGAAGGAGGAGAGGAGAGAAGGTGACATGAAAGAAGACACCAAAGAAAAGGGAAAATGTGAGGAGAGTAAGCTAAAGGACAGGAGAGAATTCAGAGAGAGTATTGGTAGCAAGACGAAGGACATGATCTCCAAGTTACAGGAGAAAAAGGAGGATGTCAAAGAGGAGAGAAAAGGAGATTGCAGGAAGAGAGATGCCAGTAAAACCAAGGATATCATTTCAAAGCTACGAGAGAAAAGTGAAAAGGAAACGAAGGAAAGAAAAGAGGATGCAAGGACACGTGGACTTGTCTCAAAGATAGTGGAAAAACAGAGTAAGACTCAAGAAACCCTGGAGAGTAAATTAGATGAAAATAAGTCTAAAGGAGATGACAGAAGCCCTGATGATAATAAGTCAATGCCTGACATGGCGCTTGAGAGACAGAAGTCGGAGAAGGCTGAAACCAGTACACAGCTGAAAGACCACACAGTGGAAAAAAGAAAAACAAAAGGTGAGGATGTAAAGCAGAATTACCACGAGAGAGAGGAGAGGAAGATTAGCAAAGAGGAGAATTTAGAGGGAAGAGAGGACAGAAAGGGAAAAGTCATAAACAATGATGACTCGAATAAGGCTAAACAAACTAAGCAACTTGGGATCTGTGTAGCTAGCAAGATCCCCAACAGCAAAGCTGTGGATGAGGAGGAGGAAGTGGACAATGAAGTGGACGACGAAGTGGACGACGAAGACTCCAGTATGTTTGACGAGCTAATGGAGCAGGTTCGAGGCAACAAGCCCTCTCTCCTTGAGCTCAATGTCAACAACTCAGAGGTTATCAAGACTAACACACTTATCCTCTTTGCAGAGGCTTTACATCACAACACCCATGTTAAGTCTTTCGCTTTGGCCAACTGCCGAGCAGATGACCACGTGGCTTACGCTATCGCCGGCACCCTGCGTAACAACAAGACCATCACCAGCATCAACCTGGACTCCAACCACCTGACGGGCAAAGGGATTATGTTCCTTATCCAGGCACTACAGCACAACTCTACCCTCACAGAGCTGCGCTTCCACAACCAGCGGCACATCTGTGGTGGTAAGACCGAGATGGAGATGACCAAGGTTCTAAAAGACAACACCACCCTGCTCAAACTGGGCTACCACTTCGAGCTGGCCGGGCCCAGAATGACCATGACGAACATACTGAGCCGCAACGTGGACCGGCAGAGACAGAAGCGCCTGCAGGAGCAAAAGCAGGCTCAAGCCAATGGGGAGAAGAAGGGCAATTTAGAGGTGCCCAAGACTGGTTGTGGAGGCTCTCTAAGAGGTTCACCCTTAGCTTCCCCCAAACCTTCTCCAATACCCTCACCTATGCCTTCACCTAAGCTGACCCCGAAGAAGAGAGAAGGATGCACGAGTCCACCACCACCACCACCTCCACCTCCGCCTGGTGGTGGACCCCCGCCGCCTCCTCCTCCAATGCTAGATATGGATTCACTGAAGAACTCTCTGACCCCAATTTCCCGGAGGAAGCTGGATGGAAAAAGTCTCAGTGGTGGTAAAAATTCAAGGGACCAACTGCTTGATTCCATCAGAGGAAGCAATGTCCACCAACTCAAGAAGGTATGTCAGATACACAAGAACAATCCAGAACATCCGCAATGCATTTACAAGCATGATTACACTGTTAGGCTTACTACTTCTATCTCCCGTAGGTTCCGGTGCCAAAGTGGTTGCAGTAACATACCCAAATGGAAGCGAGAGCAAGACATAGGGGAAGGAGAACCGAGCATCTCACCACAGGTCTTCAAGAGGATACACATTCTACATTGGCCCTGTTACATATCCTGTTGTAGAACTGTGCTGTGGAACAGCTAGAGACAGGCCCAGGAACATGTTTAATGGATATGAGTGATGCTTCCTGTAATTGTATCCTATAGCCATATGCAGAGAAAACCTTCAATTTGTAGTTGGTGGAATGAGTGGCTCTCACAATCCCGTAAAACACTGGACCAGAAGGACACTATGGATATAAGTGATGGTTCCTGTAATTGTATCCTATAGCCATATGCAGAGAAAACCTTCAATTTGTGGTTGTGTCTTCAGTTCAAATTGTTGCTTTGCTGTTCTTTGCACTAGATTATATGAAACCAATGATAATAATAAGGCTTGACTATTGTGACTAAGTGATTGAATGTGAGTTTGTGAGGTGAGTGTTGTTGAGAGTCACATTACAGCTATTAAGTCAAATGATGTGTAGGATGATTATTGGACCATTTATTTATTTGTAGAGTAAGAATCCGCTTTTCAGTTATAATTCTAGAAATTCTGAAATGCATAAATATCAGGGAATTAATAAAAATGGGTGGCTGACTTTTAAGATATTCACACAATTTGGTTCTGAAAACATGGAGTGAAGCAAAGTACTTTGTAATGTGTATGTCTCATTGCCAAACCTCATGACATATCAGGCATGGTTTAACACATTGGAAAGCTGCCCAGTAGAATCCTTGCCCATGACAAAATACAAGGGTGGAAGGTGAAGTAATACCTTTACTGCTGGCTGTGATATTCTATGCTGACCGTTTTATTTTAGATTTTTTGTTCTATAACAGCTACATGTCTTAAATTTAGGGATTAAAACAAAAATTACTGTCTTTTATCTGATTTATTGTTTTCTTTTTCTTATACCATACTTTTAATTGAATGTACAGCAATAGTATTCTAATGTGATATACGTATGCAACCTGTAATTCTGCTGATGTCTGATGTGTAATAAATGGTTCAATGTCATATGATTACACATGCCTTACAAAGACTGTACGTCTTAAATAAAATATACTGGTATGTTTGCATTTCAAGTCACATGATTATGTATTAAACATTCCTAAGTTATATATTTTTTACATATAATGAAAGGGGTCCCCTGCTGGAGCTACTGCCTCCGCTACCCGACTCTGGATAAGCGGATGAAGATGGATGGATGGATGGATGGATGGGTGGGTGGATAATGAAAGGGAACTCAATGGACAGCTGAATGTTGTTTGAGCTGATTGATTACATTCTGGTAACAATTGATTGCTAGATCATTAGAATTGTATAGCAATTGTGCAGTTAATTGTATCACACAGGCCTGCTGATAAGAAGTCACCCACAACATTCAAGGCTATAGAATAAACATAGCCCTCCCTCCTCCCTAGCCCAAAGCAGGTCAGACAGGCACTTTCAGCAAGAGAGCAACGAGGAAGTTTATGTCTCCATCCTTCTGCCTCAGCTTCTCTATCCATGAAATGCCTATATTTGGTAATATCTCAATGACTTGCTCTGCAATTCATTCCTTTCCCATTTCTAATAATGGGCCACGAGCCAGCTGTTCTTCACAGAACTATGGCTCCTCTGACCAATAACACTGATTGCAGATTGTGAAAAAGTGGAATTTGAAAATGTAAACATTTGGTCACATGCAGATTTTTTGTATATTTTTTAATACATCACAGATCATCAAAATAAATGTAGACATGTAACCTGTCCTATATTTAAGCTACTTAAAATATTCCTAGGAAAAAGGCTGAGTTCACCTTTTGCAGCTATTAACACTGTGTCAAACATTGTTTATTTAGTCAAGCACCTCTGTCAAGAAATACCCTAAAATACCCTAAAATTTGAGCATAGCATATGAAGCAGTAGGCCCATTACTGATGATATTTTTTTTATATACATTTTTTATTTATTTATTCAAAATAATACCGTAGTCTTGTAAATTAAACTGGAACAAACAAGTGGGTTTGAGATGTTTCCTTGAAAACGTTATGCATTTAGGTCTTATTGATGTTATTGGTCATATCCTTGGGGTGTTCAATACAGCCTAAACTGGGAGGAGCTTTTAGAAAGCATGCACTTTTCTAATTTACATGTTTCTCTACCATAATTAGGCCATACATTTTATAATGCTTTACTGTAATGGCTGTTCTTTAGCTTACTTTCCTCACTTTTCTTTGGTGTCTTCTTTCATGTCACCTTCTCTGCTCTCCTTCCTGTATCTATTGGAAAATGTGTTTCTCTGACTGGCTCCTTTAAAGTCTAGCTGACTGACCGACTGACTGACCGACTGACACACAGACCTTGTTAAAATGAGCATACTCTACATTCTAGAGTAAGTGGTGGTTAGTGGTAATGCACCAATAGTGTTGGATTCCAATTTCTGTGGAGTTTCACCTTGCATGTAAACTATGATTTCCCATGAACATGTCAGAGTGAAGTAGGGGTTCGAAATGTTTGAAGGTCCAAACATAGCTTCTAAATTACTTGACTTCTTTTATTTCTGGAAATAGGCCTAGCAAAGATTCGTAACAAATTATAAAAGTAACAATAGCCGTCAGAATATTAGATTGGATTTTTAGCAATCTACCAAAAAGTGTACCATATTACCTGACATCGCACCCTCCTATAGGCTATTTGTTTGTTGCTTCAATAAAAGAAAAAGACATTTGTTTCTAACCTCTTTTCTTTCTAGATGCCATTACAGACAAGGAAGGTGACATGTTGATGTTGCAAAAATCAATATTTCACTGATCCAGCCACAGATTAAATAGAAATGTATATGCCTTCACTGCTGCAATCTGCAATCGCGGCTGTCTGTTTTACAATAATTTTGTTCCAAACTGTTCGTCTGCTTTCATTGTGTAACTATTGTAGCAATGAGCTACAGTGTTCTTTTTAGTATTCCAAATTGTTGATTTTTAAAAAGGTGTCTATTTTAAACATGAATATAGCAACAAACTATTACTATTGTCTATGTTAAAGACAGTGGAATAATGTCCTTAGCAGGGTGTTGTAATCCGATCTCATCTCACCTGTGTTCTTGTTTGGCTGAGAAGCTGGTAGTAGTGTTCCATCTAGTGGGAGAAAGTATAGAAAAAAAGAAGCCTATCCACAGAATGTAATCAAGGCGAGAAAAAAATCCCAGATTATATAGCTCAAAGAAAAATAAAAGAAAGAAAACGCGATATGAACTGAACCGTTGCTCAAAAAAACGAGATATGAACCGAGCCTTACACCCCTATAAACTAATAGGCTATTGCCAAAATGTGAGTATTAAATATAAATGTTATATTTAAATGTAAATATAAATATAAATGATAATTGTATATATCTTATGTCTTAATGTTTAATATATTAATAGTACATGTTAAGGGTGTATACATGTAAATACTAAATATAAATGTAAATACTAAATATAAATTAAAATTAAAATGTTAAATGTTATTTGTTAAATGTTAAATTACAATTATTCATTAAGAGACGAGGACAATATAATACCAATTGGAGTGTCAACTTGAAAAAGATAGGGCAAACTATAATTCATTGGTCTAGGTCTAGGCAAACCTTTAAATAGCATAAGTGTTCCAGAAGGAATAGCTTCAAACAACACAGCATATTCTTTAGGAGAAATAGGAACGTTATAAAGAGCGAAGAATTCCCTGTAGCTGAGTAGACCTACCTCTGGGTGGACATACGAGATCAAACTGAAAGACGCGTCACGCGTCACTACGTCAGTTCGCTTACGTCAAAGGGAACAGTAAAAGAACAAAATGGAGGAATATGCAAGGGAGCCATGGTCAGTCTAAACAACATTATGTTTGCTAATGTTGTCAGTATATGTTTACAATGTCATTTGCTTTGTCCGTGTTGGCTGAACAGTAAATTATTCATAAAGTCGACGTTTAAAATAGCCACTTGAAGTGAGGCTAGCTATAGCTACAGCTATGTACCGGCACGGTAGTCATTCCTTGCTGAAGTGAAACACGTTGTTAATGACCTTGTAGGCTATCCAGATGATATATCTCAAATATAGGCAAACGAATAAAATAATGATGGCGTTTGATCTAAAGTGAATGTGTACTAATATCACAGTATAACAATGACTATTGCAATTTTAATAGTCAAATTGAAACACATTACGGTATTAGTCTTGAGACATGTTGCTTTAGCATCATGGTTCTAGCTTGCTCGTTGTAGTTGTGTACGGTACCTATATCAGAGTTGTAATGGATGTTATATTACGTCTAGTTGTGTTTCGATCTGCTGCCTTGACTTAATGTGGCTTTTTCTCATCTTGGCAATAATTCAATAATAGAACACCGGTTCCAGTGCTAACTGCCATACTGTAGCTAACGGTACTGTCAGCACTGTAGTGACCTGGCTGAAGTATTATCTTACTATATTGATTTAATATGAACGCAGTTAAAGAGGTTGTAGGTCTTTGGGTTTAGGTTGACTGATAGATAACGTCTTCCTCCGATTGAAGGCATGTAATCCTATGCTGCAGATGTGATCAAATACAATTACATACAGTACGGTACCGTAAACCAGTCGTAAAGAAAATGTAGCGAGTGTGGTGTTTCAGTATTTGGGTGCAATAGTAGGTCTATCTATCTATTTTCTCTGCAACATGTATTTAAATAATCGAACTACATATTGGCTTTAAACAACCAATATGAGGGAGACACTACCTTCACTTAAATTAGGTGATTGATGCATCTCAAAACTTGTAGGCTACATCTCAAAACTTGTAGGCTACATTTAAGTTATTATAGTTAGTTATAGTTTGCATGCCCTTTGGTAAAGTAGCATAATATACTACATTACACATGAGCCCAGTGTTTGTCCCTGTATAAATCATGTTTTTGAAATTTCTTGACTTGCTCTGAACTTTGAGATGCAAATCAATTTTCTATTATGACAGTTGGCTAGGCTGTTGCAACATTGTATGCAGATTTTATATTTGGCTAGTCTCATTTAAAGGCTGTTGCAACATTGTATGCAGCTTTTATATTTGGCTAGTCTCATTTAAAGGCTGTTGTAACATTGTATGCAGCTTTTATATTTGGCTACTCATTTAAAGGCTGTTGTAACATTGTATGCAGCTTTTATATTTGGCTAGTCTCATTTAAAGGCTGTTGTAACAGTGTATGCAGATTTTATATTTTTACATCTCCAGTCAATTCGTAAGTTAAGCATGTGCATTTCTAGGAAATCATTGAATCATCCAATTCAAATTGCATCATCTTTTTGTGCTGTTCTTGCATACTCAGTCAATGTTATTAAGCCTAACTACTGTCAAGTAAATTGGCATGTTTTGAGGATGTACTGGTTGGCTGCTGTTGTCTGGCCTATAATGCCTATATTTAATAACTACTAAACATGTCTGCTGCTTGAAGCGATCATTCAATGCATCTGGATTTAACAGAAATGAACACAGCTTGTGTTAATTGTAGTCTGTTGTGAATATGAATTTGCCAACACTTAATTTCAAGTTAAGTAAAGAGATAACTGAATTATCACTTGTTTAAATGATCGTTTGTGGTGGTGTTTAATTTTTAGCCCCTGGAGAATTGTGGACGATTGCGGGGGTGCCTTCACAATGGGTGCAATCGGAGGGGGCATCTTCCAGGCTGTCAAAGGCTTCAGAAATTCTCCTTCAGTAAGTTCTGCTACGTAAACAATGCTTATGATCATGCTTGGTGCCTGTTTATTTAGGCTATCACCAGTTTATCAGCAGTGGGGGTGCTCAAAAATAACCATTAGTTTTACAGACATGCCCGGACATTTGAAGTGCCATGATGTGGCTGTTTCATCTTTGTCTTTTGAAGGGGTTATCATTATACAACTTGATGTCATGATCTTAGCTGCCATCTGTCCCTCCTATTAAAGTGTAACTGCACCCTAAAATGTGTTTTTTGAACTGGAAACAAAGTAATAGGATTGATCTGTGATGAGACACATCATTGCTGGTGTTAATATTGACAAAATTCCCATTTTTATAAAGATCTGCATTTTATGGGCTGAAAACAGAACTACCCGTCATTTGTAATTACGGCGTCAGAAAACCAGTCGGTAAAAAAGGGACCAGTTTGCCTGTCTGGCATTAGCCTACTTCGAGTTTATAGCCTACCTAATGAAAGGAGTTTATAGCCTACCTTATATATATTCATGTTTCATGTTATATATATATATATATATATATATATATATATATATATATATATATATATATAGCTAGGTTATCTCAGTATCTCAAGCTCATAACGTCTTTTTTTTTCTATGTTCCATGAGGTTGATATAGGCTGTCTGTACAGGGCATGGTCTAATGTCCGGTACTCATTGAAATGAATGACATGCCTGTGACTTTACCCGCTCGGGGCTTCCTCCGTGACTCGGTTCCCCGCACGAGAGTGCTCCTAGGTCGCGTAAACATTCACCCAGATCCCAGTCTGCACTTTGGAGGCAGCGCTATGTGAAAAAGCGATGGTTAAAATGCATTTAGGCCTGTATAGTAAATTCCACCATACACTCACAACATTCATGTTTACAACAGAAAAATGTGACACGCCTATATTTTATTCAGTTGGTTGATTTTGTTTCACACTCACTAGGCCATTAAATAGGTTAAAACCAATCACAAGAATCCTATGTCACATCACATGACGGTAGCAATACTGTTTACTTTATACTCACTCGGTAAAAGCTTTGCTGGACAGTTCAAAGACGCCGTTTGCAGACTGGTTTTTGTGAATGTTTTTCTCTTATCTTTCGCCTGGAACGCAAGTTAGACTACTTGCTATTTTTCTATTTGACGATTTGAGGCGGAGCTGTAGTCCAACTTGCTGCCAGGTTGGATCCACTACAAAAATGAGTACCGTCATGTTTTCAGAATTTTGGCATCGACTTGGTACCGAAGTATCGGTTCTCGTGACATCCCTTGGATCATGTTAAGAAGTCTGTGGTTGTATTTATGTGTATGTGTGCTAAGTGTTTCATTAATAGCATCCAATAAATCTGGTCTTTACATTGTCCCCAGAGAGTAAAAATCTACTTTGGAATGGGCCTAGACAGGTACCAGAGTGCATAGACCATTTAAACCACAATTTTGCAAATTGCAGTTGACATTTTACTTTTTGCTTTTGAGAGAAATATCAAATTTTATAGGGGAACTTGATTTGGGAACATATAGTATTGGTTTGTAGTTTATTGGTTTATGTTCTCTTTTGTAGGGAATGAGCCACAGAATGAAAGGAAGTATGACTGCCATCAAGACCAGAGCACCTCAGTTGGGAGGTATGAACCGTTTTCAGTGTTAATAGTGACCATATCACTATGAAGGATTTGCAGAGACCACCAACAATTATTGGTCGAACTTATTTGTAAGCAGTTTGTTTTTATTTTGTGTTTCAGGTAGCTTTGCAGTATGGGGTGGTCTCTTTTCTATGATTGACTGTGGTCTCGTAAAGGTGCGAGGGAAGGAAGATCCATGGAATTCAATTACAAGTGGAGCCATGACTGGCGCTATCCTTGCTGCAAGAAGTGAGTCAAATGTCCAGATATACAGAAATCATTTGTTAGGTTTTTATATTAATGTTTAGCGAGTAGCCGATTAATTCCTTATTTTAATGGCAGAGCAGTCGTTCCTTTCTTGTGGATGACCCTGATATTGAAGTTTATTTTCTTAACTTGATGTGGGTACAGTATGACGTATATTTGTTTGTCATAGATGGACCTGTAGCCATGGTAGGATCTGCAGCCATGGGAGGCATTCTGCTTGCATTAATAGAAGGTGCTGGAATCTTGCTTACTAGATTTGCTTCTTCACAGTTCCCAACCGGTGAGTGTGATCTTTTTTGTCTAGATGATTAATTTCTTTCTCAATAAATCTTTATTATATCACCAATAAGATGGTCTTTCTGCAGCAGAAACAGTACAGTGGTTATCCAAGCAATCGTCATACACAAATAACAAGACAGTCAAGAAATGAAGCTCATATTGCAGAAGTCATGTATAATGTTTTAGAATGAGAAATCAGTATAGCTGCTAAGCAAGATGCTTCTAAATTGTTAGGTATAAGATTAAGGTGTTCTAGAGGGCTGAAGGGCTTGAATCACATTGCCATCTCTTTGCAGGTCCCAACTTTGCTGAGGAACCTGCACCTACCGGTATGCCTGCACCCTCCTTCGGGGACTACAGGCAATATCAATGAGGGAGCCCCTAGTCTCATGTTATGAGCCTTTTGAATTCCTTGCTTAGGTTATAGATAAGAGATGGAGATGGACAATATATCATAACAATTTCCATTGCACCTAGTTTTATGGACTGTCCGAGAAGGCTGAAATGCTAATTTTTCCTTTTTGGAGCCATGTACATATTTTGCCTTTTGCCATCCTCAGCCTTGTCATTTGCATTCCTTCACCATTCATTGGTCAGAGATATATGTTCATAGGAGGAAATTCTTAATTGTTTACTTGTAGAACTGCATATCTTTTTCTACAATAATGGATTGATGTAAACCCAGCGAGTTAGTATTTGGGACAAATGGACCTTACATACTCAAGGACAAATCCACTTTGCAAATGGTCCATTGTGGATTGTACTGTATCATTGTATATACAGTAAAATACAATTGCATGTGTTGATGTATGCATTGCTTATTTGCCTTAATACCTGTTCAGGCTAATTCTGCATTTTGGTGGAGCTCTTCATTGAATCAGTTAATGAAGGCAAATTGTCAGTACAGTCAGCAGTTTTGTTGGATTCAATTTTAGAGTGGGTTATTTATTTTAAGTTGTAAAGAATTGTACCAGGTTGTCTTTACCGATGTTACATTGTATTTATGTTCACACCAAGATACATGTATGAAAAAGAAAACTGCTGGATTTCCAAGGATGGCATTAGCGGTACAAATATGGACAAACTCAAGCAAGGGGTTAAACATTGTATCTGTATGACAGATTTAAATATATAACATTAAAATGTTTATAAAAGTCGATCTAACTCATTTGTAACGATTTAATTACTATTACAATATTGGAGATATTCTCGATCACAATCCCATCTTAATAGTGAATTCTGTTAACAAAATGTTCCTTGCTGTTCGAATGATTGCTCATTCCCTCCACTAGAGGGTAGTCCATACATATGTGTAATGTTTTAGTCGTTAGTGTATATTATAACGTACAGGGCGATTTGGGTCTCTACACGTAATTGAGAACTTAAAAAAAATGTTGGTTACTTGACACACATTGACTCTTGGATTGGGCCTCTCTGAAGACATTCTGCGTAGACAGTCGAATAACAGTAGACAAATGCAAGAGCACCCAGCTGATGTTTTTACACCTCGTTAAATGATAATTGTCCAGTTCGTTATATGTAATTGTGCCTTATGTGGGACTGCAGCATTCACGTCAGGGCCTGCCTGCCTGCTTTATAACATTAAGTCCCAAGTTATAACTTAGAAGCGCTGCTTTTATTTGTTGGTAGTTAAGCAAACATTTGTCTACGTTTTCTATAAACACTGATTATTCATTGGCACATTAGCTTCCAAATGATTCAGAGCAAGTGCACGATCTGTCATGCCCTTTTAGGACAAATGAAAAATAGTTCGGAATGACGTCTACTGCGCACGGGGGCCGGAGGGAAATTGACACTTGCGGAGTGGCGAGCGACAGCGAACGAGAAACGGTAAGTGGAAACTGCTAACTTTGGAGGATAATAACTGCTGGCGATTAAGTAATTTCAGACGTGTTATCGACGTAGGATCTAGGAGTTTAATGTAAATAAGTACGATGTCGGACATATTTTACAGTTTATGACGAGAGGATTTCGCACTCCGCAAGTAGGAACGGACTGGGTGCACTCCCATTTTAGTCAAGGCCAGGCGGAAGGGCAGGTAACGTTAGCAGTCGGCTACAGCTTTCTGGGCAACTAGACTGTTGTACGTTTTCATGTTACGGCCTGTCCTTGAATATGCTTTACGAAAACAGCAGAGTCGTGTACAGTGTCAAGTTTTACGATGTTCTTGATATTTTAGCGGCGTTTTATATTTCACTGGAAAGGAATGTTTCGGCTAGCTAGCTAGCCACAGCTAGCTTGTGAAGTGTCGGCGGCCCGTCTAGTTTATTAGCTAGTTAGCGGTATTTGGCTACCGAGCTAGTAGCTCGTAGTCTAGATTATATATTGCATACAGGAAAGGATATACGTGCATTTGTGTTACCAGTATTAAACGTAACATATGTTCTGGAATTGTATAAATGTGTCATCCAAATTAATTCAATATGTGGAATGTTATGGAAGCTGGTTTCAAATGTCCAACATTCTACCTGATGTACCATCGAATGGTCCTTCTCTCAAAAAATGACACACATAGTAGACTAAATAACAGGGATTCCCGTGTGCTACTGCTGTTATCACATAAGATACATTCAGGAAGATGACCAGTAAAATTACTTTATGCTGTCGACATTTAAGATGTACCGTACTGTTCCTGCCTGTTGAAGATTATGCTAGGATAGGTGTGTCTACCCTCAAAGTATATACGGTACCTGTCAATCACTGCACCTTTATATTGATAGTAGTGGTACTTATTCCTCGCTTTCCACTACCATTATCTTTGGCATGGGTGTTCTTTCCACAACATGTGTGTGTATTGCGTGCAAGGATGCATCTGCCTCACCCTGCTCCACGCATTTCAGTCCAAGCTTTGTGATGAAATATTGGCTGCACTTCCCCTTCCAAGCAAGCTTGGGCTATTTAAACAGGAACAGAGACTAGTGAAGGCTATTTTACTGGGTACTTAATTTCCATCTTGTATGCTCAAGTCAAATCGTGAAGAGGATGTGGTTACAGGTCAAGGCCCTAAGACAAGGATCTGAATGACTGTCAGTTATATTTCTTGTAATCTATGTTTGTGGTCTAGCCATTAAATAATATTATTTGTCTGGTCCATTTAACTTGTATTGTGATTACTTAAAGTGAACATATATTTGGTGAATTTAGGAGTGAATCTCACTTGTTGATTTACATTGTATATTGTCTTTTCAACTCTGCAGAACCTTTTCAAGAGATTATTTTATGTCCTGGTTTGACTAATAAAAAATAAAAAAAAATTCTCTCCAATCTATACATCTATTCGTTACTCAGAAGAACGTGTTAATATCAACATATCCCCAGTCAGTTTTCAGTATTCATTTCTGTGTTTCTAAATGTGATAATTATGTTCCCTTTTTAAGCACACATTATGTTTATCATTCCGTGTCTTTAGCCAGAATATCTGATGTCATTAGCATTAAGTCGTTTCCCTGAAATAACCAGGGTGGTTTCTCACCAAGCTTTGTTAATGAGTAATAGAGGAAGACATGATGATAGGTTTTGGTGTGGGCTTGTGAGACGCTACTAACACACATCAACTTTAATACATTTCAGCATTAAAATGGCCATGTCATCTTTTTTGTTTTTGCTTCCATAACCCCAAACCTCAACTGGTGCGTTGTGTAGTGGTATGTATGGCCATCATTTTCATGTGAGTCACACAGCAGGCAAACAAGATGGCATAACAGGCAGTGTCAATTTGCGTGATAAACGGATGTGTGGTTTACACCATTTGCTCTGGGCGGATAAGACAAGGGACAGCTGACAATCACACCAGTCTGCTGAGTCAGTTCTTATGACGGCTTCATAACCTTTTGGATTGTCTGTGTTGCACTGAATAGCAGCAGAATAATAGTCAATCCAGAACACTGATTCACGCATCTATTGCCTAGCCACCGTTTTGCAGTCGCCCTGCTTTTTACTAGGTGCACCTTGTGTGCAACCACATTGGCAGCAGCTCTTCTCCTCTCCAGCCTTAAATGGAGACATACCTTCGTTCATAGTGGGTGAGTGAAGCCGTGTGGGCTGTGGCCTCTCCTCTGTCCTTGTATTGCTGGCGTTACTATGCGAGCAGAGAAAGGGTGGTGGGATGTTTGTTTTGTTGGAAACGACAATGTGTACTTGAGGGCAGTGTGAGGTTTTCAGGGAGATGTCCTTACATGGCCTTGAGTGTGATGTCGTGTTTGTGTGAGTGAAGAGTTTTTGGTTGAATTTGCTGTAAATGTTTCTGAGGAAGCAGAGATACCCATACGGTTCATTCATTCTTGGTTTTTGGCTATTATGTGTTTTGAGTGTCAAATTCATGTCTGATTCATGAGAAATGGATACATATATTATATGCATGTCAGTGCTCATATCAAATATGAATTGTAGCTCATGATTTTTATGTCAGGGCTTATAGTGGATTGTTCTCCAAGGATTCTTATTAGCTTTCACATACATGTAGCAATAAAGGCGTGAACTTTGCAGGATCACCGTATAAGAATAAATAAAAAATAGTTATGTTGTGCTTTTAAACTGAGGTCTTACAAGAAACATTGTAGATTAATAATGGCCACAAAGGGCCTTATTCAAATCTGTGTAGCATCAGTTGTGGCATTATTTGCATGTCTGTATTATTCATGTGTGATGTTGTGTCACAGCTCCTCCCAAATCATGCAAGGATAACATCTCTTCATGGGCAAGGATTAGTGAATATTAATTATTCAAAGCCCATATCCCACATGGAAGTCCCTTGTGACCGGGTAGGTATTGAGTCTGCAGAGCATTCCATAAAACCAGGGACAATATAGCCTACCTCTGGGAATAATTATTTTAAAAGTAGTTTGATCATCTCAACAACAGGCCTGCTATTTATCAAATGGCAGTGTAAAGGCCAGACAGGTGTTTCCGATACAGTAACTGACTGACATATTTTTATGTTAAAGATAGGTGTTATGCTACTGCAGTTTCTGTTGCAAATTGCAGTGTCACAAGTGTTGAAACCAATCGAAGTCAGCTGTCCTGATCAACAGATCTGAGACGGAATGTGTACACATCTAGCCAGTGCTCAAGCCTAAACTCTAGTTTTCTAGCTAACTAAAAGGAATAGTATGTGGACTGTTCACCTTGTGCATACCTTTTTATTGTCACAAAATGCTCAGTAAAACAGTCCAACTCAACTAGTTTTGTTCAAGCTTGTCATGTGTTTGAGTCTGTTCTGTGAGCATTAGAAATGCAATAGTTGACTGGCCAGTGACCAGAAATGGATGGTTTTTACCTTGACCGGCTATTAGCCGATCTGTAGGTGCGGTTACATTGCAGATGATATATTTAGATGGCTGCGGCACCGGCATGCACCACAATTACTTTCACTTGACGCTTCTGCACTAAACTATAGTTAAAATTAAAACAATGTCTGCATCTAAATGACGTAGAGCTTTACTATGAAAATTGGAACCGTCTGGTCAGGCTAATATAAAATATAACTTGGTCTGTGATAATAGCAATTGTTTCTTGTAAATTGTAACCAAATGATTACCTTATATCAGGGTTGGTCATTCTTGAGAACACTTGCTATCTTAAAGCTAAATCAAAACAATATCCCTCTGCGGCTTCACTCCGCACATTGAAACGCATTAAGTACAGCGTAGTGCTATGGCTTTGTTGATGTGAGTGGTGTTCGCCACTTAAATGTTGCTATTTACAGAGCCAGGGCTGTGTAGAAGTAACAGATTATTTTTTCAACATGCACATAGAACGGTAAAATAGCGAAATGTCACAGATATTACATTAAAGGACCCATTCCATGAAAAAAAGTATTTCTAGTTGTTTTTGGAATTCGCAATGTCGATGTGCCACTGAGAAGTAGTAAGCCTTTCAAAGTGAACTGTTAGCTTCCTGGTCTGTATTGGCTAAAAAAGGGAGAGAGGCGGGGAAACAGGCAAATTATATGTTGCGTAATTACTGCAGTTTGTTTGGTAACGCCCCTATGAGGATATGGCCAGCTACATAGTATACAAGGCAAGGAACTGATGTTGATCACCAGTACACAAACCGGAAGTAAACGTTTAATGTTCAACATTTGCAGATGACCAAATCTGTAAATCTAGTTTTTGATACAGTAACTAGTAGGCGACCATCGCATAAACAACTAGTCTGCAGGACAGACATATTATCAAAAGTGATGCATTGTGCACATAAATAACTACATTAGATTAATATAGGCTATTGTTCAGAAACAGTAAACAGATTAGAAATAGGCTGCTTAAATAATGCTGTGCTGATATACTTAACCTAAACATTGCTCATTGATAAAGACGCACTTGTGTGTCATACCGAAATTGTATCCCCTGCCAGAAACGGATTGCTCTTTTTGGTACCGCAAGTAATCATGCTTTTATCTGGGTAAATGATCGGTCATATCATATACAAAACATGTAACGTTATGTCTGTGGTAATAACAAAGATCGAATATGTCTTTGACTTTAACATTTCTTATTTAACCGAATATCACTTTGTGTTGTTGCTAACAGCTAGCCACCTATCTATCATAACCCTGTACCGTGTGGCAAGAACGGCTGCGGTTTCGTACCCTTGATTCTTAAAATGTGCTTATGGGTACATGGCTGTTTAGCGGGCAAGGATTGCTGCAATGTTGTGCTGTGGTATAATTTAATCTTCATTCATGGAATAATGTGTTTAGTAGATACATGGCTGGTTATCAAAACGTACCAACCCTGTTCCTTCACAGGGCTGTGTGACTAGCTGCTGCTGTGTTTTTGTAGTTGACACAAACCTCAATGAACCACATTCTGTCTCCTGTATCCTTTACTGTAGTCTGGACGGCAAGGTGGAATTAATGCGCAATATTAAAATCTTAAACACTGCTGAAAATAAACCATATGTGGTTCAAAACCCATAAAAATGTGTTCAAAACGCGTTTGAGTACTTGCAGTAAAGCAGTCGTAGCCTCACGTCAACACAGATACGTAGATGTCAGGGCGGGGTGGGCAGTGGCTTGTTAAATTTAAAGTAACAGTCACTTAAATCTGACCGTTTTTCGAGAGTTGGGGTTGTGATCGTGCTATTCCACATCATTTATGTGGTATTTTCACCTAAGCTGGTCAACTACATTGCTTTGTGAAGTCAAGGAACTGTGTTAACAAGCGAAAAGGAGCATGAAATTACTCCTTTTTAAGAACTCGAGGAACTTTGTCAACATGTGGAAAATTGTCATTTTGTCCTCTTTAATATTTTTCCAGGTGCAAAATAAAGCAGGAAATTTCTAAATCTTGCTAAATGCGTCTAAATCAATGTGGTCATCAACATATTTGCCATATTGTCCAGCCACAATTTCAGGTCATGCCTTTTTATTACTTCCAAAACCAGCTGAAAACGTATTTTAACTTTTTTTTCAACATAATTGTGAAGCACGTAGCTTGACTTTCTTTTAGTGACCCAGTTGGCTAACCCAACTGACATTATGCAATCCCATGATGGCTGCAGCCTCTATATTGCTTTAAGGCATATTCCAGAGATTCCACATGCTTCTACTTATATGTTCTACTTTGTCATTTCTAAAAGCTTGCGTTCTTTTCTTTTTTTGGGGGGACGGGGGTTTTGTTTCAGCAATACTGTGAATGAATGCTCAGCGATTCTCACAACGGGGTGTGTTCATGTGCAATGGCCAAATGATTGTGTCATGAAGAACCCCCCTCCACACACAGCTGGTTTGTGTTAGAGAAGGGGTCACATTCTCTTCACCACCTCCACCCTGCAGCAGCTCACTTATGGGTGTTCCCTCCATTGTTGTGCTGCTTCTTGTCCATACTTCCAGGAATGACTAGAATCCTTCCCTTCTGGAGTGGAACAAATCTAAAACTAAACTGTGGATAAATCCTGTTCTTTTTTTTATAGCACTTCCTTTTTTGTTTAATATGCAGTATTTGTGGGGTTTCTAGTCTTGGTTTCTCAATCTCTGTATTTTTCCCTCTCTGCATTTGTGTTCATTTGCCCAGTACAGACTGCAGGGCTGTCCGGTGAAGTGATTCCGCCATGCGTGAATACAAACTAGTGGTGCTCGGCTCGGGAGGTGTGGGCAAATCTGCTCTGGTGAGTATTGTCTTCTCCTCCATCCTGTCCATCCCTGACACCTCTGCATTTTCCTTATATCTTGTTGTAGTGCTGTCCTAGATCACTGTAAAGTTTGCTTTTTAAAGATTACAGACGATGGGTTTCAGAATTCAAAATCCAAGATGATTTGGCGTAATATACAGGCACAACGGGGTTATGGAAAAACAGAAGAAGAGTTGGAATTCTTAACAACTGAGATATCGTCCTGCTTTGCATAGCAACACTGTAAACCTCTGAATATCCTACTGCATTGTTTACAGAGATGTGGGAGGACACTGTACTACTTTCATAGCTAGGAGACAAATTACCCGCCCTGATGTTTAGCAGGATTAGCAGGAGGTCACCTTGATGTAACTCTCTTCATGTGTTGTCTTACAGACAGTTCAGTTTGTACAGGGAATCTTTGTGGAGAAATATGACCCGACAATAGAAGACTCGTACAGAAAGGTGAGTGTCTACAGTTTCACGTCATGGCACTATGCTTTTCAACCTCTTCTCTCTTGATGTTTCTCACCTTCTTTTACATTCAGTCTATTCCTTAATGTCTCAAGTACCTCTTTTATATTTCATGTCAAGCACATCTTTAGCTGAAGTAAATGTCAACATGCTGTGGTATTTCTGTTCTGTACAGCAAGTGGAAGTGGATGGACAGCAATGTATGCTTGAAATACTTGACACAGCAGGCACAGTAAGTGACGTTCTTACTAAGGACATGCCTTGTACTGTAAACAGCAATGTTGTCCATGTTGATTCTTTTCAGTGCATCACCAGCATGAATATAACTAATGTGGTCTGTAGCACTAGCAAGCTCCTGCCTTGTAGACCAGTGTTTTTTGAAGTGGGACCATCCCCCTCGAGAGGTATCAGCGTTTTGGGGGTGGAGACGATTTATCAGCTTAATGGGCATGCATGTTTTATTTGGTGCTGTAGAAGAAGTTCTTCTCTCTAGTCCATGGCATGCCCAGTAGGTTTATAAGTGGCACAGCTTACCGTTAGTCAGTGAGGAAAACATTTTAACTAGACCATCTACATCAGTAGAATGATATCTGCTGTTAACATGTTTGTTATGCATTTGTGCGGTCAGGTCACTGAGTCTGACTAGACTAATTTATTGTTTTGTAAAGGAGCTGTGATTTAAAAGCCTAAATTAGGTGTTGGGCTTTAGGCCGACTCTCATGTTAACTTTAGTGAAGTGAAAAACATTTAATCGTGCAAACCTCAAATGTGTTATGTAAGACTTCTTTATATTTAATGTTATTATAAATACAATACACTCAACCTCAAGACAGGAGGAACTGTAATAATGAAATTGGATAAGATCCAGATGAAGCATGAAGGTCGATTCTGATAAAGAGCACGAAAATCTTGCTTGGTACTTCCCGTCTCTGACTATGGATAGGTTTGGATTATCCTTTTTGTAAATGTACATGTCCAAAGTAGGCAGCTCTGTCAGTCCTTCCCATGCTGCGTTGAGTGACAGTTTGCAAGCGGAGGCCTGCTGATGTTTATTCAACATTGCAGTTATCTGTATAAAATTGACCTCTTTGTATTCTGTTCCACCTCCTCAGGAGCAGTTCACGGCAATGCGGGACCTGTACATGAAGAATGGCCAAGGCTTTGCCCTGGTATACTCTATCACAGCACAGTCCACTTTCAATGACCTCCAGGACCTAAGGGAACAGATCCTACGAGTAAAGGACACCGAGGATGTAAGTGGCCACCTTTCCTTAGATCTCCCGTGCGCACACACCACTGACTGTAGTCAAATCAAGAGGTCAGCACCGTGTCATGTCGACTAGTCGTAGCGGTTTGTTTGTGTACTACTAATTTGCATTTGGAACATGGATACCATCAGTCCATGGTATTTCAGTTGATGTCATGTTTACTGAACTAAGATAGCCGTTTCCTCACCAGCAAGCTTTTATGTGTGAATTATATTGAATATGTCCCTCTTTCAGAAATTTTGCTATATCAGTTGTCAATTGTGCACCTACAGTATATTAATGTAGGCTTGCCTTAATCACCGGCAAGCATGTCTTCTATTCTGATTTATGGTAATGTGCCTTAACTTCTTGGTGTGTCCACAGTATAAAGGCCCTCCCAGCTTGCATCTGCAACAGTACAAGTTGTTCAATTGGAATATGTATGGTAAATGCTTGAACACCATTTGTCTATCCCCTGTAAGTTGAGGGACTGCTGGAGTGAAGCTCAGTTCCCTCCCTGGCAGATGCTGTGTCAGCAGCATCCAGGATGCCCTTTTTTGGTGATCTCTCCAGAGGGGAATGAACGTCGACCTTCTTGCTCCTCTTCCTTTTTCTTTTTCCTCTATCACCAATCCGTAATACCCTGCTCTCACATTTCCCACCGAGGCACATCATCTTTACAGCGGTTGCTCTTTCTTATTATTTTCATTGGACCCGTTTCTCTGCTGTTTCGATTGGCCTTTGGTCGTTCAGTCCCCGCCCCTCCTCTCCCCAGCCTCCTTTGCGGTCTAGCTGCGGTCTGGCACTCGGTCGGGGTGATTGGACTCTTCAGGGATGATGTGCAAGGAAAGCCCCAGCTCATCAACAACACTGCATCGTGGCGGCTGCCGGGCTCCGTTACAAAGTCCCATCCCCCCCGCCGCGGCTCCATGGCCGAGGCTGGATGGGGCCTCGGTTGCAAAGCCCCCCCCCGCGGCTCCACTGCCGAGGCTGGGGGTTGAATAGCATGACCAGTGGCTTCTCTGCATGAACAAAAGCAGTTCCCATCCCGCCTCTCCTCATAGAGCTGCCTTCCCTCCTTCCTTAAACAAGTCGTGCTTATTGGGGGGGGGGGGCGGGGACTACGATCTCTCAGTCCGTTCCACTGATGATTTAAGCCTTTAGCTACGGCAACCACGGCATCTGTTTATCTTTCTTTGCCCCTTGCAGGAATGCTCCACCAAAGGAAATGCTTAACTTTTTTTTTTCTTTCCTGTACTTTATCCAAATAGGACAGTTCTCTTAGCTGCAGACGGCTTTCAATCCGCATGGCGGAAAGCCGCCAACCTTGCAGCTGTTTTCATTCTGCAGCTCTTGATGGG
This sequence comes from Typhlichthys eigenmanni, assembly GCA_027564635.1. Taxonomy (NCBI): domain Eukaryota; kingdom Metazoa; phylum Chordata; class Actinopteri; order Percopsiformes; family Amblyopsidae; genus Typhlichthys; species Typhlichthys eigenmanni. The sequence continues at coordinate 1,360,879 of JAODUK010000020.1, forward strand.
GAATGCCACGCACAATTTACTGCAGCGCTGGTTGAAACGCACAGACGTGCGCACACACACAGTCCTGCCGAGCTCAATTAAAAAGCCTTTTTAATGGCTGCGCAATGAGCACAGTAGGGCCCGATCCCCCTTTCCCCTCCTAGGGTAGACTTGTTAGAGGAGTTAACTGACTAGCCACCAGTGTGTTAAAAGCTCACATTCCTCATTTCCTTGAACTGTTCTTATGTAACAGCTGTCTCATGACTTCCCCAGGCTGGCTCTGTCACTAATGCCCCAGTGATGCCTGTGACTCACTTCTTCATTTGGGAGCAGAGGCTCCATTCACATGAGCCTGTTATTCTCCCTCATTCTGGCTTTCCAGCTATCCGGGGTCTGGGATTCCACAAATGCCACTGTGGGCAGCACGGGACATGTCTGTCGTTCACTAAACGGCCCCTTGTTGTAGGCCGCGCTGGTTGTGCCAGCATTCTACAGCGAAGGCTGAGCTGCTGACACTGGCTTACGCAACGTTTTTCTTCCCTCCTTGCCTCCATCCTCCCGTCTCTCACCGCGCCTTCATTCCAGATTAGTTTAAGGTTTGTGTTGGAGGAGGCTCGCAGCTGGCCTTGGACATGTCTTGAGGGCTTGTTTGCACATCAAACATTTAGCAGCAGCCTCTGTGGGGCTAACCCAAACAGCCTCTGCACCTCCAGCCAGAGAGAGCAGGGCGCATAGCGGCACCGAGCGCGTTCCTCGACACGGGCAACCTTCTCCAGAGGCCATGTCCCACTGTAAGAACAGTGTCTGAACACTATAGACACTTGTAGATGTACGAATGTTTAAATGCAGGTTGATGCTTGTCAGGCCTCGAAGCCAAGATGTCTAGGGGCTGTCCCTGGACGAGCCTTGTGCGAAATATGGAACAGGAGGCAGGGTTTCCCATATATAGATGTGCTTGTTGCAGCCCAGTGCAATATCAAGCAGCCCCACCGCAAATAGAAATTCCCCAGAGAATACATTAACAGTGCCTCTTGCGTTTCCACTGTTTAGTTCTGAGCCTAGGCCAAACACAAGCCGTAATACTGATGTTGTAATGCAATATTACATTTGGTTTATGGTCCAAAGTTGCTACAGTGTTTGCATTTGAACTGATCTTTACATCATAGTTGGTTTATGTCAGTTACTGTAAATGGGCATAATTCATGAGTCATTGTCAAATGCATTGCTTGATGAAGTAGTACCCTACAGTATGAAGTGTCTCAAGAGAATAAGAGTGCAATAAAGCCCCACTGTCACACGAACGTCTTGCCAGAAACCGACGATTCTCAGTAGCTGGCCTATGCTGTGCTTCGTAATCATGCTTGCAGACGCACACTCAGCCTCACGCCACTATCATGTCATTCCAGAGAGCAGCTCGACCATGGAATTCAGCTGAAACGGTAGAGACCAGTCAGGAAGGAAAGCAATGTTATCCCAGCTGGGCGGGGCTGCCAGGGTTTCCTCCGGGCCAGCGTGCTCCCTAGATAGCTGGTCAGGAAACAGCAGGCAGGATGAGACTCATCCTAACAGCCTGACAACCCTTGGTCTCTGCCCACTGTGGCTGTCACGGCTGAGGCTCTGACCAGAATAGTGTTTCTTTTTATAGTGCTTTCTTGACCTTGGCCGTGTCAATCAATAAGTGAGGTTGTGTAAAAAAAGTAATTTGTCATATTCCAGTAACAGTTTAGGTGCTTCTGCCAAGGATGGGCGGTGTGACTTTTTGTTTTATTTATAATAAAGGGAACAGCCTTACTTCTCTTTTTCATATTTATTTTTTGTCTGTCATAGGGTTGACATGAACCTAAAAGAAGTTTTGTATTTTATAAGCACTCCTGGGGTACTGATATGCTTCTAGATTTGTCAAATTAATGTAAATACTTTTTCAAATGTTGGTAACCAACAATAGTGAGTCTCTTCTTTGTCTGTTAGACCTGCATATTAAAAACGACTTGTTTCCAGTCAGATTGCACTTTAAGCCTAACCTGACACACCAGATATCTACCTGTATGTTAAGACGTCCATCTGGGGAGCCTTCCATTGAAACGGTTTCAAGAGGGCAGGGTCTTTCAAAAAATACATTGCATATGATAGGACGAACCTGTGAACCAGCAGTCTGTTATCCACTCTAGCAGTAGAAAAGTTGGGTGAAAACACATTTTCCATTGAGAAAAGCCTTTGCTCTTCTGAATGCTAATAAAACCGATGCTATATTGTATTAGCTCTTGGCGGGTGTTTTCAACTAGAGTTGTTTTCAAGTCCACTACGGCACTTAAACCACGCCCGTAAACTACGATGCTGATTGGCAAAGCATAGGTTTACCGGCCTGAATCCTCTCGATTTCCAAGCTCTCCAGACTGGTTTTCACGACGAAGTCAGACTGAAGCGAGACCATCCTGACCTCTGCAAGGCGACTTTAGGTACAGAAGTACAGCGCAATAGTAGTTTCCACAAGTGGCAGGATAAAAAAAAATGTATTTGTATATATCTACAAACGTGCTAGTGGTCAGTAATCAAAATTCTTCATCGGGATTTAGCTACAGCATGGTGGCTTTACCTGTTCCCATCTGTCCTCCTCCAGGTGCCGATGATCTTGGTGGGGAACAAGTGTGACCTGGAAGCTGAACGTGTGGTGGGGAAGGAGCAAGGCCAGAACCTGGCCAGACAGTGGAACCACTGTGCCTTTTTAGAGTCCTCCGCTAAGTCAAAGATCAACGTCCTCGACGTGAGTTAATGCACACCGCACACGAGCCAATGTAAACCCGGCCTCCTTGCAAATAAATTTGCAAAGGCTTTCACACGATGCTCTACAAAAGCATTACATGACATGCATAGAGGGAGCAGGAAAGCCCCATCAGAAAGTTAAACTTCTTTTAAACCAATAAAGGAGTGTTTGGTTTGAGATCTGTAGTGTTTGCATATAGCATGTAACAGCTGTGTTGTTCCTCTCGCCGCACCCTTGTAGAAGCCACCATGTACGTGTTGATGTGTATCTGTTTTTAGGAGCTGTGTTTACATCTGCCTTTGTCCGTCTGTCTCATTGTCTCTGTGTCCCTTCTTGTCTCCTCTGCTCGGCCTCTCCTTTAGATCTTCTATGACCTGGTCAGACAGATAAATAGGAAAACGCCAGTGGAAAAGAAGAAGGCAAAAAAGAAATCCAACTGTGTCCTGCTTTAAAGATCCCCTTTCCTGCCCCAGCAGCAGCTCTGAGCCAGGTTTGTGTTTTAACATCTTCAAAACCTGACAGACAATGAAAGTCAACACTAACCTAACCACTTTGATTTGGTTCTGATCCATAGCAGTGTTTCCTCTGCAAAGTGTTTTGTAGCTGTGGGGGTCGCCTTCTTAGGATAAACCTCAAATAATCTGAAATATAGTTTCCAATTGCCCAGAAATTATCTTTTAATGTATAATTGCATTTTGATGTCTGGAAGGTCTCTGGTACAGTATGTGTAGATATTGCAATAGTCTTTCATGCAGATATTCAATTACCATGATTTATGTTTTGAATCATCCATTCTTCACCATAGTATACTGAATGTGTGTCGCTCTTCTGGAAAGCCAGAGCAATCACTGTAGACTTCATTTAGAGTATGCTAGCATTTTTACAGAAAACAGGTTGCAATGGGCCCATTATGTTTTAACATTTCAGGATTTGTTGTTTACTATTTGTTTTTGTTGCATATTTTGATTGGGAGTTTTTGAAGCCGGAATATATCCAATTGGTTTGATGTGCTTATCATAGATTATATTGTCTTGTGAACGCAGGCCTGCGGTCAGGCTTTTTTTTAAGTTAGCGAACTAAAGAAAGCGAAAGACGTTTGCTAGCTTTGTCGACTTGTTCCTTTTGGTTTTGCTGCTGTGGCTGGAATTGAGACGATATTACAAAGGGAAATGAGGTAATTACTATCTTACATAATTAGTTATAGGCTAAGGTAGACTACCTTTCATGCAGTTAGTCATGCACTGAGGTGATTGAAGTAAATTGTTGTGTGCCTCTGCTTCTATATTGTGCAATTTGATTGATATGGGTAGCCGGTTTCTTTTTGTTGTGGTGGCAGTGATTCTGTTGTGGCGCAGCGCCAAATCTTAATGAACGCAGATGGATCACTGTGCTTCCTTAGCTAGCATTACTTGATAGAATGATGTTGGACATTAATGCAAATACTCATAATGAATACACACATTTCCACGTTTATCACAGGGTGTGTCCGATTAGGTTTAGATTTCTGATAAAGTGACCGGGTGGAGCAGCATTCTATTTCATAAGTCAACATTTCACGCCGTTGGTCATGTTGAGATGCTCGTTTGTACTAATGTGGTCTTGTTAATGTTATTCATTATGATGGCACTGTGGTCTGTCATGTGACTGATGGGAAATGAACACAACCACAACAATGTGAACACTCACATTGTTCCTTGACGATATATTTTTTATTTTGTTTTATATCTGAAGGCTTCGCCGCGCGCCAAGTGACGCCAGGATTTTAGAACTAGTTAATTTTATCGGGGCAACACCCACTGGCAGCGTCTAACTCCAAGGTTTAGAATATTGATCTATTTCTTGAGTGTCGAGCCACAGAAATGCATTGCTTCCCCGTCTTTATATATTTTCTAGCATGTATTTTTAATATAATCTTTTGATGCGCCGCCAAACGACGCTGCCAATGGGCGGCGGCCTTGCCTCAAATCTGGAATTGTGGGGAAATGTGTTCTTTTGTCATTTGTATTGAATGAATGAGTCACATCTATGACTGGATTAAATGAGCTCAGCACAACTTCTTTTTTTACTTAGTTAAGTGTCATACAGATTGTTTATAGTTAGAAACCAAGACATTACAGTATAAATTAGCATTACTTGCTGTGCTGTTTAGCTTTTTTTGCAAAGAAACCGTGCTATAATAATGGACTCATGGTAAACAATGTAAACAGTTTTCATATTATAGGTATATGTTCTTAATTCTAATGGTCAATATAGTCTACAAATAAATGATTTATCTGCTAACATTACCAGGAATTACCAGGAGTGTCTGCCATTAAATTGCTTTGAAGGAGGTAATGAAGGCAAAGCTGGCCAGTTTAAAACTGCAATGGACAGTTATGTTGACCAAATATATTCTGTTGGACAAGGTAACACTTCCATCCTCCACTATGACCCTGATGTGAAAGTATGCCTAAAGGCTGTAAGGACTGGTTTGAAGAATCTTGTATCAGTGGCATTTTACTATATTTAGAAAAACATGTATTAATATGTAGGTTTAGGTAAAATATTGTTTGTGCTAATGCAGCTGCACAGTGTTGCATTGAAGCCATATTAACCAGAGAGAAATCACTGGAAAATGTCTCTAATCTGACCGACACCAAACAAATTGGTAGCAGGGTTGCAGTATGAAGTAACTACATGGGCTCGCCGTTAACTGATGGGCCGGGAGCCAATTCCCTGTGTTGGCAAACATCTGGCCAGCTGATGTGTTACAGAGCAAGATGCGTATTGCCATCTTCAGAGCTAATGAAGAGCACAACTGGGATCACTCCCTATAGACCCTTTTCACACGCAGAATACGTCGCTACGGAAATGGTTATAGATTTGTACACAACAGCAGACAATATGGAAAATGCTTGAAGTCTGGCAATTTTATAAATGTTTTTAAATTTAAGAAGTGTTTTGCAGTTTGCCACCCCAGATAATACTATTATAGTTTACCAGTTTTCGTTGACTGAGGGCAAAGCTGGATTTAAAGCCAAGGATATAATGTATATTTCATGAAAACATGCATGACGCTAAAGGTACGTTGCTAAGCAACTGTTACGTTATGACTGTCAATCCATTGTAAAGTATAATGAAATATTTTATGTAATTCTATCTGTCATTGTGTAAGTGGTTAATGTACAGTAGTACCCGGACAGCAGGTACGGTAGTGAGAGTTGGTACCGTACTGTAAGTAAATGAGCAAAAACAGAGGAGCCTCCTAAACTTATGGTTCTATGTAGTGCATAATCCTTAAAGATACCCTTTTTAATAATCAAAATGATCTCAACAGACTGCTGTTGCAGTTTTTTTGCTTCCATGTTTAATTTGCCAGTGACGGTTGGGAGCCTGAAAATGTTCACAGACAAAAGTGCTGCCTGTTCAAATAAACACAGGCCCCAAGTCTAATCTTGACATGACCTTCTGAGGTCACGATTGTTAGAAAATTGGTGGAAAGCAAGGTATGGGGGTTATTTTTAGAAAACGGGCCACTCTGTAATACTACAACTGTGTGTTGTACCTCTTGCCGATGCTACTCTGCTACTTGATGATTTCCGGTGCGACAAACACAAATGTGAAAAGGGTCTATTGGGATCCATAAGTGGTAGTTTAAGTATTATCGCTAAAACAATAGAATTCCTTCTCCGTATCAGTATGTTAGACTTCTAAATGTGATGTTTTCAGCTCGTTTGTTCGTAAATAATCACAGGGTTTCGCAGCACAGACCTCATAGCTGAACCACCAAGTTTGTTCAGCTGTCACTATCGGCCCATCTGCATTGGTCAGTTAGCGGTTTAGGAGAGTGTGTGAGCCGGGCACTGTGTTGGCAGGCCCTTGGGAGGTATCTGCCCCCCACACACTCTCACGCGCTGGCTAGCCCAGTGAACCAGTACTAATGACATTACAGCCCTACTATTCCACTGCTCAAAACACATCAGAGACCCAGACTGCTATGGGACAGTGACACACATGAATGGGCATGTCCGGTTCAGGAAAGCGGTTGTTTTCAGTGCGTTTGTCATTTGAAATGAGGGCGGCCTCTGGAAAGTGTATTCAGTCTTCAGATGGTTTCGGTTGCCCTTTTTTTTTTTTTTTTTTTTCTTCCCCCCTTGTCTCTTCCCTTTACTTAGCTTCAGGGGTTCTGTTTGTCAGTATTGTGTCATAGGCATTGCATTGTGCGTAACCTGGTGATTCCTACACACACAGGCTCAGATAACCACCACAGCTTCTGTGGAAACACCAGTGTGGGAGGGGCCTACCTTCTCACTGGTTTCAGCCAAACAACATTGTGGTTATGGTTTCAAGCTAAGAGAGACATGACCATCCTGTACTTTCTCAATTGTTTCGACACAAGCTGGGGCGATCCCATCCTGGGGTGTCCCTTTCAGCAAGTTGCATTCACATTATTTTCTTTGATCTGACACTTACTACACTGCTTGTAGTATGACTTGGAATGAGTGAGCACCCACCCAGTGTCTTGCTCAAGGGCACGACGACACAATACAGCCCATGTGCTTTTAGATTTTCAACATAGCTGTATGTTTAAGCTAAGGTATCATTTCACACACATTTTCATAAGTGAATTAGTTAACTGGACACACTAGCTAGTTTCACCTGCTCTGCTCTCTGCAATATTTTCATAGTCGATAGTTTCCATTGAAGAAGTTGAATGAATCAAATACTGTACATTTGCCAAAATGCCTGTTACCAAAATTGCAGCTCTAGATGAATCTACCTGCATAGCTTAGAGAAGATGAAAATTGCTGTTGTCATATGCTTTACTTTGTATCAGTGTTGAATGTGTGTCGGGGGAGAGGGGAGTAGCTGTTTCTTTACAGGGCCACTCCCTCCTCCTGGTTACCTCACACACAGCTGGCCACGCTTCCTGCTCTCTTACGAGGAACTCTTGCTGTAGTGTAAGCTACATAAGGGACAGGAGTTGGGGGCAGTTGAATGTGCTTTTACTGGCGCTGTTGTCCTGCATTATACCTGTATTTACATTTTGTATTTATTTATTTGAACCAGCTGATTAGAAAGATGGTCTGAGAGATGTAGTGTGGCAGTATGGCCAATAGATGGCACCTGGAACACGCTAAAATAAAACTTATTGTGGGGATTTTATGGGGCTATGCGTACACCTAGGGGGTACTTGTAGGTACTACAAGGGGTATGTGACAAGAGTTTCTACCTGTGTTCAGGCTTAACATTTACTGTTCCTGTTAAATTCTTTGTTTAGTTTAGAGCAAAAGTTCACAAGCCACTGCTCCAGGACATTTCTATTAGCCTTGCATTTACTTTAATATATTAGAATTAAGAGCCATTTTTTTTATAAAATAACCTTTTCTAATCAATTCCACTTTCAGAATGCTGTAATGAAGAACTGTTGCCCTGATTGGAACATGCCAGCATTCCGACAGCCCCACCCAAGCACCCTCAACCCCTGCCATCAGCCATAAACGTTGAAACAGCTGACCGATCTGCTTCTGACAAAGACGAGGATGTTCGAAACGAGAGTGTGATAGAGATGAGAAAGTGAGATGGAAAAGAAAATGGAGTGAAAACTCTAACCTTTTGAGAGTGATCCTGTGTCTCTGCACTAGTATGAACCCTGAGTGGACAGCATTTTACTTGCACCAACAAACGCCACCACAAACTCTGACGATCGATGCCCAACGAAAGCCCCTAAAAGCAGGCGGGAAGTGTCCGATTTGCTGATGTGACCATGGAACAGCCCCATAAGTTTCTGTTTTAGTTGGAGAATTTAACAAAGTGACAACATTGCGTAGGAAAACAAAATAAATAGTAACTTCAGTATTTTCATGTTTGCATTATCAATGGTGTATTTGAAAGACATGGAAGTTTACCTCTTTAGTTGTATGATAAATATTCTTCAAATTGAGCATGAAATATTGCATCTGTTATTCAGTGTCGATGTTTTCAAGTGAAATCAAAGTGGAAAAGTGAGGACATTTTGATAGCCATACATTGATCTATCCTCCATGCCTGTCATGTCAGTGGTGATAGATCAAGATTCATGATATGTATTTTTGTTTTATTTTTGCCCTATTGTTCATGGACTTTTCTCTTCTGCAAATATCTCTCTGGTGTGACTTAATTTTATACTTAGTCACTGGGATTTCATAGCTCCCATAATATATTCTAATGCCATTTTTGCATAATAATGCTTCAGAAAAAATGGGCCTTTTTATAGAAGAAATATGGGGGAAAATAGGTTTTGATTTCTATGTCTCTTGAAGCTGAAATATACTAAACCAACTCTAATAATGCTTCTTGTGTTTTTCTGTCAAATGTTGTTCCAGCTTTTATGGATTATTAAAGTACATTTTAGTACATTTTCATTATATTGGTCAATGTATTTTCTTTTTTAATTAAACTTTTATCCAAAAACACATTGGAATTATTTGAGGGGAATGGAATTAGTGTTGTCAACACTATAAGCATGTGTATTCCAATACTAACAAATGGAAATTTGCAGTTGTATGGTGACTGTCCTTGCTTCTTAGTGTAGTCTCCTGATACGGTTGACAATGTTATGGCTCTATTGCTTCTATTGCCCAAAAACGGTCAATATTTGTAATGGGAATTGAGTGATAGTCAATATCCTGCAATCTTATCGAATAACTAGACTATATTGGTTTCTGATGTTTCTAATTGTAATGAACTAACATGCATTTTGTAAACAAACCTGTTGATCAAAATAATTCTTGGTGTCCACTAGGAGGTAGTATTTCACCATGCAATCCATACATTCCCAAAAGTTATGGGCTCCCATACTCGGGGTGTATCACTGTTTCAATATACAGTACATGGCCTTCTGAGTCAAGTCATTTAGAAAATGCATGATCTTAATTGATTTCATTGCAATCCTTATACAATGCGGGGGCTGGACAAAATGGATCGAATAGAACCTGTGAGTGACATTCAAAAACATTTTCATTGCAAACTCATTTTGTATGACTTGGTCTTAAACTGCAGAGTCTATAGCTCAATTAGAGTTTCTCAGATTCTATGATCTGCATGTATGTCTGCCGCTCCTGTACCAAAACATCTTTACCCATTTAAATCTTAGTTTGTGCATTTGAAACACAGGTAAAGCAAATGTTAAAGCAGGTATACAGAACTCATACTTTTAAAGTGGGCTGGACCTTTTTTCTGGAGTGTGTGGCATAGAAAATGCTATATCAAAGCGCCTTATATTTCCTATGATGTGTCGTAGAAGGAGATGCTAAATGTTTGGCAGTAAAATTGTCTGGGAAGTATTTGCGAATGCGATACTCGCGATTCTTGCTATTGTTTTTTACTTTAAAAACTTTTCAAACATTTCAAACTTGCATGCATTAATTACCTCACTTCCTTTACTGCTTCTAAGTTCAATTGAAGTAACACACGTGTTACTCACAGTCACATTGTACTATAGCCTATGCTCTATGTCTGTATGATGCATACATTATAGAGTCTATACTGTATTCATCATACAGACATCAACAGTGAACTATTACTGTGTTCATACTGTAGGTAAAAGCATGGGCATTATAATTTTAGCACATGTATGTAAACATTCATGCCAACCCCTCCCCGTTCTCCTGATACACAAGTTTAAATAAAATTCGCCAATAACTGTGCTGGTAATACGGAACTCCAAGTACAAAACGCTATTTACTTTTCATTTTTTATTTAAATTATTTTATTTTTTAATGTTTATATATATATATATATATATATATATATATATATATATATATACAGTATATTATTTTTACATTTTATATATTTTTTGGTTTAGTGGACAGCTATATCGATTAATATGTTCAATAGGATACAATAGTATACTTCCTTTTAGTAATAAATAACTTTAGGACTTGACTGATCTATCAAAGTAGGCAGAACTTCCAGATGCAGTTTGTACTCAGCAACAACAAATGTGGAAATGGCTGTATGAACAATAGTGAGAGGTGGTCATGAAAGGTGTTGAGGTCTGAGGATTACATTTAAGTAACCCATTTAATATAAAATATGTGTTTAAACATTGCAGAATGCGGAAATTTTAGGTAGGCCATCTTTAAATCCATAAAGCTTTCCCATATGTGAATACATTATAGATGATACATTGGTCCATTCAGGACTTTTGTTGGTTAAATGTTTTCCAATCTTGCATAATCAAATGTGCATTAAAACATCATATTTCTTTGAATGCAATGTAATTATGGGATGTAAACACTCCCTCCTTTAATTAAAAAACAGAAGGACATGCTCTTTGTCATTATAAGTCTTTTATTGTAAATGTAACATTGAATGCACTTGGGTGTTGCCGGTACATTGAATGTGTCTGAAGCCTTTATAAAAGATTATATTTCTACAGTGATGTCACCCTATATTCTACTCCCACACACACACACCCAACACTCCCACACACACACGCACACACACATAATGCATTTCCCCTTTCCCTTTGCCAGATCAATTAACAGATTAGTGGTAGTGCAATATACTGTAAATCTAGGACCGGGGAGAAGGATAGATTGTGCTGTGTCTAATGCATTTTCCGGAGAGGGCCGAACATGAACCTTACTGTCGGGGGTTATCGACATGAGTGCAAGCCAAGGTTAGATTCACCCTCCAAGGATTCTGCTGCCATTTCCTGTCTATAATGTGCTTAATTTGATGAGATGTAATGTTGCTACAATGGCCAACTTTGACAGGCAGATGCCAGAAAGACAGATTTTTATTTAGATGTTATTTAGAATTAGTATTTTGTTCCCCAAGTGGATAGTTATTTTAACGTGTAGTGTAGTCGTTGGTAGCCTGCATCATGCTTTTTTCTGGAGATTCAGCCACCTATTTTCTTCTTGTGTATTGGCTGTGTATACATGCTTTCATTATTTATTTATCGTTTTTACCATGGAGTGTTTCCATAAGGATGTTATGGATATTATGGAAAATCTTGTCCCAACAATTGTAGCTTTTGTTTAATCATATTTCATTTGGCTCAGACGTGTCAAGGTGTCAAACTGTCCTGAACCTGTATAAAAAGTGTATTTTTAACACATAATCAAGTGTGTAATTTTCTGTTAACACCTATTCTCTGAGGACTGCTATCACATGGTGTTAAGATTATAATCATGGTTTGTGATTCTCATTAAATGTGGCATCTAATTGAAAATGGAAATTATTGTTCCTCCCTCAGGTGTTTCACTGATGCAAAGGGGAAATTTATGCATAGGCAGTTTAGGCACAGAAGATTCAATATTTACACAGGCTGGCTTATGAAGTCGAAACTCTACATATGTCCATGTTTGTGTTTCTCCACAAGTAGCAGTGTGTGGCTGTTTTCATAGCAAGAGCAACCAATCGTTCTTATCAAGTAGTTCCAATATGAAACACTTTCAGAATTCTGAATTAACATGGGGTCTGTCTCTTTTTAATATTAGGAAACATCACATTAGTATTTTTCAGATGGCAGGTGAGATGTTCAATGCTTGTTAAATCATCCAAATTATATAGCGCTGTGAATCTCCACATTACTTTGTGGAGTTTAGTGAATACAGGTGAGCATTGGAAATTCAATGAGCAGAGGAAGCAGTGTGTCTTTAGTTGCCTGCGTTTGTCTCTTTGCCCCAGTTTAGGTCACTTCTCACAGTATGTCTGGTTATTCTGAGTAGGTTGTACAGTACATACAGGGTATTGTGCCAATTAATCACAGCCATAAACAGCCACTATAATGACAGGTACTTACCTAGATGTTATTTTACCCTAAATCTATAAAAAATAGGTGTGTACTTTCCATACAAATGTAGCTGTTGATGATTAGATTGATGCGCTGCACCCTACTCTAGCCTATACACTATACACTAAACCCAGCCACTAACAATGCATATTGAAATGGAAGAGCTAACACAGATATATGCATGTTGAAGGATCCCTGCAATGGTTTCGCTGTTAGGGCTCTCACGTCTCACCATCTGCGGATATACCCTCCCTGCTTTATAAGACATGATGTAATCCATTGATTTCTGCAACCTGAGCCCCTGGCCGTCCCTCTGTCAGTAGCAGTTCTTATCTTTTTATATAAATGCTTGCTTTGTCCATCTCTGTGCAGAATTGTACGCAGACCATTGTTTCATTTGTTCTTTTTCTTTTCTTTTTGTTATTGTGTATGCAAATGTGTCGCCGACATTGTTCAGTGTAAGTCCTCCACTCTCACTATCGCTAAATGTCAATAGCTCATTAGAGGAGGTGCTCCTCTCTCTGCCTTGCTTGACATTATTTTTATCATTACCTCACTCTCCTCTCTAGCCACCAGGGCCCCCGACACCATTTGTGCGTATATGTGTGTGTGTGTGCGTGTGCGTGTGTGTGTGTGTGTTGGAACACTGTCAGTAATGTGTCTGCATCAATTCACTAGCAGTCCTGACTCCCTGGAAATGTCTGCTGCCTCTCTTTGCTACGCTAATGCTGTCCCCCATTCTCACCTGTGGTAGTAAGGTGGGCACAGACCTGCATAGTTATTTATGAGGGATTTATTCTGTGTTCCCCAGTCCTACCTGATGCCATTTATTTTGCCATTATATCAGATGCTGTCTGGGTCCCGTATGCTGGTCTGGAATGACAATGAAAGAGGGATGGGGGTGTTTTAAACCAAGTTTCCTTTATTGTAAGTAAGAATACTTGAATGTCTTGCCTGGTTGAAATCGAACCACTACAAAACTGTTTTGTAGTGTAGTTTATTGATGTAAGACAAATGCCCTCTCCGGTATCTTTGTTGCATGATCATATTTCACCCTGAGGCTCTCCTCAAAGAGTGTCAAGACCAAGCAGCTGTTTACATCTGGCTGCATGGACACGAGCCAATTAGAGAAAAGGCTAAATTTATGACAAAACAATAATGTACTTTTACCATTGCTGTATGGGATTAGAATTATCATCTTTTAGAAAAATAAAAAGTATTTCTAGACAATGCAGTATATGCCGTAGAACACCCTTGGGTTTCAACAGACATGCTATACTTGGTGTTTTTCTCACTATTGCATTCATCACAGCTCAGGGATGACGACACACTGAACCTGCCTTTAAAGTCTTAAAAGGTCAGAGGGTTTCATAGCAGGCCTTTTAATTTCTCCATGCATGAAACCATGTATGGACACACACACAGCACTCGCTCGCACGCCCACGCGCGTGCGCACGTGCACACGCTGCACTAAATCCTAAAGTATTCCTCTGCTCTTAGCTTCAATGCCAATATTAGAGGTTTGCCCGTAAGAGTGTGACGGCCGATTTCTGCTCAGAGTCACATTTGTTGGCCGACACGGAGAGGGAAATTGGTAGGACAATGGAAAAACACAGTGGCTAGGGGGCATGGGGATGGGATTCTGAAACAAAGGAAATGCAGCTTGAAGCATGTAATTGGAGCCAGTGGCTCGCTGAGTCCTGCTCTTCTGCTGACTGGGAGGCTTGAGGACAGTAATGAATAGCATGCCAAAGACGCTACAACGATAGGCTCTTCTGTATTCCTTTACTGTCCCACATGTGTCCCAGTAATACATGGATGGATGGATATGGAGCTTGATGGATGCTTTTTTGACTAATGAAACTCCCAGTTGATATTTCTAGGTTTCTTTTTCTTTATAACACTTTATTTATATCTGCTCTGTATAGTGAATAGCTGTAGTAAAGTAGGAACCAGCACATTTTTATTTTTTAATCTACTGCTAAGGTTCTAATTGTAATAGAACATTGCTGCATTATATATCCCATCTTTATAATAATATATTATGATTTTTAATATACTCAAATACACATGCAAACAGCCGTGATATTTTTCTCTGATCAGATTATTGCAGTTTGGTCAGATAAATGATAGGAAAAGTACATAATGGGAGGACTGGCATTTGATCACATACTCCTTCTTCTTCTTCATCATCCTTCTTCTCTGTGCGTGTGTGTCTGTGTGTGTGTGTGTGTGTGTGTGTGCGTGTGTCTGCGTGTGTGTGTGTGTGTGTACGTGTGTGTTGTTGGGGGAGGAGGATGCACCAGTGAGTCAGTTGAAAGAGATCAAGTGAAAGAGAGCAACAGATGGGCAGAAAGAGAGAGTGTGTGTGTGATTGTGCGCTCCCAGACAAGACAGAGATGGGTGAACTGAACACTTCACTGCTTTATATTAGAGCATGATCACACAGTGAGAGCCCCATGCAGCCAGACAGCTTTCACCTCACTGTGACTGCCACTACAGCAACACCACTGCTTGTGAGATACTGGGCCACGTTCTACTATAATGCAGTCCATTGATAATATTTAGATTACTTTTTGTGACGTGTACCGACGGTTCAACATGTTTGTGTGTGTGTGTGTGTGTGTGTGTGTGTTGTAAATTATAAAGACAGCGTTAAAGAGTTCATGTCTGTTTAGTTATTGCATATGCAGCGTGCACACACACCTGAACCCCTGTGGCCATAAATCCTTCTGAGCACGTACAGTATTTTCACGTCAAGCAGAGCCTGGGTCTTGCTCGGAGGAGAAGGAACATGTATTTTAGTCAGAGAGGAATTACATTTTACACGGGTGGATGTCAGGCATTTCACTGCAATAATACCTGTTTGTTTGTTGACTGGAACAGCTTGGTTTTTAAAGGAAATATTCTCATTTACAGTACTGGCATTGCACTCTTTTCTATAAGTATGATGAATGTTATGTGCCTTTGTACACACGTGTCAACATATCTCCTCTTATCATTTGCTCATTAGCACTATCATTCACAAGCATACTCTCACACGCACACGCACGCACACACACACACGCGCACACACGAATAGACTCAAGTCATGTCTGTTTTTATGTCTTTACTGATGCTGTTGGCAGGATGTTAAGATTTTTACATTTTGTTTCTTGCTGTAATTGGATCGTAATGTTGGTTTTATATGAATACATTGTTTCGTTCCATTTGTCTATTTGCAAACAATTCTGAGAATGTTCATATAATTTAGTCCCTTCAATCAAACCTAAACAGCAAAAACATTACAGAATCAATGTATAATTTCAAAATAAATTTAAAGAGAATACAGTAATGTATGTTTAAATGGAAACTTTGCATCCAAAGCTACTAATGGTACAACAACCGCTGCTTGTAGATTGTCTTGCCTGCAATTTCATCGAAAAACATTAATTATTTTAGGTATTACGCAAGATTACACTGCGTATTGAAATACCCTGAACAAAACTGGAGGTTTAAAAAATAACATACATTGTGTTTAAATATGAAATGTTATACTACCTTTAAAAACATTTACAGTAAATACAGTAAATGTTGTCTGGCTAATATCAGTTAGTTGCTATAATATCTTAGACTGATTTAGATGTCACAACATAAAGCAGCTTTGGTCTTTACACAAGGTAAGTTTTCTTCTTGGATTCCAACATGACATATTTATTAATTCACAGACTTGAATTTATTTTCTATAGAATCACTGCATGAATGGATGTTTGTGTGTATATGCAAGTGTGTGTGCGTGTGTGTGTTTGTGCGTGTGTAACAAATGTGTTTATTTACAGTATGTCCAAATAAAGATTTGGCACTATTTAAAACAGGTCATCTGGCAAACCCATCAGAGCAGACCAGATTGTGCTTGGGTTAACCAGCCCTCCTGAAGTCAGTGAGAGAGGGGGCTGTGCATGCTTTAAACGGACCGCTGGCCTAAATTACACTCTTCAATTGGCAGTGGCTTAATTCAAAATACACAAATATGAACTTGAAAGAGGCTTGCATAAGGAACAAAGATGTACCGACCCTACTGGCATTTATTTATTGAAAGGATTGCAGCTTCATGTTTACAGACGTTGTTAGTGCTATATTAACAAATATAACAAGAATGGCTGGTACCACCTCAAAATAAGACAGTGTTTGTGTGTGTGTGTGTGTGTGTGTGTATAGTCTGTTAATGCCATTTCACAGCCAGGCACCCAAAGAGAGTGGGTGTTTACACATCTACACCAGAGAGTACTCAGAGACAGGAACTGTGTCAGCCTCATTCACTCATTCATGTTGAACTTCAGTATAGGGGACAAGCCCCATTTGAGCCAAAGAATGAAAGATAAAAAGAGAGAGCATGCAGACAGAAAGGAAGCCAGTGAGAAAAATGTGGAATAAAGAGACTCCTTAATGAAGCATAGAGAGAGCAATGGTTAACACTGAAGATACATTTACAGTCACATTTTATCTTTAAGTCAGACAGTATACGAATGTTTTAATTGTTATGAATGGATGGCATTTGACTAAATAATTAACAAATAATCTTTGTTAATGAAAGTGATTGTGTGTGTGCATGTGCGAGCACGTGTGTGTTTATACGTTGACAAAGAAGACCCACTCTGCTGGAGTATGCCCTTGCTAATGGGTACAGATAGTTCAAGGCTTGAAAACCATTAAAGGCAGAGTTAGTCATTTTCGAGAACGTTTGCAAACAATATCCCTCCACGGCGGCACCGCTCTGCACAACTAAATGCATTCTGAATCAAAGCGTAGCACTACGGCTTTGTTGATGTGAGCGCACTTTGTTTATGTTCCTATTAACGGCTACAGAGCTGTGTATAAGTACCGGATTCTTTTTTAAACAGACATAGAGAACGGTCAGCTAGCAAAATGGAGGAGATACATACAAATAGCTTGCAACAGCTGACTATACCTTTAAGTCAAGTCAAGTTAATGATATCTTGAATCACAGTTACAGTCTTATGGGGCTTCAAGTTCACATCTCACATAGAATCACTCATGACACCTGCTAGCTTGGCGTTAGGTGGTGTTAGCAGTTCATCCAGCAGAATAGACTGGAGGGATCACAATTCTGACTGATGTTGCTCTCATCTAGTTCTATACAGAGGCTTCAGCAGAGGCTCCTTCTCCATTCTCTAGGAACCTTTACACTTGTCAACCTTTACCATGACAAGTGTGCATCACTTTATATTGTATACTGTTTCATCCTAGGAAATATTGGACCATTTTGATGCAATATAATGCACCAAGTATGACCAGTTACTGGCACAAAAAGACTGTAGTCTAATGGGTTAGTGTTCCAGTAGTGCAAGGCCAGACAACAACAGTTTTTAGCCGACAGTGTTGTTGACGCATTGGTCAGCTTTTATATCTTTGTAGCACTAAGAGACTGTTCCCATATTCATGTGCTCAGGGAAAAGTACAAAAATCAGCTTTTATGGCCTCTGCAGCACGCACAAATGGAAGAGAAGGAAATGAAGGAGGTTTAGAAAGGAAGCATAAAGGAGAGATGGGAAGATGTCTGATTCTCTTCATGCCAGGAAAATGGGCCTTTAATAACACATGGCACAGTGTGAATGCTTCTCCAGGGATCCCTTCTTTTGAGGATAGATGCACGTACTGTAACGCCTTCCAAGTAAACAAATACACACGAGGCTCTCACAGAAGGTCAGGAGGCCTTTAGGAACCTGCTGTACATTCTGTGTAGCGTCTACTTGGAAACCCAGGGGGGGGCATGCCACAAAGTGAATGGAGGTGCCCTTTAATCGGCAGGCCACAGCAGCTGCACGGGCCCGAGGCGAGAGGGAAGATGTGCGGGGGTGGCTGGGCCGTATCAGGCTGAGCAGCTCTGTGGGGGTTAAAGTTGTAACCCACATCTTTAATTTGGGATATATCTGGAGGAGGTAATCACAGGCCTGCGAGCGGCTGATACACACTGACTGACGACCATTCATTACACACTCAGCTACTGTTAGCCAGGCTGTAGCTTGTTGTGTTGCAACAGAGGCACACAGGGCTCCTTTCATAGATGTAGGAGTGTGTATGCACAGCCCTACACACACACATACACCTAAGCACAAACATGCACATATAAAACACACCGCAGCATACATACACAGAAGCACAGCTATGCACGTGGAATGCAACATACACAGTGCCGCATGCTTGCAAAAGTGCATAGTCACACAAACACGCACACACACACACACACACACACACACACACGCACTCGTGCACACACGCACGCACATGCACGGGCACAGCCTGCTCTGCACCCAGCATCGGCTTCCCCAGGGCTGTCTGCTCCTCCTCAGGGGCCAGAGGAGGTGAATGCCTCATGTCATCCCATCACCACCCCATCCTCCCACAGGAGGTGAAGTTAAAGGAGAGCCATCACACCCATTAGCTCCCCCTCCTGCTCCGGCCTGCCTGCCAGCCTCGGGCTAAAGGTCACAGCGCAAGGAGGAGGACGATTAGAACTGATTGGACTGGGTGGGTCACTGAGAACCTGTCTGTAGAAAACACATGGAAGGGTTGTGTCATGCCGTTAGATGCCGTTTAGATATGAACGCGTTCTTTTAAAATGACTGATTTTCAATTATGCATGGTTATTCTATCGGTTAATTATTGCTTTAGGACATTTCACTGACACATTATTTGTTCCCCTGCCAAATTAAGCAACGTTCATGATCTCTTATCTCTTATCTCTCTCTCTCTCTCTCGCTCTCTCTCTCTCTCTCTCTCTCTCTCTCTCTCTCTCTCTCTCTCTCTCTCTCTCTCTCTCTCTCTCTCTCTCTCGCTCTCTCTCTCTTTCTCTCAATTCAATTCTATGGGCTTTATTGGCATGAATGTTATGATGAACAATACTGCCAAAGTACTTTACAATATAATAATGATTACAATAGAATAAGGGTTTATACAGTTGCTAAAATCACAAAGAAATTAGAAATAGATTAATAATGGGAAAAAAATATATTAATTAAAAATGACATTGCCTCCGCTGTGTAAATTAAATACATCAATATCACATTAGTGTAGAATTAAATGAAACACATACTGATATATACAATTGTGAAAATCGCAGTTTGAATGTCCATTGTTTTGTTATTTTTTAAACATTGAGCCATCAGCTGAGAGCAGAGTTTGCTCACCAATGCACTTTACAGTAGAATAAGGATTTTACAATATCTAAACATAGAAATAACAAATAAATACATCATTAAAATAAAAGATAATTATGTACATAACCAAAATCAATATTGCATTATGGTAGAATTACCCCACACTGACTGATTTACAGTACACAATTGCAAAATAATTTCGAAATAAATAAATACTAGAAATAAAATAAAATTGTACATTGCCAAATCAGTGGACATTTAATACATCATATACAAAAGGGTAGAATTAATTAAAGAAACGCTGGCTATTCATTCTACATGGCATAATACATATCTCTCTCTCTCTCTCTCTCTCTCTCTCTCTCTCTCTCTATCTCTCTCTCTCTCTCTCTCTCTCTAGAGGGCTCTCTATTCCTGTCCAGTCATAGGACAAAAAAACAAAGTGAATTTACAGCTGCCCAGATTATAATTGTATATATCCTTTATGAAGAGAAAAAACAGCTGAACTGTGCATTTCAAAAGGTTGACATATTACCATTACTGTAACACTGCTTTGCTGTTCATTCATGATTGGTGGAGGGATATGAGTTAGATTTTCAGATGGAATGGTGCAATAAGGCTGTAATAGTCTACTCCTAATGTTTTGGCTATTTGTGTATCTTATATCAGATTGCTGCAGTAATTATATTATTTGCCTCTGTCTTTAAGTTTATAAAAAATAAAAAATAACTTTATCTCTGGGAAGTTTTACATGTTGTTTTGAGGCTTGAATTATATCTGGCAATGATTTGATTGTCCCCAATATCAGAAGGTTCTGGAAGCATCTTTGGTAACCCCAGTTTTAGGGTTTATTAAAAAAAATAATGAATGTACAGAAGAGAAAGGGAATTAGTAAAATAGGGATATGTATTTTTAGGTTCAGGGTTGATAGCAGATACAATGTTTTTTAACGGGTTAATTTGCCCCCATGAATATTCAACCATGTGCTGACTCCTATAGAAGGCTAAAGGGAAAGAACAAAGCTGATTCAGAAGGTTACAGTATTTGGGTCATTGCTTTGGACCCTCACAGGCATTACAGGAGTGAATCAAACCACAGCGTCACATAAATGGCAAAAAATAAACATGGATGGAACTACAATGGACCCCACATACCGAATGACTACGCATTAACTCTTGTTCTGTCTCTCTGCATCACATCTGCTGTGACAAACGTCTACAATCTTCAGCTTTGCTTTGACACCGAACGTCTCCTTGCGTCTGCTGCAATGATCTCTATTCCTTCAGCCGTAGACTTACATAATTTACTTTGTCACTGCATGTGCAACCAGGGGTGACGTTCAGCTAGACCCCTTGTTCGCTGCTTCAGATCTGCTATGAGATCACCCCAGTCTTCAGGGACCATCCATCAAGCCCTCCATTATTCATCTCTCTCTCCCTCTCTCTCTCTCTCTCTCTCTCGCTCTCTCTCTCTCTCTCTCTCGCTCTAGTATAATTTCCCCATTCATACAGTATATCCTGTAGGATGATCTTGATAACCACGGTAAGGCCTGTGTATAACTTGACAACTGGCTTGATATTTTGGTGTAGAAGTTCATCATAGTCTGTTGAGGTTCGATTAGTCCCAATAAGCACATTTCCACCAAGAGGCTAAGTGTGACAGGCTTGGATTCATCTTGGAGCCGTGTATATGTCAGTCTTCTGACAATTAGCTGAAAGCGATCACATGGCCTTCTCTACTTATAGTCAACCACATGCAGAGTTGCATTGACAATAAACAAACAGACTGAAATCCAAACTGTCAACCGCTAAATTGTCCCAGGACCCATATGGCAGGCTGGGCTACAGCTCTACTGTGGCAGTACATGCTGGAGAGACAGATGGGATGTGCGACTGTCCATTTAGCTCAGGTGTTCTATCTACGTATTGTACTGTATGAACTAATCTATCGATATAGCCATCCACCATCCATCCATCTTATTCCAGTAGCCATTAGTGTAAAGAACATAACATAACATAAACGTGATGTGTTGCTGAACAAGGAAAACCCTTCATTTTTGAGAATAAAGCACTCTCAACAGTTCAGCCTGCAATGCTGCAGGAGTCCTCAAGTTCATCTCTCTGCTCTGATATGAATTCCTTTCCTGTCCTTTCCATCCCAGGCAAGAAGGGATGGAAAATGTGGGCAAATAGCAGTGTGCTCTGTTAGTATGACACAGATTTTTGCAGTACATGTCAGATAGCAAAGACTGGCCTAACACTTAATATGAACTACAGTAAACTGTTGAAGAGAAAAGACAAACCCTGTTAACATGACACCCTGTGGGTGTGGTAAAAAAAAACGCCTATTTTTATAAACATTTAATGGTTTTCCTGTTAGAAACGCTATCACATGGATACGGATGTTAGACAGCTGTGACTAAAACGGCAGGCACACAGCAAAATAACCATCCGTGTGGGTGTGAGTCAGAATTGGAGATTTGTGCTTAATCAGGATTAGTGAGCTGCCATCAGCCCACACTTTATAATTTAATGCATGCTGGGCTGTGTGTGTTTGTATTTGTGCATGTTGGTGTGCATGGTAGAAAGACTAATGAGAAGTGGGCCTGTGTGTGTGTGTGAGCGTGTGCATGTGTGTGTGCGTGTTGTGTATGAGAGAGTGCAAACAGCCACTTCATGACAGCAACGCCCCACAGAGATAAGACTGTCTAAGTACAAGGCTAAGTGATTCCCTGTTTGAAGGACTTAATAGAATTTGAACAGATTGGAAAGGCTTCATGAAAATTGATACCTTTGTTGTAGAGGTTAGAGGTTAAAACATTGTCCGCTGAGCCATCAGCAGAGGTCACATCTAATCGGAGCGTATATTAGTTAAAGCTGTGGTTGCCTGGTGAGACTAGCCCCTAAGTGAGGCTCAGCCCTGCCTGGCAGTAGCAAGGCCGTGCCTGTTTAATGATGACCTGTACTCTTTAGGCAGTCTCCATGCCTGGGTTTTGTGGGCGTTTGCGATGTGATTCAGAGAAGATCAGCGATAGTGTCAGAGAACAAGGAGTAGCAACACTTAATGAGGGTGTTATACAGTAATTGCTGTAGTAGAACTTATCTTTCATATACTGTATGTACTGTATGCGGTTAGTGTGCTGTTAGTTAGTTGTGGTTGATGCCATTCAGTTGGACATACAGTATTACACGGCTGATCAGTTCTGGGTATTATTTTAGTGTCTCTTCTGTTTCTTCCTGTTATATTAGTTTTTCTCAATTGCTTAGACACAATTCCTGGGAGAATTCACTATATCTCACATCTTCACACACAATGTTTATCAACTACACACAACGGTCCAAACCTATAACCTCTGGGTCTGATTTTAACTTTGCCCTCAGACAACACACACAAGCTGTCATCTAATCAACCGAGAAAAACTGTAAATCGTGAGGCTGCTTTACATTCCTTCATTGCACACATTTTTATAAACGTGTAGAACTAAAATAATCACTGACTAGAAACAAACAGAAAATGCAAAACTTTCTCAAATGTCGTTTTACTCTGCTTTGCATCTTGAATGTTTTGACATGAGTTTATTTGGAGTTGACTTTCCTGATTCATATTCACAACAACAAATGTTTTTATTATTCAACAATACTGCACATTCTGACTGGTACCATCATGTGGTACCAGAGCCAACGCCATGCTGACTGTGGTCCACCAGTTCACCAAAAGATCAGGCAGGGCTCGGATCAAAGCGTGGAAACATTCCTGTGTATTAAATTCATCTGTCATTTAAATACACCATGCCGCCTGACTGGAGGGCCGTTCTGCTGGGAGCTTCATGTTGCAGTCTGGGGAGGGTCTGTGCAACGCTGGGTGAGGCTGTGGGGGGACCCTCACTGTATGGTTCTGCCAGTCTGAATGTACAGCACTGCTGTAGTTTTCACCTTGTTACTAGAGTAGAATGTCTGTAGTTTCTTTCAGTGTTTAAATGTTGGGCATGTCTTGTGTGCTTAATGTGCATCCCATAGTATACATCTACAGTAAAGTTGTTGTAAAATGACATTCTCACCCCAAATTCAAATGCATTCAATGATTTTTACATATACTGTAGTGTAAATTATGATCCCTTATAACTATGTATGTTACAAACATGCAGTGCTGTGCTAATGCGCCTTCATTACAAGTTTGGTTAAATGCCACATATTATTGTATGCAGTTTTACAGTATTTCACGTACTGTAGTATCAAAACAAGAGAGCGTGAGATTTGCACCGGGATGCAAATCTGCACTGAACCCACCTAGATTTAACCTCCTTTTAGTTCCAATCTCACTTTACCCTGTGGTTTTAGGATGTAGTCTATCATTTCCAAAAGTGTGGGTGTTTATGTGCTACTACAAATGACCCGTGGGCTAGTTCAAGCATGTGTGGTGTGTGGTGTGTGGTGTGTGTGTGTGTGTGCATGTGTGTGTTTGTGTACAATATTGTGTGTGTGTGTGTGTAGGGGAGGTGTCTCATGTTTCTTGTGGGAACCTCTCAGGAATGCCTCTCTGATTGACCATTGTGGACTTTTACTTGCTGACAATTATAAAAAGTGAAACGTGATCACATTCCCAAAGGCCAAGCAGAACAGCTGAAGGGCTATTGAAAGATGAATACATGGGTTCCCCTACTACACAGCTTTTATGCACATGCACGCACGCACGCACACACACACACACACACACACACACACACACACAAACAGTTACTTCAAGTGGTGCCGTGTGACGTATGTGCAGAATAAGAAGCACAGAATTTCAGCAGTGGCAAAGCACAAATATGTATCAACGCAGAGGATCCTTTCTCCACTCTGCCCCCTCTGGCTGGAAAAATGCACACTTTCATTTCCATTATTGCATCAAGGGGACATCCCATCCATCACTGAGTTTCCATTGTCACAGTCCTTATTCTATATCTGCACCCTGCAGAATCTTCTCTGTACTGCTGCCAGTTGTATAGCCCTGCCAGCTGACAGGCTGGGACAAGAGCGAGTGAGAGAGAGAGAGAGAGAGAGAGAGAGAGAGAGAGAGAGAGAGAGGGGGGGGGGGACGGGGAGTGTCTGTAGGCTTCCACCCAGGGGAAAGTAGCCGGGGAATAAGGGATAAAGTTGCAGCTGTTGCACCCTCGCTCTCTCTTTCTCCCTCTCCCTCTATCTCTCTCTCATTCTCTCTTTCTCTCTCTCCCTCTATCTCTCTCTCATTCTCTCTTTCTCCCTCTCCCTCTATCTCTCTCTCATTCTCTCTTTCTCTCTCTCCCTCTATCTCTCTCTCATTCTCT
>JAODUK010000020.1:1393070-1406149 GCA_027564635.1 Typhlichthys eigenmanni
GGAGTGTGTTTGAGGCAGTGTGTGATTGTGCTGTGTGAGATTGAGAGAGAGAGAGAGAGAGAGAGAGAGAGAGAGAGAGAGAGAGAGAGAGAGAGAGAGAGAGAGAGAGATATTCTGCTGCATTGGGGTTATTTAACCATTTCCACACACTGCCTTGTGATGAGATGCAGAAGGAGCCAACTGTATTTTTACAGCACTACAGAAGCATTACACGGCAGGGTAGTTCTCTTTCTTTCAGCACACCTATTTGGAAACCATCCATCTCTTTCAGGACTTTTTGCCTTATTTATTTGTCATCCCCATACACAGTGCGTTAATGCTTTTTTGAATGGCCATATCATCAAAGGTGGTCTACATATGATATTGTAAACATCAGTATAGCAGCAAACAACCAATTGTATTTGCATCCTGAACAGATGATGACATAACACTGTGTGTGTGTGTGTGTGTGTGTGTGTGCGTGTGCGTTGTAACCTGAGCTCCTCTGTTCTTTGTTTACATACAGTATCTGGGCCAACCCCTTGCACATGTTAGCATTTGTTTTTATTGTAGATTCTGATGCGCTTATTGTGACACCTAGTGGCAGAAAGCCATAGAATCACTTTAATAGTAACCATAATGTAAATGTTCCCAATGTACTTAATTTACTATGTTTTATATAGGAAAATAATCTCACACATTTAAAGTTAAAGTCATCTTTGTAAGATAATACAAATTTTGTCAAACCAAATATCTCTTCGCTTTTCACTATCCTACCGTTCTCTGTGCGTGCGCGGAGGGCCACATGGAAATATTGTTTAGACTTGTGCTCGAATTTAGTAAACGTTCTCGAAAATGACATGCCTTTAACACTGAAATATCCAAATTCATCCCTAACAAATTGCTTTTCATTTTCTGTTTTGGAAGCATACTGTAGATGTTTTGGCTTTTATGAGTGAGATTGCTCTCTGTTCCACACCCTGGACATTTGAACTACTGAGTGGGAGAGAGATGTTGGGTACATTTAGCAGTCATGTTCTTGACCAGGTTCGCAGTCATATCACAAGATATTGGACCACTGAAAAGTTATGCCTGTTGATGGCTGGCCCCAAATCAACCCTTAAGGAAGTCATGTAGTGGATCACTGTGAGAGTAGGCAGGTTAATCACTCTGTATTTAGCTATTGTGGGACACAACTGTCAGAGAGAGAGAATCTATGTACATTCTTTCAGAGAATTAAAATAGGGCGTAGCATTCTTGCACATTTCCAATGCGCTCTCCAGTTTTATCAGCTATAGACCGTTGTTTAAGGAAGGTTGTCTATGTGATGGAACAGATTCCATGGGATAAATGTGTAGTAAAGCGAGAAACAGTAGTGTCAACAGGCGCAGTGGAATAATGCAGCTGTTAGGGTGTATTAAAGAGAGGTTGGCAAGCCTGGGCAAACAAGAACAGTTGTCTTAGGTTCCTGAGGCATGTCCTGAGCAAACACAATGGGGATGGCTGGTTCCCTCTGCTCTGGGTCCGCACAGAGTCCATGAGCACGCACACACACACACAAACACACACACACACACACACACACATACACATTCAAGTATAAGCAAATACACGCAAACACAGACACTAACAAAACACAACCAACATAATGTATGCAGAGCATGCCTTGATTTCATTTTGCCAATACCACAGTAATTACCACGCTGTACAGTATGAGCCATTAGATCCTTAATTAGATTCTGCATGCTCAATTGGTTGTATAATGGCAGTATTTATTTTGGATTAGCTGAGATGCATGGCTCTGCTCGATTAATTTTAAAGATGAGAACACTCTATTTATTTCACCTTTGACAATGAAGCTTTCACACATTTAACTACTTCCTTCTGTATTGCTTATGGTCATCACTTGTCCATTGGTGTTCTCAAACAAAAAGTTCCATGTAAAAAATACTTTACACTTATTACAATAACAAAACAGGATTAGAAATCCAATTTGCTACTAGGGATGGGAATCACCAGAGGCCCCACGATACAATAATATCACAATATTTATCCCACGATACGATATTATTGCGATTTAAAACATTTTGCGATGTTCTGCGATATTTTGCAATTTATGACTTTTTCCAACTTCAAATTATGTCCCCAAATGAAATCTTTGTCAACATCGGTTTGTTCATCTTATAAATTATATTGCTGCAAAATGTGATTGTCAAGCCAACTAACTGACATGAACATGTAATAAATATTAATTCAATCAATGTGCAATTTATATAATGAAACTAAAATAATGGTTAGAAAAAATAATTGCGATACTTGACGTCCGTGTATCGATACAGTATCGCCATGGGAAATATTGCGATGCTATGCAGTATCTATTTTTTCCCCCCACCCCTATTTAATACATGTTGGGACTCCCATGGGACTTGTACTAGTACACACTAAAATTTGTTAAAGAGTTGCTGCTCAAAATTTTAAAAGTAGGTCTATATCTTGGACTACAGGTGATCTACATCGTTTTAGTAACTTTGGGAATGCCCAGGGAAAACAAGGAACAAAGTATTAGTTTGTCTGTCATGTTGTGTGTCAACTGCCCCTCCTTGTTACAAACCCTCCAGAATAAGCAAACACAGCTACTGTCATTGTTTCTTATTGTTCATAATAATCTCACTGTAATTGCCTTAGTCTATTGTTTGTGTATTGAACAAAAGTAAGTTTAAATGTGCTTAGTTATTTTTTACTTTGTTTTACGTAGACAATTCCAAATCATTTGGGAAAACCTTGAATCTTATACAAGCAAGACCTGCCAAATATAATTTACTATCTTTACAATACAATGTTTGTGTTGTTACAGTAAAGCACCTAATTTTTATAAATCACACATATTATGGGTGAAGATGTCCATTCAGTGTCCAAGTTTGTTTTACAATTAAAAAGAAAATAATTTGGGACTGAAGATGGTTCGACATTAAACTTGAAATTATATTCTATTTTGATGTTTTATCAATAACACATTATCTCATATCCAATCCTGTGACGATGGAACCAATCAGATAAGCAAATATTTACCTCTACTTTAAAAATAAAAACTGTCAAATGTCAATGGTATTAGTTTTTGGAATCAGTGTTGTTCTTTCCTATGTGCGCAATACATTACCTTCTGAACAATAATTCTCAACATTTCATATCTTTCAGATGCAGATTAAACAACTGATTCTGATAATTTTCAAATGAAATGTTTTCACATCAAATTAATTGTTTGAATGCTTTTGGACATGGCACAGTGAAATAAAAATGAGTCCAAAATGAAAAAGGATGACCTCCCGTCATACGTTGATGGGGTTTTGCTGACACCAGACTCCTGCAATCACCTGGTTTTGGCAGCAGCCTGATGCTACTTCTTCCTAGATACACACCAGCCTAATATTTTTTTAATTGACTTCAGAGAAACTGTATCATAACACACTGATGAAGTTACAAATTGCCTAACAGAGCCCATTCTGTACGCCAGATCTCCTTGTTCCTCTGGTTTAGTTTGTTGTACTTTCTGAGGTGCCGTGTAATGACGAAGGGTGGAAGAGTGGAAGATTTCAATTACTCAGAGAAAGTCAAGGAGGTTGTTGAAGTTTGAGAAATACAACACGGGTTGGTTGCTATGTAGAGATTGTGCCCATTTGGAATGTAATTAAATTGGTTTGGCTGCCCTCCAATGCAGAAAAAAAATTCCTTTCTTCTCATCTCAAATGAAAATGTATAGTTTGTTGCTGAGAAATACCTGCAGGGAACAGTGAGCTGTTGAATATTTGTAATACAGCTTGCATTGTGCAGTCGAAATGAGTTTTGAGATGAGTTATCCGTTGCGGCTTCCCCTTTGACATTTCAGAGGTATGCAGCTTTTGAACCATGGATTTACTGTAATCTGTCTTTTCTATTATTGATGTGTGGTTGAGTTATAAACTGTAAATAGGCTCCTCATTTCTCTGGATGTGACATATTGAAAAGTGAGTTATTTTTCTGAAAGATGTTGGGTGTGATATACTCTACGGATATAGTAAACCTTGCTTTGACCACTGTTTCTGGTAGGACCTCACTATGTTACGTTGTGTGGTTTGCACTCAACAGTAAATGAATGGCGAATTAATGAAGAATTAAGAATACTGTATGTCTGAATGCAGTAAAAGAAACAACAACATGAAAGCTAATGTTGTACAATCAAAACTTTACATTATGAAAGCCACCATAAGTAATCACCAACATTTGTGTTGGTGATTACTTACAAACAAACAAAAACAGTTGTGTTTGTTTGTGGTCGCAACAAATTAAGCACTTATTATTCTAGGGATAGTGGGCCAAAATGTTTGATAATCACTGAAACCTATAGTCTATTGTACATACATGGTGACATTATCACTTGGATATAGCACAACTCAAATTTGCATTATATAGCTACTGAAAATGTTTAGAGCAAATCTATACACAGTTATTTGACAATGGCTACTCATGTGATTGGTCTCTACTGAAAGATGGAGGAGAAGAAGTGCAGATCAGAAGCAGAAATGTTTGCTGGAGAGAAGCATTGAAATCCAACCTTATATCTGACTTGGCCTGATTTGCCAAATGGATTCAGCTGGCCAGCCGAGCCATTCTTACCAAATCAGCCCAGTGCTTTGCTATAATAGCTTTTTCTTGTACATGTCCTGTCAAATCAACTTAGCCTCCGCTGGTGCTATTTCAGTGTTAGTCACACAGTTGTTGATAGAGGAAACTACAAGACCGGTGTTGTTCAGTGAGCACATAGTGTAGAAATACATACTGCCGCATGTACAACACTGACATATCATCATTAACGCTTCACAGCTTTAGTAAATCTACTTTAAAAAAGTCCAATATAAAACACAAGTGACAAACAAAGACACATTTGTGCCAATTATTCCAATATATTTTTAATCCAAGTTTATTGCGACATCTCCAATTGTGTTGTTATGTTGTCGGTTCTGTTGCTAGTAAATAACGTGCTGCAATTTGAACACTAATGTGATTAAATAGTGGCGTCGAAGATGAGCGGTAGCATGCAGGCCCTCACAGCAACTGGTGTGTATTGGTGTTTGT
The DNA here is from genome assembly GCA_027564635.1 of Typhlichthys eigenmanni. Classification (NCBI taxonomy): domain Eukaryota; kingdom Metazoa; phylum Chordata; class Actinopteri; order Percopsiformes; family Amblyopsidae; genus Typhlichthys; species Typhlichthys eigenmanni. The sequence continues at coordinate 1,398,159 of JAODUK010000020.1, forward strand.
GCACGGGCACGTGGGTGTGTGTCGGCGCTCGTGCTTCACGCCCGTTTCTCCGTCAGCAGTATAATCCAGCATTCACACGACAAAGCTTGCTAATCGAATCAGAAGGTATCAGTAGACCCAAGGCTCCTCATTCAAGTCAATGGGACTGCGAAGGCAGGGCGAACTGTGCCAATGCGCCCAGGGTAGTGACTGAGTGCCACGATGCTATCGTCGATTCCTTCTATGCAAGTCAAAGGAAAGCTCACATCTCAATAACAAGGGATTTGTTTACGTTCTGTTGTCTATTGTGAAACGACGTGTTTGCATGTGGATGTTTGTGCGCAGTATTGCGTGCGTTGTTCACGAATGCACCCTTGAACCGGTGAGCAATTCAAAAGGTTTTTTCTTCCTCTTTTCTTTTAAAGTGTAGAGATATTATGGATGTCATTTCTGTTGTTTAATATGGCTTCAGAGGTTTGACCTGAACCATCTCAGCATGTCCTGTTGGAAGGACCAGATCACCGTTTTGCTGTTCATTTAGAAACGGTGCACACTCTTAACACAAAAGCACCAAGCGAACACCAAGCAAACACACAAGGCAACGTCTGAATAAACAAGCAGAGAGAAAGAAGAGTTAGGTAAAAAGGCATCACAGACAGACAGAGAAATGAGAAATACTGTACGTCTGTCTTAGCAATTTCACGTCGGTGTTATGGAGTGACCTTTAAAAGAATCGGTCATACATAAAAGGGGCCGGGTGATAAAAAAAAAAAAAAGAAATACTGTTGCATTTCTCTTTTTCTGCGTCGCAGCGATCGTATGGTCTGCTGTGTTAACTTGTGTTTCCGCTGTTCCTTTGTCGGGTTTTCAATAGGCTTCCTATGGCGAGCTGTTGCCGCACAACTCCTAGTTGGAATAGCGCAATGTCTTTGCAAAGCAGTGGCTCTGCATGCATACTGTACACACACAAACGCACACACAGCACATACTGTAGCCAGACACACACGTGGAGAAGGGATGCACAAGGTGTCTCTCACTTTTGATCACCGTCTGTCTCTCTCTCCCACTCACACGCTACAGTCGAGGTTGCACATCGCTCAATCCCTTCTGTGTAAACGTCCGGCTGTTTTATGCCTATTGAGCTATTGGCCTCTATGGTCCCATAGCGCAAAGAGGAGCTGGATGTGACCCCGACCTGTGGGGTGAGGCTGAAACATAGAGGTCACCCTCAGAGCCCAAACCAAGGCCGTAACAATCTTGTGTCCTCACCACTATTTCTCTTTCCGTCCACTTTTTTTTTTTTTTGTGCAGATAATGAGGTAATGTTTCTTCATTGACCAGAGGGGGCAGAGTAGCGAATGGACACTGTGTGGGGTACGTGTGCTTTGTCAAAACTGTGCGCCTCAGATTCACATCCAAACACAATGTGAACAACAGTTCTGAGCATTCCTTTGAGGGATTTGACTTCTGCTAAGGTGTTATACATGTACAGTATACACTACATATTAAACCCTATGGTAGTGACCCTGCCCAAACTTGGCCAAAGTACTGAAACACTACTTCACAAAACTGTGGCTAGCTGTAGGGGGAGGGAGGGTAGAGAAAAGTGCGGTTGCGGGATATGCAGGCAAAACGAAAAGGACGTTTTTGTAGTGCACATTCCGAGTGTCCTTTAATACTGAGACAGTTTTTAGTCGCACGCTGTATAGTATGTCCAGTTGTTGGGCGTTATCTCGAAGCGTCAAGACGTCCTGGGTAGCAACGTGCGAGGGGTAAAGGGGCAAAATGCACACGTGATGGATGAGCAAATTGAGGATTACCAGCTAATAACTACAGGAGGTGGAGTAAGTGCTCCACCCCCTGCCCGCGACAAACTAGGCTACGCTGATGTGCTTCTCTCTTTGTTTCTTTAACTGTCTTCTTGCTTAGCTTATGCTAGCTATTGTCTATTGTTGCTAAATTCTTTCTTTTTTTTCAGCATCACGCTCTCTTTGTGCCCTCTCTCTCTCTCTCTCTCTCTCTGTCTCTCTCTCTCTCTCTCTCTGAATCTCTATCTCACTCAGGCTATATTAGTTGCAAATGCAGAACTAAGTGGCTGTGACAACTGCCACAGCTGCCTCATATTTATTGCGTTATTAAAGTAATGTACTGTGATTAAAAATGCTAATTTTCCTTAAATCACACACAAGTAGGGCTGTGCAATTAATCATATTTTAATCGTGATTTCAATTTTGGCTCCTATTACGTTTTGCAAGTAAACTCGTGTTTTGTCTTGTGTTCTGAATGGCAGGCTCACTATCGCCCATTACAGGGTGAAAGTGAAATATTAACATGAAAATTATTAAGAGACATTTCACAGTTGAAGTTGTTTTCATTGTTAATTTGTTTCACTGTTTAGGTGCAGCAACCAAAGTCAATGAGTAATCTTATTAAATAATCGTGATTTCAATATTGACCAAAATAATCATGATTATTACTTTTTCTACAATCGAGCAGCCCTACACAGTACACACAAGCTTACATTATTGTTTTTTTTTCGTGGTTTATTTGATTAAATACAAAATGAAGGAATGGCGAGTCATTCTGTGTTTGCAATCACTTGCCTTCTTTTGGAGATATGAAAAACGTATTTGCACACTGTTGTTACTATACATTTCAATTGTGCATCTATGCAAAATTATCTGTGTTTTTAATGCATGCAAAAACAGGACGTAGAATTGCAATCCAAGTTTCTATATATTGCATTCAGTGTATTACTGTATATTAGCAAGATTGTGTTTATCAGTTTCACAATCTTGCAGGGAAAGAGGGAAACCGCGTATAACAGATCCTTTGAACTCCTTATCTTGCTGTTCAATCACAGCAGTCAATACACAGGGTAGTACTGGTTTTCCTTTATTAATGTTTTTTAAATGAAGATGGAAAACGTTTCCCTTCCCACTGTTATTATGAATCATGTCCTCGTTTATTTGATTAATTTTAATTTCCCTAGGGTAAATTTTTGTTTTTAACCCTTTTCAAAGAACACTGTGTATGATTATGCCTGGACAGAAGTCCTTGAGAGCAGTCTAACTACAGTAGTAGATTTACAGAATACTAAAAGCCTCTTTTTGGGTCTAAGATTAATATTTTTCCCATGGTTTGGGTTGCTTCCTCGGTCCTCAGAGCATTTCTGCTGAGCAAGCGTCTCAGGACAATGCATTGTTGCCACCAGGTCAGTACAAATGGTAGGAGTAGCCGTTGTAAATCCGTTGGCACTTTAAATTTAGTTCCAATTCTTCTCATTGCACTTAGAAAGTGGTAACCTTTGGAAAACCGCTATCAGTTTATTTTGCCCTACCACTCTCTCAATGTGATCCATAGGTCAAGAAGCGTGAGCATGCGTGCAACTCGTACTTTGTCTGTCTAAGAAAAGGGGCTTGACTTCTACTCCGAGTACAGAAGAGTGTGCGCCTCCGGCCTTCCAGATGTCCTAGACATAACAGAGGCTTGTCAGCTCCGCGGCCGGCCTCTAAATGGGTCACTCCCCACAATATCACACGGCCTGTGCACAATGACCCCACTGTTCTCCTGATATTAAAGCACACCAGGTGGCTGACTCTCAAAGTCATGGTCAAATAAATACTGGCCCGCGCGCTTTCGTGAGTAAGCACAAATGCACGCACCATGTTATGCATGAGTACTGTACAGTGTAACGCACACACACATGAACACGCCCAGCGCCAAGCAGAATTGCAGCGACTCGAGGATGCAATATCAAGATTTTCTTTCCCTGGTCAAAGGTGCCCTCCTCAATTTGTATCTGGAATTACCCGCATGGCACAGACCGGCGGTACAGAAACATTGTTGTTTTGATTTAAAACTCGACACAGCACATGCCTGCCCCCTTCAAAAAGCTCTTGGGGTCACTCCGTTCTCTGCCCATCCCCCCCAATGACGCTCCTGACATGTTAGAGGTTTCAAAATGTAAACGGTACGTAAGCCGTAACGTTGCCTTCTGAGGGGGCACTATAATCCAAATGATAATTTTACCCTTTTTACCAAATGATAGCTGCTTGTTTTTGGAATTGGAATACATTCCCCATCTCTCCTGAACATTGGAGATGCGCCATAATGCACCGTGGCTTCGTTTCAGAAAAGAAAAAACTGGAATAACACTGAAATTGATATAGAAACACGGCAAGAATCTTCTGATATCTGGCAAAAACGCATTTTCCATTGATCTGAAACCCCCCCCCCCCCCCCCCCCCCGACCCTCCCCAGATCAGTATTCATTGCTGAATGTATCGAGTTGTGCAGTAGGAGGATCAAGTGGTAGAGAGCAGGTGGGAGGGAGAGAGAGAGAGAGAGAGAGAGAGAGAGAGAAAGAAGGAAGGAGAGAAAGTGAAGTGGGTAGGGGGATTATAGTGGCTAGGTAGGAGGGGCGGGGTTGTAGTCCAGTGATTTCACGATTTACGGTTTGATTACAGTTTTTCCATGAAGACTGGCTCACATCATGCGGTCTGGTCATGCCTGGTTCTGCTCTCCATAAATATAAAGCCCCAGTAGCCGAACGCACACTCACACACTCACATGCAGGTACCCCATGTGTGTGCTGCAGCCAGACATATAATCGTATACTGTTTCTTTTGCATACATACACACGCACACACACACACACACACACACATGCACGCACGAACGCACACACGCACACACACACACACACACTGATAAAAATGGAGAATTGCTCTTAGGGTTAGCTGGTCAACCTGCAACCTGCAACCTGCAACCTGCAATGCAGTGCCATTTACCTCCAGGCTGGGAAATAATATTAATAAATGCAGCCACTAAAGACAAAAAATAAATAAAGAAAAGAAAAGAAATAAACAAACAACAACAACAGTGACAAAGTTGTGCACCATTTTTGGTGTGTCATATTCATTCTCATGAGACGGAATGAAGCATTTGTAAATCCCGAGATACAAAAGCGAACCCAAACATCGGCGTTGCTGTTTAGCAGCACTTAGTGCTTAGACAGTGTAGCTGCGCGGTTATTCTTCCCTGAGTGCTGCGTTCCATTAACAGTCCAGGAGTCACCAGGCCTGGGCTTGGAAACAACACAGTGGCAAAGCGTGTTCCCTTCATATGCCATTAGTGTTTTCATCCTCCTATCGATCCACCTGCATTTAGACCACATGCGATGCATGAATAGCATGGAAGCTGCTGTGAAGCAGCAAGCCACTGATCTCATGTCCACCTGGGCGCTCATTGAAGTGCCATTCATTCTTACCTGGTTTGTCGCTTAGAATTCACGCCGTGCGTACTGTATTCTGCATTAGGATGGCCCTGCTTTTCTCAACTGCAGCAGCGCTCCGGACCTCCCGCTGGCAATGCACATCTAATCACGACCTTGGAAATGCCATTCCAAATATCAGTCAACTGAATTCAGGAGCAAAACACAAATGATGGTCCCTCAACCTGTCCACTCACAAGACCTGAGCAATCATCCTCAACCTCAATATAGAAACTCTTAAATGCATCCAACTGGTCTTTTCTGTATTTCCAGCCCCTGAGAGAGCAGACACCTGCAGTTGCGTGGGTTAAAGTCATGTCATACGTTCTGATTGGTTGTGATAGAGCACCAGCTGGTCTCGTAAGAAGTGTCCCACAATTAACACAAACCTGCGACCGATACCTGGAAACTGCCCAACCTGTTGTTGATGTTGCATCAGCAGGTAGCGTACGCATGAACCGCTTGGCGCGGAAAGGTTGCGACCCTCCGCCAAGGGTGAGGGGGGCGGTGGACTTGTGGGGGCGGAGGGGGGGGGGGGGGGGGGGGGGGGGGGTTTAAAGCACAACAAGAAAGGAGAGGAGCAAGAGAGAAATGTCAAAGTGAGAATGGCAGGAAATATGCTAGTGACAAGGAAAAAGCTGCCCCTGGTATTTTAGAGCCCCCGACGAGTAAAAATAGGGCATTGGGCAAGAAGGCAGGAAGCTTGTGGAGTAGGGCCTCTAGTAGGAATTTCTTCTGGGGAGCAGAGATAAGGGATTTAACTCCCTCCTGTCTGGACCACGCAGCACACATTAACATCGACGCGTGATCACCGATCATTTGTGTGGAGAGAGGGGGTGCGGGAGGAAGAGATTGCGGAATTGACCGAATGAATCGTGTGTGTGCGCGTGTGTGCGTGTGCGCGCGCGCATGCAGGCGGGTGTTCCAGCACGTCGCTGTACATTGTGATGACTCGCCACTCGCCGCAGCATCAAAACAACTCTTTAATTAGGTCAGGACTTGTGATGGAAAATAACAAAACGCACACTCTCTCTCAAACACACGTACACATTCACACGCACGCACGCGCGCGCACAAACACACACACACACACACACACACATCACACTTACGCACACACACATTAACTTAGGTAATAGGCGAGGGATGGAAAGTACCTCGTGTGAGAAACTGAGGTTCTCAGGTTAAAGAGAATGGAAGTCGGACAATAAACAGTGGCCTTATCAGACGCCTAGCAGAGCTTCCAACCTGATAGCCTACCCTATCACTCTGGCTATTAGAAACAAATATGACCTCCATAATGGCACTTGTGTCAGCCCTCGAACTTGAGTAGGACTTGACTAGCACAGAACAAGGTGTTCTCTGTGGCAATACCAAGCTTACCAGTGGTTCTCCAACGTTATGATGTGAAGATATTATTGTATAATGTAAAGCTGTATTATTACGTATGGGTGTTTGACTACAAGCTGGCATCGCTTCAGCTGAGGGACATCGTCCAAGGCATTGACTAATACAGATTGACCCAAGTGTGAGTGCATACGACATTATAGTGTGTCTAAGAAATTGTAGCGTATCTTAAAGTCCGCTCCTTTTTTTCTTTCCACGTCACAATGATGATTCTGTGTTTATAGATTTGCTGGTTCTCCCTGTGACCCATTAGGTCACTGAATTATGATTTATCATGCTTTTATCAAAATGAGGCCCAGATAGACTTGTCATCATTGTGTTTCACAACAATGATGTGCGAAAACAACGATAATTGTATGCTGGTACTTAACAGTTGCCAAACTCCGGAACTTGAAAAGGGGTATCAGCAGAGAAAGTAGAGCAGCTTCTTCAAAACAAGGAAAACTAGCTGTAAACAATGCTTTTTTTGCGTCCCGAGAAACCCCCTGTCCCGATTTTGAGTTTTTCTCAGACAGTTCCCTTCTGTGAATGGCTTCAATGACTTCTGATATTGACACAATGTCATTAATATTGTTTTAGTTTCCATCTTTGCTTCATCGTATGGTTTGTTGTCGTTATTTACAGTGTACATTTCAAGTACTTCATTTCAACTATTTATTGATTGACAGTTTTGATCTTACTAGATCTTACACATTGTAATGTATATCATCTTGTGTATAAAAATGGCCCTGGGATAGCAAAAGTAGCAACCTACTGTATAAACGAACCCCTGCATTGCATCACTATGAAGTGTATGGTACTGTAATACATGTCCTTAGCTGTTCTTATTGTGTCCAGTTACTCGTATTGGGGACATTGCCTTCCTCCCAGCAATGTTATTAATAACCTAAAAACCCTACTATCTATCTATCTATCTGCGTCTGTCTGTACAGTGTACAGTATGTATATCGGCATTTCTGCCTCACTTTCTGTATTCAACCCCCTTTCTCTTTCTGATCCCCTATCTTTCACCCAACTCAGACTCTCTCTCTCTCTCTCTCTCTCTCTCTCTCTCTCTCTCTCTCTCTCTAAGTGATTGCTACATTTCATCTCATGGTAAATCGGCCGTTGGCCCGGCGAGCTATCATTATGCAAATGATGGCAATTCAATTTCAGTTGGTCGGAGGGGGAATTTCTAATTAGGGTAAGGCAGAGCACTCAATATGTAGAGAGAGAGAGAGAAAGAGAGAGAGAGAGAGAGAGAGAGAGAGAGGGAGAGAGAGAGAGAGAGAAATAGGTGTAAACAGGTGGAGAGAGAGAGAGAGAGAGAGAGAGAGAGAGAGAGAGAGAG
>JAODUK010000020.1:1428626-1441505 GCA_027564635.1 Typhlichthys eigenmanni
ACGGTACATTTAGCAAATCGACGTATTAAGTAACCGGTTACGTCGGTTACGTCGACTAATCGTCCCAGCACTACACTCCACCATCATGTTATAGTGCCACTAGAAACCTGAATAATCATAGCATCTTATTTGTAAATGCTAATTAGCATACGTGGCACCTCGCCTACTCTTTTGAATCTAAAACAACAACGTTGACTGGTTAGCACCAGCGTCTCCCCTCCGCACTGCCTCGCACACTCACATACTGTGGTAGTGGTGTTTTCCACACAAGCCAGGGTGGCTATTCTGGGTGCTGGGGGAGACTTAGATCAGTCAACTAGATTAGCTTTCTGGTTTATACAGTAGCAACTGACGGATGTCTTTTGTCACCTTGAAATGAAATGAGTTGATGTACTGTACCTCACGCACACAAACAGACCCACACTAGGCTGCAGGCGGGCAGAGTCAAGGAGTGTGAGTTACACAAGCCTTGACAGAGCCTAATTATACGTGTCTCTAATGAACTGTAATTACTGACATCCACCAGAGCCATTGAGGTCTGTAAGCTAAGGATGCACAGTCATCAGACTGTTCCACTGTTTCTACAGCCCTGTCCGACTGACTGACTGATTATATCTTCTTTTTTTTCTTTCTGCTTCTTCTGTCATTATTTGTTCTCCTCTGATTCTGATTGTCTCTCTCTTTGTTTTTGCTATCTCTTTACGCTGCAGTTTGATGGTGACAACATGTATTTGAATGAGAACAACCAGGAGTTTCTCTCCCCGAACCAGGTGAGTTATAATCGGTGGCCGACAAAACAACGACATGCTGTTCGTCATGCATCACATATTTGGCATCCCAGAAGGTGTTACTTGTGTCCACTAAATATTGCCATTGTCATCTAATTGGTCGTCTGTGTGAGGAACATACTTGGGACCTCGCTCGTGAAAGCATTGAAAATTTATTGTTGATTTGTCAATAAGAACTGTATAGCAGTTCATTCCTCAGAATTTAATTTATTGAAAAATACTGAGCTTATATAATGACAGTCGGTGTTGGAAAAATAAATGTGGGGCTGTATGGCTTCACATCAAAACAGACAAAAAAACTTAAGCAAACAACAGACCGTGCAAGAGACATTACAGGAGAAGATGTAGGCTTAGCTAAAGCTAAAAGCAAACATTGCTTATGCCCGACTTCTTCATTTAGTTAAGATTACAGAAGCGTTAACACAAAACATCAGCAGAGAAGTATGTACAGTTAATTTAATTTCATATTGTCAAAAAAACATATATTTGTATAAGGACAACTGCTTATGTGCTAACACCAATACCAAACCAATGCATGATGAAAATATACTTCTGACATTTACGTATCTTATTTGGAATGTGCCATATTGCTACTCTTGTATTCCTTACAGTTCATTAAATACTTATTTTCTTTATATAAATGAGTATTCATATATAAAATCATGCTTGTGAGCAATTTCGACTTTGATAAATCTCTGGCTGAAGAAGTTGATTCATCCAGTTGCTTCTGGCTTCTTGTAAATGATTTAATAATTTCAAATGGAAGGAACAGAATGGGAGTGTGCGTGCTCTAGAGTTTATAGCTAGTATGCGCGTGCATGTACAGTAATACAGCGTATCACAGATGGTAGGCAACAACTGGGATACCATATGGTTATGTTTGAACAGGGGGATTTGCGAGTTTTGGAATAAGCTTGTTTGACAGACACAGGGGAGTAGGGAATTTGTCCTTGTCATTTGCAATTATTAAACAGACCCATAAGCTACAGTATATGTTTGCGGGTGTCATTTTGGATAGGGGCCTAAAGTGTTTTTCTCATCCTGGTTCTCCAGTATGACAAGTCAAGTAGTTAAAAGGCTTTTAATTTTGGTCACATAAGATGACAGCAAAATAAATAAATAAATAATTTAATTAAAGTGCGTGTGAAGTTTGCTGCTGAGGTGAGACTGAAAAAAGGCAATTAAAACATATCACAGAAAGAATTTCATGGATCAAGGACGGAAAAGACAGAAAAGCAAAGTGTGTGATGGATGGAGCGAATACTTTCCTTCGTTTACTCAAGATCTCTTCCCACTTGACATGTGCCTTGCTCTATTCTCCGCTTCGCCACATACATACACCTCTCCCTCCATCTGACAGCTAGAATCATGGCAGGCCTGGGGGGTTAGCCCACAAAACACACAGTAGAGATACAGTAGCATGCTCTAATGCATACAGTGGATTTAATGTGTATCCCTCACATCCACATTAGTGAACCGCCTTAACCCAAATTGATCACCACAACTCACTGTGTTTTGAAACACAAGTGTGCACAGAAGTGCAAGTGGCTGTAGGGGTAGGGAATTAACGATAGCATACAAAGTAACGCCTCAGATCCTTTGTTGCTCTATACTTGATGCTTGATACATTTATTACAGTTGCAGTAATGTTTTTTTTTTTTATAAGTTAACACTCAGATAGCACATAATGCAGTAGGCTACAGTACTACTTGATATTGTGTTTTTGTCTCCTTCTTGAAAAATCTCACTTAATTCCTGCCTTTACTCTGTCCCGTTTTCTAACTGTCGGAAACTGTTTCTTTCTATTTCTCTATCCTACTGCATTGAAATGCATTTGGGTCATTGGTTCCATCGTCACTCTGTGAAAGTGTTTGTCTCAGTGTTACTATGACACTGTTCACTATCTCTTTCTTAATCGCTGTTAATCTAACCTACAAAAGTGGTTATAGTGAGAGGTCGATGTGAACGATAAACTACTTTGGCATCCGGGGGGAATTCTTTTAACGGAAAATGGGGAATTACAGTACATGAAACAGCTATTATATCACAAAGGCCTGCACAAACACAATTAAAAAACAAAATGTTTTGACTTCTGTGGTGATTGGACTTCTAACTCGGCCAGGGTTATTATCATCATTCTGTATGAAATTACATCAACCTATTTCCGACTGTCATTTTGAAAAGACTTTTAAAACTTTGCTGTTTGACTTTTTAACATGCCCTTGACAATTTTATTGGCTTTATGTCTGAGAATGGGAGGATAGGTCAGAGATGATTGGTTATTGAGAAAATATGTCACACCTAAGGCCAAATGTACGATGGTTTATAAGATGATGCTTTGCTAGTAGTACATTAGATTATGATTTGACTAGAAAATGTTGACTTTTACAATAAGGGACCTTTAATTATATTTTTGTATCTCTAAACCTTATTTGTGATATGTAAACATACAAATTGAGCATGCTGCGATCGATCATTTCCTACCTTTGTCTCTATTTGGCTAAATTTATTATGACAGATGGCTGCTTTAATTTGGCCTTATACACAGAGGCAATGGGGTCGGTTCCATTGTCATAATGATGTTCCTGTGAACATCAAACCTTTACTGTGGTCCTTCCTTGTCTATCATTCTTCACACCACCCTACAATGGGCTCTCCTCTCCTCTGTAGAGTGATTAGATGACAAGGTCACAAACCCCTAGTCTCCACGTCAACAAGCTCATTGTCCGTCCCTTAAGCTCACTGACCACTGTCGTAGGAACAGTATACAAAAAGGGAATCTGTAACTCGGGTTGATATGGTCTTAGAACGACTGTGCCAAAATACCATCAAACTATAACCAAATACAGTATTGGAGCTGGTCAATCAAGATGTTGGTAGAACAAGTTCTCCTCTAATAGTGCACCTAAAAGGCCTGTGTGGTGAGATCAAAGATAACATGCTGTGGGGATGCCTTCTCATAGCTCTGTGGCTAAGTGGAGAGAACAGTATACTTCATCAGCACTTTGCAATGACAATGCTTTGCTTTGATGTGTTTCTGCCTGACTCGTGAATTCATTCTGCAGAATTGCTTTTTGAGAGAAATATGTCACAGAAAAAGAACGAGTGCTACAGAGGGAATCAAGGAGAGAGCGAGAGAGGGGAATATGGAGAAAACTTCACAGGGGAATAATTCGGTTAATGGAGTGACTGTTTGGATATTCAGCACAAGTAGGAGCGGAGATTATGATCTTGCAATTAGCGTAACAAGGTTTTATTGATTGGCTGCCGGTATAGCGTCTTTGCTGCCAAGACGCTGCATGTGGTTTTAACATACACTGTGTCTTGTGTGCGTGTGTGTGTGGCCTATCCAGTTCACTACTACAGGCGATGCTGTGGCTCTTCCCAGAGCATCAAAGTTGTAATATTAATATCACTAAGTTAGAGGGTCTGTTTGAATGCTCGATGATAAAGTGGAATACATTAGCATTTTCCACTCACTTGTTGGTTAATGTATTGCCGTCCTCTTTTTGGCGAGAACGGGTATTAGGAGGCAGCTTTTGGTAATGTGCGATTTAAAAGTTTGCCAGCCTTGTTTTACAAGTTAGGAGTGTCAGTGTCTTTATATTCATTTATTTTAATTTAGGCCTAATGCCATTTCCCATTTTTAGTCATTTTTGAGTACTTTATTGCTGGCAAGTATCATGTCTGTCCCCAGTGTGTTGTAGTTGTAATTAGGGAGCCATTTGTGTGCCAGCAGTGGAGCTGTGCCGCAGCGACAGATCACAGGTTTCACCATTTTTATTTTTATTTGGAAACAAACAGGTCTGATTAATCCAAAGTTTATGAAACAGGAAAATGTAGTAACTTGTGTAAAAGCAGGAGTGATGCTTTTATTTTTTCTTCTCCTTTTTTTCGATCAGGTTTTTAATGTGACAATTTATAACAGATATGGATATATACAAATACATACATTAGTCAGACAAATGTACTAACTAGAGTTTATCTCTGCTTTGCTAAAAATGGTCAAGCCTCACTGTGCCTTTTTACTTCCTTCACCCAGGTGTTTTTGATGAGCTGTAGTTAAACTTGATATATACTATACTCTTTCACGTCCAACCCCTGACAAATCTATCACCTCATCTGTCTGTGCTCTGGACTAAAGGCCCATTCCACCTTTCCAGTTTAGATGAGTAATTCTCTATGTTTGGCTGCGTTCCAGCACCCAGTCAGTCCGTCTGGAACCTTCGGGGAGCCTGATTGGTTGTGTCCAGTCATGTGTGACTGACAGGAAGCCAGCTGATTGGGGGAGACGGCATCAGTGGGATTGTTGCTCTGATTAAAGCCTCTCGGCGGCGTTTTGTAAACTTTCGCCGTTTGGGGTCCCCGAGCCCACGCCCCAACCCTGCTGCTCCGAATTACAGCTCGTCCACATTAGCGTGATTTACAGCTTCCTCCCGCTGTTTAGATTAGAGCTGGGGACCCAGGGTGGTGGGCTGAAAGACCTCCACCTCCCCGGTATCCCTGCACCTCCTTCTTGCCTGTCTGTCTTTACCTCCCTGGTCCATCCCACTACTCCCCCCCCCCCCCCCCTCCTCCCTACTGCCCACTAAAAACTTAACTCGGTGCCCCTCCCCCCTTTACCTGTTTAATCTACGTCCGTTCGTTGTCCCCCCTCCCTTTTCTCTCCTCTCTCTTCTCCGCTCACCGCGCCTCTCTCCCCGTCACCCCCTCACTCCACCTCATCCGCACCGCTCCGTCCCTGTCTCTCAACCCCACCCCCATCCACCCACCGATTCTCTGACAACAATCTTTCACCAGCTCTGCCCCCTCCTCTCTCTCTCTCTCTCTCTCTCTCTCTCTCTCTCTCTCTCTCACCCTCTCTCACCCTCTCTCCCCCCCCCTCTCTCTCTCTCTCTCTCTCTCTCTCTCTCTCTCTCTCTCTCTCTCTCTCTCTCTCTCTCCCTCTCAATCTTTTGTGAAAATGAAAACAAAGGGTGGGCTGCCAAAATATTTCTATAGCCGTTCGCTGACGAAGCAGGTAGCCGAGACAAAGCGAAAAGATGTGCAGGCAATATTTGCGACGGCAGCGGAAAAGATTGAAGGCCCGTTCCCCCGCGTTTTTTTTTTTACAGGCGCTGGGGAAAGTCACCCTTGTCTCTCGGCTGCTCTCAGCCCATTTAAAAGCCTTGTGTTTGGAGTGCTGCACTGACACGGCACTGCAAATAAACGCACCGCTGTATATTTGTGTAAGGCCTGCGCTTCGCCAAGCTGTCCATCTCCCAGTTGCCCCGGGTGATCTGACGAAGCTAATGGCAGCGCTAATGTGTTTGTGTAGGCCGCTCACCCTACTAGGGATAGCAAGGTACGAGACCAAACACGGTGTTGTGTGTTGGAGAATATTGTGAAAGGCTTGAATCTGCACATTTCTGTTAAGTTTTTTTATACATGTGGTGATACAGTCGCTTTCGAAATAAATACAAATACTTTTTCCGCATGGCAGCGACATAGCCAGGGTTTATAAGAGACGAAGGAGTATAAGCATCACACCATCTTCATTTTCATTTGAGAATATTTTTCCCTTTATAAGTTTAATTATCAAAGCAGTACACTTACATCCACCCATATTGACTCCATATGTTGAAATAATGAAGGAAATAACATACAGTGTTTCAATGTTCTTTTTTCCTGTGCTTGGTGCTAGAATATATGACTGTACATTTGCTACTCGTGTCACAAAACATACCCTATAGGTATAGGTGATTCATTAAGGTTACTGCTCTGAGAATAACATCTTACTCGTCGGGACATTAAAATGATTCAGACACAATATATGAATTTGGCACTCAAGCGTAAACTAGAATAATGTTTATTATAAATCATTGTATTCAAAATGACATTAAAAATTGCTTTGCAGTTGTTTGCATTGTGATTGTTTGTGTTTATCTGCAACCTGTATCATAATTTAACCGGACAACCGGGGCCTTTTGCTGGCACATTGAGGTTGCCTATTGTAAGGGACAGTGTTGTTGCACTGTCAAGTACACACACCATAGAGCAAGTGAGGGGTAGAGAGGTTCATTGATACTAGAGAGCTGTCTCCTCCATTCCCCTCCATTCCCTGCCAGCGCCGTCATTAACAATGGCAGCGAGGGAACAAGGGCCCAGATGTTTGTCTCATGCTACTGCCAGCTGTGCCCGCCTCAGATGCACAGCCTCATTGACTCTGGATGTGGGGTGGTGAGACACTCAGGAACACACACACACACACACACACACACACACACACACACACACACACACGAGCAGTGACTGTGAGTTTTTGTTCCGTGTAGACTGCAAGAAGACACTGAAGGCAGAAATGCAGCAATGCATGCACGTCGCACAGCATTTCCGCATACGCACACACACACACGCACACACGCACACACATACACATACACACACACACAAACACACATGCACTGACCCCGCCCTCCGAGGGTAAAGAGTTATTTGTGGGTGAAAGGATCCTAACAATTTTCAGAATAATGTACGCTTGTTTGGATGACTAGGCCATCAGCGCGGCTATTGTTATTGCCAACATTGTTTGAGTCAATCAGGACAGATCCACCAACCTTTCATTGTGCTGCGTTTTTGTCCATTTACTTATTTGTATGGCAATAATTTGTTTTGTCATTCAAAGATAGACGCGCCATTGTCCGTACGCCAAATAATGGTTTCGACAGTGGCAGTGTAAAAACAGATAACCAAAGAGACAAATACTGACGATCGGTGTAAAATAATTGTAAACTGTTTCTATGTAAAGGCTGCAATGGGCTGCTGCGCGGAGCGGTGCAATGAGCTGCGTAGCAAAACAAATCAAAACAACCTTCGTACTGCAGGAGGTGTAGTTTCTGCCTATAGGAGGAGACAGGGAGGGGTGGGTGTGGGTTGTGTGTATGAAGGGGGAAATAATAATAAGTCTGCCAATGTAACGATGTAATTCTAGATTCACCCTGTCAGGCAATAAGTTTGATTATGGCCCTCATTTGAAATGTTGCATTCACCGCTACACTCCCCCATATATTCCCCCCTCCTCAACGACCCTCTCGCTCTCGCGCTCTCTCTCTTTCCGATCTCCTCTCTTCCTCCCTGTCACACTTCCCTCATATCTCCTCTGCAGTCACCCACAACAGCGATCTAAGGCCATGTCACGGTCCCCCTAGAGGAGCATTGGGAAACACGAGCTCTGTGTTTCCCAATAACACGGCATGTTTTCTAACCGCATTAGTAGAGATCACGGTGGAGCTTGCTCCGTTGACACCACACAGCATCTGCATATCATCACTACAGCAGGGGCCTGAACTCTCCACACACACACACAGGCACACACACACATACACACACATACACAGACAGACACACACACAGACAGACAGACAACCGGCACAGCTCAGCAATGGATGAAAGATATGAGCGACTGCATGTTTGATAAATACTGTACTAGCTAAGCTTGTTATCGATTATTGTAAACAATGCTAATTGGTGCGCTGTTTCAGTCTGTTCAATGTTCGATTCTTTTCCATTCTATATATATCATCTTATATTTCCATTTTGTCCTTTCTTTTGCCTTTTTCTCCAGTGCTGTTTGTGGAAGATGGAATGGTATTCTAGTTCCTAGACCTAGACCTCGCCTCCTCTGCTCTAAATCTAACTATTGCGCAGGGAAAGACAAACTGTAAGCTGCGTCACAAATAAGACAAAAACTTACCTAAAAAATGCAGTTCACTATTGATGTATGTCGCTTTGACCCTAAGCACGTGGTTTTAGAGGATATCCATGTTTCTCTTCATGCCAAAAGAAAACAAAGCGGGTGGCAAGGTGTACTCAACAGTAACCAGTGACACTACTGTACACTCTTCTGGCGGTTGAAACGCTATAATTATTAACAGTTATTTCAGGATGTGTGATACCATAACCTGCCATCATCAACCTTCCAGCCTACT
Source organism: Typhlichthys eigenmanni (assembly GCA_027564635.1). Classification (NCBI taxonomy): domain Eukaryota; kingdom Metazoa; phylum Chordata; class Actinopteri; order Percopsiformes; family Amblyopsidae; genus Typhlichthys; species Typhlichthys eigenmanni. The sequence goes on from JAODUK010000020.1 coordinate 1,437,382, forward strand.
GGCCACATGTTGATGCTAGTGAAACCCGTAGATCATACAGTCATAGCTAGTCTCCCATAGATCCAACCATGTGAGGGCTGTCCTGCCATTTGGTTATCTAGGTCTGGGACCTATATTAAATAGTATGCCATGTCAAAACATGATGTTATCACAGTTCCACAAAAGGATTTCACGTCTCTCTTTGCAGCAAAAAAAAAAAGCAAAACATTTGCTTTAGCCTTTTGAGACGAATTGTGGCTTAAGCTTAATCTATATTGGTGCAAAAGGCTACATAAACAACCCACCGTTCATATTTGCATGTAATAAATGCAGCCATGTGAAAAGGCCCTTAGAGTGAGACTTTAAGACATATACATAAGAAATAGTCTACTAAAGGTAGATGCTAAATACTCATTTATTCATGTTCTATTCTGTCTGCATCGTAGAATGACAGGGAACAAGAGAGGTAGAGGAGATGGTGTTTATTGTTTGATAAAGCCATCCTTGTAAGCCCAGCATGTTGTGCAACAGCATTGGCTTTCCTTCAACTCTGCGGTGTGCTACTTCAAATTAGTTGCGTGTGGAGAGGGCCTGCCCTCTCTTTGCAAAATGCATTAGTACGCCACTCAGAGCTCATACCGCCTAGGGTTAAACACAAATGATATCATTTCTGTCATCCAATCAAATCACACTGACCCGTTGACCTAAGAGATGAGTCAAATACATAATGAAATATGGCATGGCACAAAAGCTCTGATACTAATCTGCTCTGACATGCGATCAGATGAGGATGACCTTCTGACCTTGACTGATGACTGAGATGTTCCCTGTGAACAGGATACACACAAGAGGCAGCGGACATATACACTTGAATGTAGTTAGTTGATTTTAGTCAACTAGAGAGTTTGGAGAACACCTACATTTGTCCACATATGAATGTCGGTTTAGAAGCTGCTTGACATCGTGACATGGCTGAACCAGATCGTCAGAAATACAGCAGCCACCGATGTGAGAATGTATCTCTTCGAGAGACCCTGGATTTGACCTTGTGCACTCGGTCCTGCGTGTTACATTCCCCTCCCTGACCCACTAGTTGTAAGAAGAAGCCGGTGGTTTAACATCCCCGATTGGCACTGCCATTTGCCCAACAGTTGCCAAATAGTAACAGAGTGACAGATAAACAATGCAGCTCCGTCCGTTTTGGGAGCTGATGAGACGGGTCGAGACCAGCGGAGTCGGTGGTATCGGGCCCCTTTGGGGAGGTCTGGGGGGACAAGCGCTAGATCTGTGGGGCTCTGCGAGGGGCACAAGTCGGGGGGAGGGGCAGGGCAGCCGAGAAAGGAGAAGAGAGGTGTAGGATGGCTGTAACTGAATCTTTGGCCCTCACTCTATGCCCTTACTACCCCCCCCACCCCACCCCACCCCCCGCCCCCCCAACTCTGGCTTTGTGGCATGTTGATATCCCTGACATGATATTGTAGCAGGGAAACACAGCTGATGGCTTTAATTAAGCCCAGTTAGGACTGGGAGCGATGGATGGAAACAAGATACAGATAGGGAGAGAAAGAGAAAGGCTATCATAGACAAAGCGGCTAACTGATAGGCTGCAGTCTTTGTAGCCTAACAATCACTATTTCCCTCCTTTAAAGCAAGGACTGACAGCCAGGTGTGGGAGGGGCATACCCATTCCATAGTTTCAAAGCGAGTTTCAACCCACTAAAGCGAATCCAGAATGAAGTCGAGGAGTGTCCCTTTAAATCCAGTCTCTCTTCGCACGCGCGCGCGACCCTTCGTAAGTACACAGTACGACGTACATTTGCACGATGTTGCGCGAAGCGAAAATGGATGGCGCCCTCAAATTCTTTCATGTGATATATTGCCTCTTTTCTTTGCAAACCAGACCACGTGGAAATGGGAGATAAGTGGCTCTGATTTTGTCTCTGTTTAGCCACGGGTTGGGGCTCGGGGGGGTGGGGCTGCGCGGTACAGATGGGAAGGTGGTGGAGAGAGGGTGTCGGAGGTGATGGAAGTGGTAGTGCGTGGGGGAGTTTGAGCATAAATCACGTTTTGACAAAGCCTTCCAATAGGCGGATAAGTGCACATTAGTGGTAAGGGAGATCTGTCATCGTGTGTCTGAGCAGACAGTCCCGCCCCCTCTCCCTGCTACAGACGCAGACTCGGGAAGACTCCAAACTCCTCTGTGTTGTGTCAGTGTGCAACTGACTTGACACAGACCTGCCATGTGACACAACACAGCATACAGTGCCCAGGTGATTGGAATAAGAGCGATTGGCTCTTAAAGAAGTAGCAACGGGATGAAAAAAAAAGAAACAATGAAGTTGACTAAAATGTGTCCTATTAATAAGCACAGTGTTCTGACCTCTCCAACTGTCTCATTCACACACACATTGCACAAAGACATCTCAATTATGCGTACACAGCAGACGGTCAGAGTGGAGATGGAGGCAGAAATTAATCTTTTAGCTATATAGCTATTTCTGTGTAGTTTATTTGGAGGCTCCCCATATGCTGATGCCATGGCAACTAGTTTTCCTGGGGTCCACACGTTACATGGCATCTATAGACATGTTAACAATTTCATAGCAACACAGAGAGTGGGAAAGTTACAGACAAAACAATGCAGTAGCCTGTAACTATGTTAAGTACATATAGAAGTAAAACACGTCTGTATATATATATATATATATATATATATATATACAGACGCGGAAAACAATTTAGAGACCACTGCAATAGTATACATGTACTGTAAATGTAAAACATATGACATAAATAGAGCATTTTAATAAATCTAGTAAAAAAATGTATGGATTACATGTAAAGAAAATGTTTTAATGTATAAATAGTAAAAATCTGAGAAAATGCTGCAGTGGTCTCTAAAATGTTTCTGTGGTTGTATACAGTATATATATTCTATATACAGTATATATATACTGTATACAGAATTTAATTGTGAGCTCCTTATCGAAATTTCCCCACATATGTTGAATTGTGAAATGTGTGTTACACCCATAGCAGATGAAAACATAATGAGGCCTATGTCCAGATGCGTACATGATTGATATACTACTCTTACATACATGTACAGCTTGAGATGCTTATAAAATAGCATAAATGTACAAATGTGTTGAACAATGTGTATTGTATGTAGAATACTGTAGTAGTAACACAACAATTATTGATCCAAATCCTTTTTGATGCAATTCTGGCCATTATATACCACGTGCATTTGTGACATGTAATGTGAAATGTATTTTGCGCCATATACACTAGTAGAGACATAATTAGAATTTCATAGTGAGCAAAATTTACAGATAATTAGCTATTTGCCACAATCAATATGATCTGCAGAAGGCCTTGAAAATGCAGGCAACACCGCAGAGAGCCAGACAGAAATCTATGCCAAAAAACAGACAAGCTGGAAAGCATTCCAATCAATGTTATTTTTCTTAGTCCCAGACCAACTGTCTGTTCATCTGTTTCTCTTAAATGAAAGGTGTGTCGGAATGTTACGCTTACAGTCTAGAGATCTTTCCCATAATTAAAACACTATAGATTGTGTTCCACTTACTGGACCAGTTGAACATGGCATGTATTGGAAATGCTATTCCCTGGAGTGTTTGCCATTGATCAAGATGGAAATATTTTGTTTTTGTAAGAAACTAGAATGTATAGATTTGAACACAAATTCAAAACAATTGCAATGTGTAGAGGATGAATTGGGTGCACCTGAGTTCACTTGAGCTGTTAGTCCGGTTCGGTTTGTTGGTGTGAATGCTCTCTTCCGAACTCGGGTGCGCATCCGGGACCGGACCCGGGTCTTCCAGAAAGCAGAGGTCTCGGTTACGGTTCATCCAAACTCCAGTGCGGTTCGCTCTGGTGTGAATGCTATACGATCTCTGGTGCGCTAAAAACAGGAAGGAAACACTGCTGCTGGTGATGACTGACAGTTTGTTTTAACAGTTTCTTGAGCGGTTGTATGAAATAGTGCTGTACCAAACGATTATTTTTTTTGTCGATTAATCTATCGATTATTTTTTCGATTAGTCGATTATCACTTCGATTAATCGGATAACTACATTATTGATAATATAGAAATCCAGTCGATGCCATAGGGTGCTCCC
>JAODUK010000020.1:1474686-1498821 GCA_027564635.1 Typhlichthys eigenmanni
TATAGCTAATATAACATATAATAGAGTGTAATGGTGGCCTATAGCTAATATAGCATATAATATAGTGTCATGGTGGCTTATAGCTAATATAATATACTGTATTATATGGCCACTGTTGCATTTCTTATTTTGTGGGGTCTGAATTGTGTTACTTTTTCAAGAGTATGCATTGTTCTTTAGGTTATAGTTTATAGTTATTGTTATCTTTTGAACAGCGAATAGTTCATAGCATGTGAACATCTTTTTTCAGGGTCAATAACAGTTGCTCTCTGTGTCTATATCTACTGTATATCTACTGTATATCTACTGTATATCCTGAACACACATTCTCATTCCCTCTCTGCAGAGCTTCTCACACCTCCAGTCGGAGTATCAGAAGAGTGTTGGGGGTTCCCAGTCTCCAGGAGCTCCTGGTTCTGGCCCGGGCGCGGGAGGTGCTCCAAGCCATGACTGGGATAGTGAATACTGCAACAGGGAGTGTGGCAACCACTGCAGGTTAGTAGAAACTGTAAATGATTATGCAAGTACAATTTAGTTATTCAGCAGACACATTTAACCAGGGACTTGCAATATATTTAGCTGATGTGGAGTCAGTATGGTCTGGAAGGCTATATTGGTCATTAAAAATACAAGACACAAATTTGTCTGACAGATAATCAACATCTAGGCTGGTAATGTTATTGGTACTTCATATACAGCCATGCTAGTATTCTTCTACATGCTTTTGACAGAAGCGTAGAAAAATAACATCTTCCTTTTAGAGAAACATTAAAGGACAGCTGTGTAGGTAATTGTGCAACAATAGAGCTTGTCGTGTTTTTCTCAAACGAGCAAACAGATGTTTCTAACAAAAGTTTTCACTGTTATTGTGCTTCATTATTTGACAGACCTAGTGTGCAGCAGTAGCAGATAATTATACATAATTTCCAGTCTTATTTAGGCACATATAATTATCATTTCATTGCTCACACCATTTACTACCAGTGTAGACCAACGATGACGTTGTAGGGACCCCAGAAACCCTGAATAAGCATAATAATCACCCCAGAAGCATAACTACCTCGGAGATTAAATCTAAAACGACATAAATTTGTTGGTTGAAACCAGCCTAGCCAAACTGAAACTAGTTTGTTAACACATCAGCAAACAGGCATACAGTGGAAGCGGTGAGTTTTAGCATAGCAATACGCACACCCTTTAATGTTGTCCTACATTTAGTCTTACAGTAATATTAGCTTCTACAGTATGCATGTACAATATGTAATGTTATTAATGCTCTAACCTGTGTGTGTGTGTGTTTTCCAGTGGCAGCATGGTAGCCAGGGACAAGCCACTCTACCTCACCTGAGCTCAGCTGTCAACAAACAAAACCACACTGGGGAGTCCACATTCAGCTGCCTGCCTCACCCGCAGCTCTCACACACACATCCACACGCATACATACATACACACACACATGTGTACATCCACACTCAAACTACCACATCTTTTTATTGTCAATGTCATTATTGTTATTATTATTATCATGTTTCCTCTCGGTTTAAAATGTGTGACCAGTTTGACCAGATGACTACTGTTGTGTCCTTACCATTCTAGCAGCTGTCGTCACTATCTTCATTTGCCAAGCACTTATAAAGCCCTCAACCCCCCTCCCCCTTATCTCCCCCCTCCCCTCCCTGTGTCTCTGTACACCCCTAACAGTGTGGGCTGGGCTTCTGCCCGCATGTTAGTCCCCTCAGGGACTCCATCCAGCTTTAATTAGAATGAGAAGAGTAAAAAAAGAAAATGCTCTCTCTTTAATGATTTTTAATTTCCTTTTGTGTGTGTGTGTGTGTGTGTGTTTTCTTATTTTTTTATTTTCTTTTTTTCTCGTCCTTTCCCCCCCATCCTTCCTTTTTTTTGTTTAGTTGTTGTTGTTGCTGTTGTTGTTGTCAACGTCGTTGCTGTTCTATTTATTTCTGGCTGGCTACAATGCTTCGCCCCCCTCCCTGTAATAAGCGGTGGGTCCTGTACTTTGAGTGAGATGTTAACTTTTAGTAGGGTGAGAGCAGGCCTTGGTGTTACAGTAGCGTTGCTAAAGGGGCCTAGGGTGGGGAGAGGAGGCAAAACATAACAAAACAAAAGAATCTTTTGTAATATTACGACCGTGAGGTCTGCTGAGCTGTCACAGTGTGATTGTAAATATCACTTTTATGGGATCAAATTGGGAATTGGAAGTCAAGATTTGTTTCTTCTTTATTACACGTAAGTCATCAATTTGTATCTCAAAATATATTATGTGTGAGTGAGTATGTGTGCGTGCGTGTGGGTGTGTGTGTGCGCGCGCGTGCCCATGCGCAGATTTGTGCACACATCTGAAGTCGAGAACTTGTTAGTATTACAGCGACCACAATGTATATCTGAGTGTGCGATTGCCCGTGTGTGTGTGTGTGTGTTTGCACGAGTGCGTGCGTGCAGGCGTGTCAGTGTTTTGACTGTTGAGTCTTGTGAATTTTAACAGCCTTGTGCAGCTGGATGTCAGAGGAGCATTTCACACACTCAATCTCGCATTAAATCTGTGCTCACTGGTGTGTTTTTTTCCCAATAAAGTTCAATCTAAAACTGAATATAGAACGTGTGTCCTGCAGATCATTAAATGGAATGAACCAGGTGAGAGATAAGAGAGGAAAGGGAGACAGGTATAGACGGTATGAAAAGGCTGGACATAAAATGAGTGTTGAGTGGAGAAAAAAAGTATTGCCTCAAAAATTCCCCCCTTCTTTTATTATTTTGTCTGGTCAAAAAATGTCTTTGCCTCTTCAACATGCAGAGGTAGAATAATGAACTATGTGAATGCAGCCATGAGTACATATTACAGTGAATTTAAATTCATAGTAGAGTTTAGGTGTTTGGTTGTGTTAATCTCTTTTTTTCTTTTCTTTTTTTTCTTTTTTTTGTTGTGAATAATATAATTGCATTTTGCTGACAAAGCTATCTGTTTTATCCCATACTGTAGCATAATTTCAGTTTTAGTTGTAACGGGAATAATACTTTTAAAGTTGTTTATAAACCTGCCAACTTGCAGTTATTTTATTTGTAAAGCCAGTAAATATTTTTAATTGTTATTTCTTTTTTTGCTAGCTGCCCATAAGTCATTTGACAGGTTTCCTTATTTATAAAAGAAATAAGATCATGTTTGCTTTTTATTTTGGAGGTGCATTTTTATTCTAATTGTATTGTTTTTAATTTGGTTTGATTATAATGATGACCACAATGTCAACAATTGCTTTATTTTCTACATTTGGGTCGCTGGTGCTTTTCCTATCTTTGCCAGCGACATCCGTTTTTGTCACAATGCTTCTTTTATTTCAAATCTGCATAATAATAATAAGAAGAATAATAATAAAAAGTTCAAAAGTGTTCAAAGTGGCTTACGCCTCCTAATTTCACTTCAACGGTATAAGGAATCACACCTTTTCAAACACATACTGTAACTGTTTAAAAGATGTATTAACACTTCCAACATGCTCTACCTTACAGTGTAGTTTCCATTCAAAAGGTTACATATGTATCTATATTTATATTTAGCCCACGGTACTCCAATGGCATTAGCTAATTAGCCATGGATCTAGATTGTATCAGCCAACATGGACGCTGCCAGTAAACTAGCTTAACAAACAAGAGAACAGATGCAAGAAGACGTTTGCTTTGCTTGTGAAAGTGGTGCATCGTAGGCGTCTAGTGTGAGATAAAGAGAACAGAGAACTGCATGATTCAGGCATCCATCCAAATACTGATTTTACCCCAATTGCACACAAGTCTTCTTAGCTACTTTCTGATTGAGTGAGAGAGAGAGAGAGAGAGAGAGAAAACAAGACAGTGAGATGGAACTGTCACGACCATTCCATTCCCTTCAATGTTTTATTCATTTTATGTCTGCCTGCCATCTCTTCTTCCACAGTGTTGAATTGGCAAATAGATCATTATTGAACAATTGGAAAACCTGCCACTTCGTGATATGACACACATTATATGAAAATCACAGTCATACATTCTTAATGAAATGCCAGATAAAAGAGGTTTGAGGTAGAAAAACATAGATCTGACCTGTATATATTATGTGTACTTTTTTAGACAATTTGCTGTGTGTGCGTGTGTGTGTGTGTGTTTCTGTCCACAGTTGAAATCGCCTTTCTATCCGGTAACAACAGTCCATCTTGAACACACAATAGATTCCCCCCTACTACTGCATCCATAACAATGGCAGCTATACTCTGTAATAAACCTAATAGCAAATACTGTGCAAAGAGCATCAATTTTGACACACGTGTGTGTATGCGCCCTTAATCCCAACCTTCGCCTCAAAGTCAAAGTCGTGAGCCAGGAGTGAAAAGAAAACCTACCTAATTTATGGTGGAGGACATCATTGAATAGTGGAGAATATGACCTACTGGTTTTCTGTAGGTTTGCAGAAACTCTTTACCTACTGAGTACTGTAGGTAGCAGCACGTTTGACAAGGGAAAAACACGATGTTGAGAAAAAACATTTTCTTTCACACTAAAGCATTGTTTTGAAGGAATACACACACACACACACACACACAAGAAAAGACACAAATAACGCTATAGTCAGTAATTCTAGAGAAAGCATGTTGAAAAAAAACACTTCTCCCTTCAATTTCATAGGGCGCTCCTTCAGAAGCTCCGCCTCACACATTGGAAAATCATTAGCAGGACTAGGATATTTTTGTGTTGTGTGGTTTGCACCACTTTTTGTGTTCCCATAAAAGGGCTGTGTAGAAACAACAGATCATTTTTTTCAGCGTGTAGACAGCTAGAAGACGGCGAGTAGATTATTTGATGTATATTATCTTACAATTGATGACACACGCATTCATACACAATATAGCTTTTATTATTATTATTATTATTATTATTATTTAAGGAATTACTAAAAGTAATAATGATGATGATAGACGTATACAGAAAATGCTGTTTCTGATTAACAAATGTGCACCTTCATATAGTGGTAGTAGCATCATATCGTTTCCAATATAGTTGCACCAACCACATCAGTCAGCTGCTAGCTGTGGTTGTCTGTAGGTCTTGAGTGGAAAATTGTGCAAAGCATAAGGTCAATCTTATCGTTGGACTAAAGACTCATGTAGTGCTTAACAACAGACACACTAAACCTTTTAACATGCCGGCCACAGTACAGCAAACGTTTTCAGTTGCAACTTTGGTTCTGTGGTTGAGAAATAGCAGGAAATGTAGGCGGCTTTAACAAGAAATGAGTTTCTCTTCATGTTCTCAATCAGTTAAGGTTATTTTATGCTGATTATACAGTATAAAATCATGTCCATTTCTAAATTGTCTTCTTATTCCTATTTTCAGAATTGGTGAACACGGCTAGCTCTTTTTGAAAAAAATATAAATGATTTTAATAACACTTTCAGACACATTTATTCAGTTCTTCACGTCAAGTCAAAACTTTTAGATCAAGTGCATTTCACTCTCCTTATAAAACAATTTAAACTCATGCCCTGCCTTTTCTATGCACAAAGCATGCATGTGGTTTCACACCTGTAGTTATTACGCATAGACCAAAAAGGCACTTAATATGCAACGTCAGCAATAACAATGCGGACAAACACCATGCCATTATCTAACAATCTTTTGTTTATTCATATATTGCATAGATGTATTTAAATGAGAATGCCTTTTGAAGAACCAGGCACGTTATTTTTTACACTAAAAATTCCCCTTAGATACATAGTGAAACATCAGCTAACACAATGTCTTTCCATATGACTGGGTAACAAAATTTCTCAATATCAACTTTAGCATAACATTTTACATGGCTGACTGTTAATATCTGTATTTGTTTTTAATGATTAAAATTACACATCCTGCTGCAAACAAACACACAAAATGTAAAATAATATGAACAATGAAGTTAAGTCAAGTATTGAATAATATATATATATTTTTTAGAATTTTAACATGTCTTGTACTGGGCTATATAAATACATTTAACCTACTGTAGACTTTAGCAGCAGAATGTTCCCGATGTAAAGATATTTTGTAGTCCACTGTAACTGTCTGTTGGATTTCATGCATTATTCTATTAATTATCATAATTGTGCATATAGTTTTAAACATGCAAACCTCCAGTATAGTGAATCACAATAACATAACTTTACACAGCTCTACAGTATGTGTAGGTGGGTAACAATGCCAAAGTTTTCATTGTCATTCAATTTCTTTCAAACACTTGCTATACCTAATGTATCACAAAAAAGCGACACTGACCAAGATAATATTAACACATGAACAACAATAAGCACAATTGGAAAAACAGAGAGGCATCCTGTCAAATAGTATGACTATGCAATGTCAACTTATCAACAAAAAAAAAATCTGGTCTAACTTAAACTTTCTGGAAAGAAAATAGAACCCAAAAAATAAAATAAAGTAAAAGAAGGTGAAAAGCTGATATAGCACTTTCATTCTTTGCATTCTCCTATAGCTAGGTGGAAATGGTGGTTGACTGAACACCAAGCAAATGGTGGCCGGAAGAGGATTGTCTGACAAGAAGTTAAGTGTCTCTCTCTTGCTCTCTTGTTCTCTCTCTCTCTCTCTCTCTCTCTCTCTCTCTCTCTCTCTCTCTCTCTCTCTCTCTCTCTTACTCATTATTAACTAATTTCACTTGTCTGTGGGCTGCATAAAGCAGGAGCCCACATCCCTGTTGAGAAACCACGGTGCTCACATACTTTAGAGTAACAAAATCATATAAATGGCATTACATATGTCTTCACTGCAGAAGAGATGAGTCAGAATAAGAACCACACATAATTATTTTCTTATCACAGTCTACTTTGTGTAATGTGCGTGTGCGTGCGCATGTGTGTGTGTGTTTGGTGGGGGCGGGACATTTCATACAACATGTCACTATCCATGCATCTCCTTAAATGAGACAAAATGAGATTGTCTGTATGCATTTATCCACAGTGTTTAGAAAACATTGTGGCCTGTTTTATTTGAGCGATAGCAATCCCACATGCCGAACTTTAGATCTCCCAAACAAATCCATGCTGAGAAAGTGTTAGAGAGAAATGGTTGTTAGTGTAACAAAATCCTTCTCCAGATGTTTGGGATTAAAGGCTTGTTCTGTGTTGTGTTACAGTGACTCTTGAAGTATGGCATTTTGCTCTGTCAAAGTTATGGTATTTCTTGTTATTGCTATGCCCTGTAACACAGTTCCAATGAGATTGGTAAAAGAATGCACTGCCTGGTATCCAAACAGAATAAATCATTATTGTATATGCACAACTCTTGGTTTTGCAATTTCACAGATTAATATCGGTTAAGGCTCAGGACCACAGCAATAAAGATATTACAAATATTTATATTTTGTATACTTCTGTTGGTTCAATAGGTCTCACATATACATTTTGTTAGTCATCTTATTGTTTGAATATGGTTTACACCAGGGTTCCTCAACCCTGGTCCTAGAGGCCGCTGCCCTGCATGTTTTAGATGTATCCGTGCTCCAACACACCTGATTGAAATGAATAGCTCGTTATAACGACCCATCCATTTGAATCAGGTGTGTTGGAGCAGCACCACCTAAAACAACTTCAGTGCCATAGGGTGCTCTCTCAAGCCTGTTGCACACATGGAGCTGATGCGTTTTTTGGGACGGTTTCTGCATTATGCTTTGCACACTGCCTGCGGCCTGCCGACTGATTTTATCTTCCCCGCCCACCAGCACTCTCTATGTAGGTTGGTCATGAAAACCGTTGCATTGCATTGATCATGCTGTATTAACATATTGTGCAAGCTGTACTGTAGGACAGTAATGACTAAATCAGAAATAATTACATATTATGACAACAATTCAGGTGTGCAACAATGTTATATGAATGGGATGCAATTGTCTGAATCTGATTGAGGAAATGGTTGGCATGGGGGTGGGGCTAAGAAACATGGAAACGGTTTTCTTTTAAATGACTAATTTGTAGTGTTTTACCTGCTTCTACTGTGTTTCCATTGCACTCTGCGTAAAATCGCTTCACAAATGCGAGGCGGGGTGGAAAAACGACACCACCGGCGGAAAACAACATGGCGCCACAGCTAGGCTCAGCTTTAGCTTAGTGTGCCTTCAGAACCTCCTCCCCGCTCATTGGAAACGCTTTGCCAAGGTTGCGTGGTCCAGTCTGCACCACTTGTTTGTGTTCCCATTTACAAAGCCAGGGCTGTGCAGAAACACCGGATTATGTTGTCAGCACACACATAACGAGAAGCTAACAGATATTCTATGCATTTTACAATGTTTATGTTTATACATTTTATATTCAATATTTCTCCATCCCCTCTTACTCTCTATTTGCACCTGTGAGACTAACTTCATTTTCCTTCCCACGGGGACCTTCATTTGCATGGGTGCATCAACATTCATTAAAATCACATACAGGCATTTCCTGCTCTTATATCAGGGTTTCTCTCTGCCTGTCGCTCACCCACAGTGACATGTTCTTCCCACGTATTTTAAATCAATGTCCCTGATATCAGGGTTATTGTTAGCATTTGGGCTTTTGACTTAAGTAGAAGGAAAATGTATATGGGTTCCACTCAATCTTGAAAATCAAAAAGGCTGAGGTCATTAAAGATATTGAAGCTGCAAAGAGTTGCATTTCCACATTGATGCTGGTAAAAACTGCAAGACTGCATTCCAGCTGAATATAGAGAGCTAATGTGAAATGGGACGTTGCAGATTCTGCTCCAGAAGAAAACTAGAAGTTTATTTTCTTCTAAATGCCACATGGATTTCTAATGACACATATTCTAAAAAAAAAACAGTATGTCATGCAGTTCAATCATTTTGAGCAGTAATATCCTTTATGCAAAGCTTTCATTTAGTGTTGTTTACTTTTACATTTAATTAAATGTCCACAATTCTAAACTAATAGTAACAATAACATCCTTCCAAAAAAAAAAAAGTATGCAATTCATTAGTAAATACTTAATTAACAATCCAGTTTTGTACATTTTAGCATATGCAAAAAATAAAAAATAATAATCAAATAACAATTTTATAGCACTTTTAGATGATAAAAGCCTGGGACAAAACATACTGTACCATGATTCCACTGTCAAGAATTCATGGGAAGTGGAGTTTAATGGCTGTGTTCTTAACAATAGGTGTTAAAATGTCACTGCCTGCATGCATTCCAGTACCGTAGTTGTTAAACTTATGTTTAAAAAAAAAAAAAAGATAGAATATCCACAGAAAAGCTTATATGAATCATATAGCTTTTATAAAAATAATATAATGTAGCTAGAGAAGAGGGTTTCTGAAATGTATGGAATCTTTAGAATAATCCAGCAAAATTGAGTAAGACATTCATTAAAATGTTGATTAAACAAATAAAATACATTATTAATTTAAAAAACATACACTTTGACCTGTCAGACATGTATCAAATCATGTATTAATAAATGTAATGAAATAAACATTTTAAAGTAAAACCTAATTATGTTATGTAAAGTTAACATTTTTCCATATTCTAAACTAATTTGGCCACAGCTGTGACAAATGTACAGTACATTTCTATTATCCTTCACCTGCAAGTTCACTGGAGCACACAGCATTTATGCTTTCTTTTATTTTAGTATTGCACACTGTCACGATACATGTCTATGCTGAAAGTAATTTATGCAATAAATAAATACATTAACTACAATGAACTGTTTTTTATTTACTTGGATTGATTAGAATATTTCAACTACAGTGTACACATGCAGTGGATCCTACAATGATACCAGCTATGAAGATGCTCTTTGTCCTCAGCTTCATTCCGCAAATGAACCAGTAATGAGTAAAATCTTCTCCGCATGTTCACATGAGCAGAGAGCTCTCCTCTGGATCCCTGCTTGTCATCCTACAGTAGGATAATAAACACTGGACAACATTCTGGAAAAGCAATTTTATAATTTTTTATTAGATTTTCAAATAAATGGAAACTGCTCAATAAGTGGTGAAGAATGCTTCCCACTTAATTGAATTAGTTTTTTTTTTTTTTTTTTTTTGCTGTGAATTCTGTTTGTATTTGGCAGCTGCCATCTGTTTGCCTGGGACCATCTCTATTAATAAGCTATTCAAATTGAGATGGGGCTTTATTCCAGCAACCATTTCTCACCTCTCTCTCTCTCTCTCTCTCTCTCTCTCTCTCTCTCTCTCTCTCTCTCTCCTCCATTTAGTCACTTGATTGTCATGGAAATCATCAGACGTGCCAAAACAGAAACAAAAGAATGAGCTTTTACATACACCTGAGCCAAAATGAACAGAATTGTAGTCTAATTATGATAGGAACAATTAAGACTGTGCATATTTATTGACAAGGGACTTCGCACAGTAGCATATGCTCATGAATAACAAAATAATAAATATAAAAAGACAGAATGAGTGTAAAGATGTAGAAAGAAATCTCAGCATCTATAAGGTATTACATTTTTTATGTTTTCTATATATATGAAGAATATGCGGCACAGTATATGACAACATATTCCCAATACATTATGAATGACGTTTGGTCCTAAACATGCCTCGTATATTTTTGTCATAACAAACTACTAAAATTAACTTTCCTCCTGTATTTTATATTTATATGTTTTTCCCCTCTTGTTGATAGCTACAGTCTCTTTTGGTGTGTTCAGAACAAGGAATTCCAATCTGGGCTTTGCTCAGTATTCTGATCACACTCCGCTCTCCTCCAGTAATACAAGTCTACTTTAAAATTCATAACTACATTTGGAAAGAATAAAAAGGGGGCCCTGATGGAATATTTCCTGGGAGCTTACTTGAGCAAAAATACAATTCGCTTTGGCATATTTAATAACCCTAACCTGGCTCTTTAAGACATACAGTAGTAATAACAATGCTTAAAAAAAAGGAAAAACTCCAAGCCATGTCTAAGCATGAAATGACTAGCTATAATTCCTGCCTCTGGGAGAATGAGAGACTCACACAGAGAGAGGGAGAGAGGAATAGAAATACATGAAGACAAGGGGCCTCAACAAAGTTAGAATGGGTCAGCTGGGCTCCACTCAGCTTATTTTCCGCCCTAGTTTGCTCTGCCTGCAGAGGCAGTTTGAGTTGGATCAAACAACCTTGATTGATTAAGCTTGGCTGAATGACTCTCCAATGACACAGGTTTCTGTTTTAGTCTGGGCCCATCACTCCATAAATATTTGACCTGGTTATTGAGAAGTTAATGTGAAGGCGTCTGGATCGTCCTTTTCTTTATAAGGTAATACCCGTCTGTTCTGTAGCAGCTTGTCTTCCTATACACCTAACTGTCTGCATGCTGTTTGAAAGTGCAGTTTGATTCTGAGATGCCTCATAAGAGACAGAGCACAATGAGTGAGAGTGTGAGAAAATAGATAACACACACTTTTTCAATTGGAATATGAATTGTTCAGATCAAGTCTTGGTATTAATCTCTTGCCCTCTTTTCTTGGTAGGCCTATAGTTCTTTTTTGTTGGGAGAGTAAAAATAGGGAGAGTGAAATGGGAGAGTGACACTGCCACAGCAACAGAGAGAGTATTGTAGGACGTCCTGATTTGAATTAGGTCATCTTTAATCAAAGCTAAAATGTTCTGTCACTCTCTCTCTCTCTTGCTTGCTTGCTCTCTCTTGCCTTTCCCCCGCTTGCTTGCTTTTTCTGTATCTTTCATAAGGCCTGCTGCATAGAGAGAGAGAGACCCCTACTGATTCTGGCAGAACATCATTAAGCAAAAAGCCTGAGTTGAATGTATACCTTGTGCTTTACTGCCACCTGTCTGTGGTGACACGCAAGGCAGAATATGTGCCGTTCTGAGCGAATGCTTGTGCCAATCAATTACAGTACACCCAGTATGCAGTATACCATTCTGCAACAACAGAGTTATTCTGAAATGAGGATACAAATGTAAACTTTTTTTACATATTTTAAAAAGGGTTTACACCCTTACAAGCTTAACCCTGTTTGAACTCATTACTAAAGACTGACGTTTATGTTTCATTATCTATTAAAATGTTGTATTCTTCTAAGTAAATTATTCATCCAAAACCATAACATGTGTATACTTACTATGATCTTGTGTATATGAAATTACTTTTAGCATACTAAATTGTTTTAGTTAAGGCCCAATTTATCTATTTTATTACTGAATTTTATTGAGAACAGGCAACAATATTATAAGACCATGAGAGGTCTTAACATATTTATACAAAAGTTATATCCAAAAATAACTTTTAATACAAATAAAAAATGTACTTTCTTATGTGTTAACACTAGCAATTATGTTTTACACGTTATACTGTAGGTCACAATTGATAGCATATACTGTACTTTCCTATGGGAAAAAAAGAGAAAAGTCAGTATAATTCCTCAAAACCACTATATTTGCCAATACTGATGTTGGCCACGTGGCCAACATTTTCTTTAATTACTATTTGAAAACAAGCCACATGTGCATGTCACCCATTGCCCTCTTATGCTTGTGCTATGTCGAGTCAGTTGCTGTTATGGGTGGTATCATAGTAATCATAGTACCACCTATTGGACATTCTCCAGTGACAGAGCAAGATTGATGCGACACAACAGATCAGCTTCAGTCAAGGTCCTCTTATTTGCTAATATAGTCGATATCGGCAGATACCATACGGCCGATATATAACAGCATCCCATAATGTATAGTGTCTATACATTGTCTATACATTGCTTTCATGGAATTAAATATAATTTCAATAATTTTACATGTAATATTAGTAAACTATAATGTTGTATTAGTATTATTTTTGTTTTGGTGTCATTGTTATTATGCATTCCTCTGCATAAACAACGTATAATTACTACCGGGTCAAATTTGAGCCGTAACCGCAGATTTTTTTAATAATAACAATTTATAATAGCAAATATTCACTTCCATTGTACTATACATCCAATTATCTGTTACAAATATGTTTTAATAATGCTGCTGGCTGTATACATCAAATGTGCTCTGCAATTGTACATAGATGTTGAGCAGAACAGTGAGTATTTATATGCAGCAGCATGTTCCACTAAGATATAGCCTACATGGGAAGGCCAGGACTGGAGGTTTCAAAGTAAATGCTCTACCATACAACTTTAATTTTGTAAAAATCGCAGTGAATATGACACACGCTGACACAAAGCTTTTACATGTTGAAATATTACATGTTGTCAGCTAGTTCTGGATCATTTCCTTTCATGTGTAGAATTTGAAATGGAAACTTAATTAGACTCATATGTTCTAAAATGTTCACTTCACAATATACTTGCCAATGGTAATTATTATATCCCCCCCCCCCCCCCCCCCCATGTTCCAAATGTTGACTTTGTTATTATTTATTTAACATCATGTAACAGTTATTAAATGTTCCAATGTTCCTCATCAAGGCTTTAACACAAAGAGCATGTTATGTAAGATATGGCCCTATATGCTACCAGTATGAATGCCTTACTTTACTAAAATCCAATTTTCAAGCATTTTCCATGCACTTTATCCTCCCAAGTTGCAGTCCGTCTTTACTAATCAAAATATATTAAACAATCCCCTGCCTGCTCTGCAGTGGATCTGAGAGGGCAGATTGGCAATTTCGCCATTGAGTTGATAGATCAGGGAGAGACGGACAGACAATCTGAGTGCTCACCGTTACCACGGTAACAATTCAACAAGAGGGGGGGGGGAAGAGGATACAGAAGATGGGGGGAGAGATGGAGAGACTGCATGCAGACAGAAACAGAGAGTGGTGCATTCTGATTCGTCCTTATTAGACGTTTCAACGTTGTCTTTTGTTGTGTGCGGCGCACAGGCACATACACACACGCAAAGCTGTAGCACGTATGCACATACATGCGTGGGCACACATAAATGCAGAGGAAAAAACCACATCCACACACACACTTACTACTGTATATGCTAATGCACAAACCCATGTACATACACATACACACACGCGCTTTACAGTAACAAGCAGCATCTGTGCCTTACTGATAACACTGACAGTAAAAGTATATAAAAGGGGGCTATTTGCTTTCTCCTATTACAATGGCTAGCAGCACTTCAACGGTCTCCATCAGGAACCCTGCTGGCTTTTAAGCATCTCATCATCATCATATCGTCTCCCTCCATTCTATAAAATCTGTCGGGATTTAATAAACTGTCAGACCACTAACTGGGCCTGTTAAATAAAGATTGTGTGAAGGCTTGATCTGCTGTCTGTGGAGAAATTGCTTATTAAAGACTAGGATGTACAACGTTACTGTAATGCCGCACGTTCGCACAAGTCTTCTGGGAGGGGCAGTGTCCGTTTTAAGATGTTGCGAACAGAAGTAGAACAGACATACGCAAAAGACTGAAGAAGAAGAAGATTGATCGGTGAGACGAAAATGTAGAGAAAAGATAGATTAAGAGCGACTGGAGCATAATGAGCAAGAGAGAGTGGAAAAAACACACTTAAATTTAACTATTATAAATTACCAAATTCAAAACATGATGCCAGAGAGAGTGAGAGAAGAATCAACTAGTGAATTTGACCCGATTATCTTATTAGTCAGATTAGGTTTTTATCACACACAGTACTGTATAATGTACATAAAGGTGGGTTCTCTAACCTTAAACAGCATCAATGCGGTCTAGAGACTACTTCTACATAGAGTATTACTATGGGGATGTGTCTATACAGATACACAAGTAAAACACACATAAAAGTTAACAATCAAGTTTATTACACATTTATATACAAACAACCCTGCAAGGCACACCTTTGTTTAAATAAGAATATACAGTACATTTTATTCTTGAAAGCAAACAAGTTTTAGTTTTGAAATATATATTAATATAAGTGTTATTAGCATCGTAGAGAAGGCCTCAAGTTGTGGATGTCCCATTGACAATACAAAAAGGAGGGCTGTTATGGATGTTAAAAATAAACATGTATTTTTAAGGTGTTTCAATGAACACTGTCAAAGTTTGGCCACTGTAATGAAAAAAATGCCCAAAGATAGGGTTCTGACTAAGCCCAAACATAATTCATTTTGGAACTGTAATTATATGGAACAGACCAAAACACTGTACTTAAATATGATGGTTTTGGCATTTCACTCTTTAAGTGAAATATGTTATTTATGTAGTACAGAAGTAGCTGGACCTTTATTATTGTATGTTATTTAAGACACACGGCTCATGCGAGAGCCATTCTTCGGTCTTCTGTCAGTAGGCCGCTGTCTAAATCATTACAGCTGTAACAGCCCCTCCTCTGGGCTGATGAAGTACTGCAGCATATGCCCAAGGTTATACTGGTCAAAGGACTTTAAGCTAAACTAAACAGAGCAGATATCAGTATCAGTTTATGTTACGAACGTCGTCAGATTTTAGATATCTATGCGCTGTATATAAAGGCACTACATGGAGTTTTGCAGAAGTGTTAGACATTTAAAAAAAAAACACTCCATTTCCCATCAGCATTATTGTTTTGTCGCAAAGCCTTACCTCCACTCTCGGGTGACAAGTGCATATGTATTTAAGAGTTAGGAGATGTACAGTATAGTTAAGACGTGCAGTATGATTTTTTTCAGATTTTTTAGGAACATCCCCTGTTGCGATATGTTGTGATATCACAAGATGTACAGTATAAAGTGGTAATAATTTACCAGTCTATGCCATAAATCCACATCACATTTGACTCAGCACATGATGGAATCATTACAATAAAACTCCTTATAGTGCCTTTAACTTCTAAAATTAAATGAACAAACATCTATTTCTAAATATAGTGCATTTTCCTATGGGATTGTTTCATGATTACACCCAAGTGTAGATACAGCAGAGAAAGAGGGATTGACAGTGACTTAGAGAAAGGCAGCAGAATTCAGAAAAGCATTTTGAAATCCTCTCAAAATTAAAAAAGCCCATAGCTTCAAACATCCATATTCACAGGTGCTACAGTATATCATTATGCAAGATGTAATGGCATTCTCCACGCCGTTCAATGCCGAGCATTGATGATTCAGTGATTAGCGTGACATCCTGTCACTCTAATCAAGACGCTTTAATGCCAATTTCTTTTTTCTTTTTTAAACAGTGTCTGGTTGTGAAGCTTTTGTTTTGACTTCTTGTCATACAGACAGAAAAGATGACAGATTAAAGGATGCAGATGACAAATGCTCGTCATGACTCATGAAACAAATCAGAACTAAAACAATAAGGGCAAAAAAATAGTGTATGTGTGTATGGACAGGCTTCAACATTGCTAACAGCACTCAGGCTGCAATAATCATACAGTTTTTCATCCATAAAGTGTCATAACCTACAGTGACGTTTTTGACAGATGTCATGTCATTTGTATGACGGCCTGACCCTGTGTAAACCCGTTTCCCTCTGAACTGCAAGTTCCACAAAGGTCCATCTAAATTACAGGTATGTCCAGATTCCACTAGCAAGAATGGGAAGCGTTTGAGATGGTGTTCGACAGGCTAAGACCAAGCCAAAATCTTCACCTTGGCACTCTCTTTCTCTATTACTGAGTCTACGCAGCTGTGTGTGTGAGTGTGCGTGTGCGTGTGTGTGTGTGCGCGCGTGTGCATGCATGCTCTTGTGTGTGTGCACGTGTGTCTGCGCGTACGTGCTGGGGTGTGTGTGTGTGTTAGTCTGTTGTTCTATGCATACATGTGTGTGTACGTGTGTGCGTGTGTGCGTGTGCGCGTGTGTGTGGGTGTGTGTGTGCGCGGGTTCATGTGGTATTGAATGAATGCGGTGTTGATGCCCTGACCGCTGGCTATTATCACGCTAGCAGGCCTAGTCTCTTGACCTTAGCAGACAGGAAAGAGTGGATGATGAAGACTATTGTCTTGGGACAACAGTGGAGGTCCAGTTGCTGCTCAGAAGGAAATACACGGTGAGAGGGGGAGGAGGGAATGATGGAGACAAGAGTGAAAGGAGAAAGACATTAGCCTCAAAAACTGTAAAAGCAATTGCAATGGCATGTTAAAGATGTTGGTATTTGTCTTTCATGGACTTGTATTTTCAACAAATGGCATTTTGGTGCATGTTTGTGCTATGGTGCACCTATAAACACAAATTTTTATTCCAGGTCACTGTTTATGTTTGAAACACACCTCTGTAGGGGGAGAGACAGAGGAGCTCTATAGCTGGAAGGGCATTATGGGTTATGCTGGTTTTAACACACAAGGTGTGAAGTCCAGACACAAACCAAGGAGTGTCCTTTTCATTTAGTTATACACATAAATGAGCTCTATTCATTTTAACTTACAATTTCAGCTTCAGGGCCTCCAAAGTCGAGGAACATCATGCGTACACCGTCGTCTGAAGACATCCTGAGGCGCTCGAAGGGCTGCTGGAGCAGAATGCTCTTTCTGACGCCCGCCTCTTCCGTAAACAGCGTGAAGCCGTCGTCAATGTGCACTCCCAAGGTGCAGTCTTTCCCGTTCCAACTGCAGGCTGCCACAGTCAATAGGTACAAAGCAGAATCAAAGATAAGACAAAGGCTTTAAACTTATAATGATTTGGACGGTAATACTCCAAAAGGTTTTAGCGTCAGTGGTCTTACCGTCCCAGAAAGTCGTAAAACACCCAAAATAACTGTAAAATGTGCAATCATGATAAAATGCTAAAATAATAATAATAATAGGAACTAATTGCATGGGGGAATCTATAAGGAATACAAATGACATGAGGCATGTATGATGTAAATTATTATTATTGTTGCATTTCACAGTTACACCAGCAGAGGGTAATGTAACAACACATAATATGTAGCCTACAGTACATTGCATGTCGATATTTTCAGAGGAATATTTTAACACAGACAAAAGAAATATAGATAACATTATTAATAGTATTTTATTGTATTATCTGATAACAGCATTACTAATCATCTATTTTTTGTCTCTGATAACATCATTGCTAATAACAAAAAGATTTTAGTATTTAAGGTATAATCGCTAATTCTGGATAAAGGCCATTTGAAATAGATATTTGAACTCCATCATAACAAAAACACCTCTCCCTTCAATGCCAGGGCTCCCTCAGAAGCCCCACATATTAGAAACACATTGCGAAGGCTAGGATTTCATAGTTACAGTATGTGCGGTCTCCACCACTATGTTTATGCTCCTATTTATGATGCTGAGGCTGTGTGGAATTACGGTCTTATTTTTTCAGCACGCACAGAGAACGGTACAGTAAGATATCAGACCACGAAGAGATACTGTATTTGGTGAATTTGACAAAACGTGTATTAGCTTGCAATCTCTTACTATACCTTTATTACTATTTTCTGGCCTATCCCTATCAATTGGAGTTAAGGTGTGGGCAGTCATACTGTACCTGTGGTGACTTCCTGGATGAGCTCGGCCGCATTGTGGCAGCCCTCCACCAACAGGTGTGTCCAGGCGGACAGATCCTTGGCAGAGTCCACCCTGAACACATGTGTCTCCACCCCCTGCTTGGTCCCTGTACGCAGGCCAAACGACAGCTCCGAGTCCAGGAGGGGAGAACTTTTTCCAGGGCCCGAATGGACCAGTCTTTCCCCGGTGGCAGCACATGGAGCACACAGAAGTAGAACATCACATAAAAAATAAGAGGTGTGCTAGTATGTGGAAGAGGAACTAAAAGTTTGTTTTTATTAGTTATGATTGACAGAAGCAGGTAGATATGTAGATGGAGCGAGAGATAGAGAGATCAAGAGATAGAGATGGAAAAAGAAGGTGGGGCAGTGAATACATGACTCATAAGTTCTAGTTCCGCTAATCTTTCACAGGCGATTATGACGTTATATGCAGAAAATTTTTTAATAAACCCAGTTATGGAAACAGTGAGCAGCTTTCCTTTAACTGGGCCAAATCAAGCTACCTAAATGACTCACAACTGGTCTTAGGATGGGTGACAAGGGTGTTAGCTGCATGCAATGCTTCATGTATATACACTTATGCACAGTAGGTGTCAGTGTGTGTATACCTTGTGGTGATGAGTGGGTAGCTCTTTGTTGGGTTGCTGAAGATGTCTTTGCTCTCAGGAAGGGCGGGGTAAAGAAGCAAGTCTCTGTCAGTCAACACTGCCAACACAGGTCTCTCTGGACCCTGGGTTACCTACTCACACACACACAGAGACACGCATACGTCCACGTAAACACATTAAGTATGTAATCAAAAAGGAATTCATGTGCAATCCAATAAGAGATTTCATTAGTGTGAAAATGAACATACAATATGGCAGGTTTCATTTGTTTGACAATCTAACTTGTAATAATTATAATCCTAGACAAACACACTGCTACAACTATAGACAGTCAAAAACAGAAAAAAACACACAGTTCAAAAAATAGATGTGAAGCAGCAACCTCCATCAAAGAGTCATTTTAGATTCATCTTTCCTCAAAATCTGGACTCTGACCGTTCCAACACACATTTCTTCAGTTTAAGCAATTCTGTTGGGATGGTGTGTTTTGGTGTGGTGTGTGGAGCTTTCCCCAAATATACTGTAGCTCTGTGTATTTCTGCGAAAAAGTTTAACTTTCAACGGAAAACACTGTACCAGATGCACTGTGGAATATCCAGTATTGTTATTGCAAACTTGAGACTTGTGTTTTTGGAGAGCAGTGGTTTCCTCTGTGGTCCTTAACCCTATTTTTGTTCCATGTAGTTCTCATATAGTGGACACGTGAACATAGGAGGAACATAGGAACATATATGGGTTTAGCAATACTGTACAACCAAATGTCTCCATATCTTGTACTCTGTGTCCAGGCACACACTCCTATATGGGGTGTAGCAATACTGTACAACCAAATGTCTCCATATCTTGCACTCTGTGCCAGGGCACACACACTTATATGGGGTGTAGCAATACTGTACAACCAAATGCCTCCATATCTTGCACTCTGTGCCAAGGCACACACTCTTATATGGGGTGTAGCAATACTATACAGCCAAATGTCTCCATATCTAGACAATTTGCTGAAGATTGATGACTATCAGGCAAGGCCTTTAGAAATGCGTTTGTAGCCTTGTCAGAGGTTAGTAAATGAGAAAGAAGGCTGTCAGTTATTAAAATAGAAAGTTCACAAACTTTGTTCCAGCCTGAATGTTTCAGAAATGTGTCAAAGAAATACCTGAAAAAGTAAGATTTACGTTATTGTGTAGTTTAGGAGAATGTGGGTGTCTGATTGAGCTTGATGAACATCAGACCAAAATGAAAAATAATTAATATTTCTGAAGGCCAAGTAATTCGAAAGGGTTCACAACATTACATCAACCAGTATACCCAAATCTCAATAGTTTATTCAAATTCATACTTCATTATTGTGATATAGGAAATGTTCTCCCCACAGCAGGACTACATGGTCAGACAGAGGAAATACTTGCTAAAGCACACTTTACAGTACTACAGTCAGGTCTATACTGCAGTTTAAATAACTGCTTATATAACTGTAGCGCGTCTGGGTGTTGTTTTGTTTGAACGTGCATATTGTCACCTAGCGTATAGCACGTGTCTTTTTAAAGGGAAACATATCGGTGTGTGTTTGTAATTACCCGTTGGGTTGTGAATGCACGTCACAGAAATGTTGCTTTGGTTTGAAACTACATATCCCTCCCAATCCTCGGTGCTGAGCGGATTGCATTCAACTCCACTGTGCCCCCTGCTGTTCTCATACGATGCCCACAGTTGTGTTTCAAACATCACACAGCGGTTCTGGTTTTGTATGTAACACTAACCCGTTTTGTTCTATACGCCGCCACAAAGTCCTAATCTGCTGTTTGTCTATTTGTATTCCTACCTATCCTATTAATGGAGTGTGTGTACTCACATGCGGAGCGCAGGAAACTGAGCTCACCTGCTCTGTAATCCAGCCCACATGTTTAACATCCATGCCATGCTGCATGGCCTTCATCTCCTCTTTCACTGTGGGAACCAGGTTGACAGTGCCGGCCAGGATGGCATTGTACCAGGACTGGGCCATGGCTGAGTCCTTTGCCCGCAAGAACACAGAGTTCTTTCTGTTGGACGAGATCACCTCAAAATACCTGTGAGGGCACAAGAGTCGTTAACGTGTGGGGGAGAGAGAAAGGGTGAATAGAGAGGAAAATGGAACAGTGTAACCACTGTGGGAAGTATGGACTGCTTTCAGACAGGTAGAGAGATATTATTATGCATATTACGAGAGGTAATATGCAGGGGAAATAGGGAAGGAATATGTCTCTTTTTGATGTTCTACGCTGTATTTCACATTTAGAGGCACTGCCTCTCAGCCTTGTGAAGGAAATCTCTGATACAACACTCAAATTGGAAGTAATAAGCCTGCGGCATGCAGTACCTGTGTTCTGTGTCTGGGGGGCACTGTTTCCGTGACACCTGGCACATCCTGAGTGGAATGCTACGGGGCTCTTTTACCTCGGCCAGAGGGGCATCGGGGCCCCTCTGCGGGGTGGACGGGGGCGAGTCCCACGGTAGAGATGCCCCGGAGGACCCCGAATTCTTAAAGAAGGCCGACATCTCCTTGATGTACTTCACTAAAGCAGAGGATAGACAGAAGAGAGACATAGAGCAGAGAGATGGTGAGAGATGAAGGGATACGAGAGAGAAAAAATGGTACGAAAAGTAAGGAAAGAGAAGCAATGTCATTGCTTTATGAAGACGGGCCGTGTGGGATGTGAAGTGAAGTCTGGAGAGTTGTAGCATCATGTAGTGTGATTTAACAGACCAGAGAGGCTGTTCACAATGGGAGATAAATGTCTCTTATGTGATAAAATGGCGCTTTTCTGCTTAGAACATGTGTCAGAGCATAAACCTTTATTCAACTGCAGATAATAATGTGCAATAAAGGATATTTGACATGTAAACGAACGGTCAAGCTTGTGGTAGATGGAAATAACATCATGACTCATTGTAAATTATATGTATTATACCTTACTTAAATTGTAACGATTTAGTGAATACCTTTACTTCTGCAACTGCAATGTTGGGACTGTAACACACACACACACACACACATTCTGGCTCACACACCCCACCACATGCATACACATATACTGTAGCTGTACACAGAGCTACACTAGGCTGCATGGTATGACTATGGGTTTGGCGAGACGTACCCAGTTCTGGTGTAAAAATAGCTCAGAGGACGAGGCTGAGGGCTTCAAGCACATCTTTAGTTTCACTGGTGAAGTGAGAAGTGCTCATCTTGCAGTACAAGATGCCACAGGCCAGCAAAAGACAAGTGGGGAGGTCAGGCCCCCCCAAACATTCAGCCCCGTTTTCAGTTATGCCAGGTGCATTTATGTCAGTCACTCAGACAGCCAGTCAACCATTAGGGAAGTCCGTCCGGCTGTGTGTCTGTCTGCCAGCCAAAAAAGTGATTCAGTGAAAAGGTCACCTTATATCACATTCCGTAGAAGCAGGACCAGGCGGCAAGTAACCCTGGAGGAAACACTATTTCTGAGGTATTATTGTCAATTATTAAATAAGGTACTGCACCAGTAGACTCCTAAAGGTACATTTCAAAATATCCGCCCTGCAGCTCACAATTTTGAAACATTCCTGGTCATGACAGGATGTAGGAGAAGACGTATTAAACATAGGCCTATGGATTATATGGGGGGGGGGGGGTAGAAAACATATAGGCCTATGGATTATATAGGGGGAGGAGGTATAAACATATAGGCCTATGGATTATATAGGGGGGAGGTATAAACATATAGGCCTATGGATTATATAGGGGGAGCGGTATAAACATATAGGTCTATGGATTATATGGGGGAGAGGTATAAACATATAGGCCTATGGGTTATATGGGGGGAGAGGTATAAACATATAGGCCTATGGATTATATAGGGGGAGAGGTATAAACATATAGGCCTATGGAGGGAGTGGTTGCCTCTCATCAATGTAAACCAAAACCTTTTCTGGAATGCTTGATTTACTGTTGTATGTGTGTATGGGTGTGTGTGGATGTGTCATGTTTGGACAATAGGATGTTTTCACCCTAGAAAAAATTTGGAATGAGTGAAAGTGTTTTTCTCTGTAGACAAAACCAACAAAAAGTGGGTTTATTGAGACTGGAAACAAGTGGAATCAGTGAACTCGCTATATGCATGGGACGTTCCCATGCCAACCCATTGATGTACCATGGGATAACCAACCCCCTCCTTGTTGCTGGACACAGTCCATTCAAAATTGATGCGGTCAATCACAACATTGTAGCCAAAGTAAGATACTCTCCATCCTCTGATAGCAAATGCCCAACTATGTTCCAATGGAGGTCACCATTGTAACTTGCATCGGTGAATAGTAATTACAGGATTTTCCAATAGATTTCTCTTGAGGGTGGGGCATCGATGTGGATATAATAGGATGTGTAAATCCGGAGAGCTGGAAATATGAGACTTTGGCGATAGGTAAATGTATGTAATCAGCTTGATCCAGTAAGACCTACCAGTTAGTTCCACTGTTAAACCACAATATTTACCACTATTACTAACCAAAGGGAACAAAAACATAAACAGTGAGAGGAAATGTATGAGACACAGAGATGTATTATGTGGATAAGCCCCAAGTCAGGACAGATGAAGGCTTTAATGTGTTCCACACCACAAAAGGAAAGGGTTGCGCGGTTGTTTTCCTGATTAGAAACGTCAGGCCACAAATTACAGATGTCTTACTACAGCAAATTGAAACAAGTAGAGGAAGAGATGGAGAGAAATTAAGGAGGAGGATAGGAAAGAACAGCAGGAAGAGAAAAACAGGTTAGAGAAGACAAATAAAATGTAAAAAAGAGAGAGAAACAGAGAGAGAGAGTTTGGGGAGGTAGGGGGGCGCAATACAGAGCGGTGGAAAATACAGCTAAGCTCAATTCATGGAGAAATGTTGCCATGAATACCAGTGGCTGCACACTCAATACAGAGCTAAAATTAGCTGAGATGGCACTGTTATTACTTTAGCTTATCTGGCAGCCTGTGAAACTACTTGTGCGTGTGTGTGTGTGTAGGTGTAGGTGTGTGTGTGTATGAGAGAGAGAGAGAGAGAGAGAGAGAGAGAGAGAGAGAGAGAGAGAGAGAGAGAGAGAGAGA
>JAODUK010000020.1:1498921-1532977 GCA_027564635.1 Typhlichthys eigenmanni
AGAGAGAGAGAGAGAGAGAGAGAGAGAGAGAGAGAGAGAGAGAGAGGAGGGGGGGAGTCTGCAAGAAACATTGAATAGGACTTCAAACTAATTCATTGCGTAGTGTGTCAGGAAAGTTAATTATATTAATTCTACAAAGTGAAGGAGAGTTGGACAGGCTCCAGCATAGGACACAAACAGTGTGAAATAGGATGGGCTATGCTGTATTTCTACATACAGTTGTTTAGTTCACATCTTCACTATCCTTCAGCATTCACTCTCTGTATTCGGTGTGAAAATCGCTTTTCCTCCTCTCCGATCATTTCAAATTGAAGGGAAACACTGCTACAGCATATGCATGTGTCTTAGTTGCACAATTCCTCATCTGTAGCATGTAGGAAATCTGGTCAAATTAAACTAAATCATAAACGTGCGTTTGTATTTGCCCATGCGTGTGTGTGTGTGTGTGTGTCTTCTGGTCTATACTGAAGGTACAGGCGGACAAGATGAGACCAGTTAATACTATAGCACCCTGAGGGGATCTTAAGATGCTACCGCAACACGCAGTTGACACAGCATAAACAGCTCGAGCCTCTGCACACCTTAGCGAGATGGTTGGCTGAACCTGAGACTGAGTGAGCACATAGACAGGGGTATGCATCCCCACCCCACCCCCAAACCTAGGGCGGGGGGATCTCAGTGGGTGCCCAGTCAAGCTACAGTAAGTAAACGTGTCGCCATGGATGCAGGGACATAAATCCATGTTGTTTTGCTGGTTTTAATCTGTCCCCTTGTTGAGCCTGGGTACAAAGCCGTTTGGGGCCAACACACTCTACAGACAGAACTATAGAGAACTACATTGTCTCTGGTGTTTCACAGCAGGGACAATGTGTTATAATACATTGGTGGTGGTGGTTACAGTTGTTTATGTTGTTATTTTGTTTACCAGACGATTTCTCAAAGAACACTATGTTAAATAGAGCTTTACAAAGGCCCTTTTTACTGTAATATTTGCACTTTAACGTGATTATGGAACCTTTGGTAATATCTCATTTAGTCCAACAACATTTATAAACAATCACGGTTTTAAAACAGTCTAAACAATGAACCTTTATAGAACCACAATGAACTGAAGAAGGGGACCACTCACAATGACTGGCTCACTACAATCCTCTCCTTACATTTGGTAATTTTGATAACTGATCTGAAGAAGTTGCCGGCTGTGTATCTCGAAAAGAAATCACCAACAATTGTTTAAGTATGAAAGTTTTTGTGTATTTTGACAGCCAATCTCACTAACCTGCCAGTTGTTAACGTGTATCTATCTCGCAATGTCCAGGCATATTGCTAGTCAGATAATGTAGTACTATGACGATGTACTATGATTCCCCATTGCGTAACATTTATACAATAGCTACTGTACACAGACATGTATTGATGTATACAATTTTTGCACAAATCTTAAATCCTAGCCTTGAGGTATTGCATCTGGGACAGAAGACTAATAAAAGTGAAACACTAAACCATCTTATCTAGGTCAGAGGGAAGGAACGCTATAGGGGCCACATGCCACAGTGGAACTACTGTATCCCCACCCACCTATATTCCTTCATGCATCCAAACTTTTCCTTTTGTAGTTAAGTGCTAGTCAGTGCCAGGGCATTAGCAGCTCTCAAGAGGAAGCTGCATTCAAGTTCTAAGGGTAGGCTTTACAGCTAATGGAATGGATTTAGGAGGTGAGATTTGTTTGTCTGTGTGTGTGAGCGTGTGTGTGTGTGAGAGAGAGAATATATGTTAATTAAATATGACTTGCAGATTAGTTTCCAGCTTGTTACTAGAGTGTGTAAGTAAATCAACTGTATATTCTTTACAAAACCAAATTGCGATACATCTATTTAATTTCACATCCAAATTCACACGTTGTCATCTGAAGGAAACATAACCAGAGACATATCTACACAAGACTAACTAAGCTTAATTGAAATCAACACTAGGCAATACAAAAAAAAAAAAAACATGCAACCATTCATTGAATTGTGTGCTACAGTTCATCCTTTGCAAGGCACATATGCAAGCTGCTACACCCAGAAACACACACCATATAAACATTAAGCAATAGGCAAAATCAGGCTAGCATGTGGGTGTTTTAGTAGGAGCATGAGTTGAGCATATGTGAGTCCCCATAACCACCGTTTGTACTTTGTCTTTACCTCTTGGCAAGTCTTTCAATGAGCAATAAAAGGTGGTGCTGAAAGCTGAGACCCTGGAGGCCTGGGAAACAGCATACGTGTAGTTGAGGGATGGAGTCATGGGATAGGTTTCTGTTCACAGTGATAATTATGCTGTCACAAGAGCAGGAGCATGGACGTTTTAATGAAGACATACAGTACATGCACTGTCACAAAGGGAGAGGTAGCTACATTTAGGGCAGGTCTATCACACGGCTATACCTCACAAGCTAGGACTTTCTGTTCAGATGCCATTGATTTTGGCAACTGTTTGTGTTGACTCCACATTGATTGAGTCAGTACTTATCACACAGTTATGCAACTTAATTTAATCTATAACATTTCCTGAGACCGTGTGATTATTGACCTTGTTGCATCAGTATTCTGTACAATTGTGTTTGTACTGGGCGGGTTATATTGGAGCATTGTCTCTATCGCGCACAGAAAACACTGTATAATCATTCACCCACCAATTAAAATTGACAGGCAGGTCAAATCAGGAAGAATAATATTATATTTATCTTATATATTTATTTTTTTATTTTAAGTTGTCTGCCAACACAGCAGACAACTTGACAATGAGCTAACACGCTGCTCTTCTATTCCCATCAATGCTTGTGTTTCATTTGGTGCATGTGAGGAGGAAACCATTTTGAAAAGAGTAAATCTATATATTATAAAGTGATATTAAAATGTGGAAGATTATGTAGCCCAACATTCTAGTTACTATACCATCATAAAAGCACTGACCAACAGCATATAAAATGTACCAGTCCCGTAGATTTGACTGAGAACTTTAAGGAACAGCATCTCAGCCCATATACTGTAACTAATCTACAGTATGACAAGATTAAAGAACAATTGAAGATCACCTCCATGTTTTATCAATGTATGTCATCATGCAGTGTACATTATGCTGATAATAGAACTGCTGTAGTATGATAACGGAAAAATTAAGTGACAATCCTACATATATAATTATTCCTTTCCGTTTAAGCAATTTACATGAAAAGTACTATACAAATAATAATAATAATAATAATTCTTCTTCTTCTTATTATTATTTTGTGTCACAATGGATTTCAGGCAAAGCTAAGGGTACAGTAGAAACCCAATGTGTCAAGCAGCCAGATGAAGCAGATCATCAGCATGGCAGTGCACAGCTGCAACCAGCCGTCATATTGCTGAGTGTGCATGAGGCAGACTGAAACAAGCCAGCGCCCAGCTGTGAACCCATCAAATCTCTCTGGCTCCTGGCTGGCAGCCTCTAAAAGGCAAAGAGCTGGAGAGACGTGGGGCAGAGAGGGGCTTCCTTCAAAGACACACAGGGCTCAATTACTTGAGAAAAATGAGCAGCAGGTTACTGTGAAGCTCTGCAGGCCTGGTCATTGGTCAGGTCTGTTTCCCTGTAGTGTGTGTTATGTTGTATCCTAACCATATAGATTCCTCTAGACGTTCCTCTACAAGTTCTCTATTAAACAGTGTATCTGTGTGCAACACATGCTCATGCTTAATTGTGCACCAGTGTGTTAACTGTATAGCGGCTGGCCTTCACCTGTTGCTCTGTTTACTGAGCACTCGCTGTGTGAAGCTAGAGATCTCCTGCAGAGACCATCATGGCCAGTAGTTACAGTACATGGTATCCCAATGAGAACATGTACACAAAGTTTCCCTGTAGTTATTGTATGTGTTTTGGGGCATTGACATACAATACACATTTGGTTTAATGGAATGTAAAACTGTGATGTTTACTGTGTTGTCACTATAGCATACCGTGAGACAATATTGCATTACAAAAAGTCAATTGTACCATTACCAAAATTGTCTTTGGGAAACATCGTTTAAAACGTCTTATTACAGTTTTTTCTAGCCCTAACAAGCGCTTACCTATACTGAAGATATGAACACAGCAACACATCTACCTCACACAATTAGCCAAATAGTAAATTTTCTTGTCAACACCACATCTTATTCATTAAATACTAAAAAAAAAGGATGTTATCTACATACACTAAAACACTGCAAACCCGACTCAAAATCATATCATTATGTCAAAACAATAGCACGTTTTCTTTCCAAGAGGTGCAGATAGTCAATCATAGCACAATGACTTTCTAATAGGGTTGGGCCGACCATAACATCACAATGTTGAGCAGGCATCGTGATTTAAAAAAAAATAGATAAATAAGTGGCTAAAAAGTGGCAAAGCAGCGTTCAGACAAAGTTATAAATATCTACTGAAACACTGCGCAATACGCTTTCCGTTAAAACTCACCGAATTGCTGTGATAAGCATAATCAGGAAGGATCACCTGTAGTTCTCTTCCACGCTCTCTCAAACACACACGCATGCGCGCGCAGTCTTCTCAGACACATACAGTATTGGAGGATGCAACATTCCTGCCCTGGCTGTCCATTAATCTGCGTACATGGCCATACATAGCCTATATCACATACTGTATCTCTCTTAGCCTGCGTCTGGCAATGCAATCACTGTATTATTCTAATATAATGCTAACTAAATGACTAAATGGTTTACTGGTGCTCACGCAGTCACTACCTGATACGGTTGGTTGTTTACTAGCCGTTTTGCTAGAACGCGTGATGGCAATTCCCCATGTTCACAAAAATGTGCCATGTTTGTCTGTCCATCTTTTGCGCGACTTATCTTGTCTTGAGGGTCAAATGTGTGCATTATGGAAAACATTAGGTAAAGTAGAAGCGAATGAGTCAAATTTGCTTTACAAAACGTAGAAAAAAATGACGACAGAATTGCGTAATTAAAAGCTTTACAATATTAGCAACATGAAATTGCAGTCAGTGATAAACACATAACCTCACAGTATGTGGCACAATACACAATGTTACTGTAGTGAAACAAAAGAAAAGGAACATGTTCTGTTCTACAGGGAACCTTATCATCTTCAGCATCCATATGATCTCCAGCAGGATTGTATGCTCTCCTTTGAACACCATCAAGCATTCTTACTCCTCTCCCCCTACCTCTCCTTCTCCCTTGTTCTAGCCCAACTACTCCTCTCCCTGGTCCTCTTTCTCTCCCTGGTGTCACGCCGACGTCCCGCGGTGGGGCGGTGCCGGCCGCTCCCACACGCTCCCGCTGCCCGGAGTACTACTCGCCGATCTGTGACAGGTGGCAGCCAGGGATTACCACACCTGTTCCGATATGTTTGTGCTCACCTTTATGAGTTGACGTTTCTGTTAGAACCCTTGCGGATTATTCTCTGTTTGTGCTTGTCATGCACGTATTCTCGTTTTCTTGTTTTGGTGAAACCCTGCGTGCGGTTACTTTGTGTTTCTTTTTCTGTTTTATGAAACCGTTTTAGTTGAGTACTTGTCGAGTCCGTGTTCTCAGCCGCACTACACCTGGCCGTCTCTTTTGTCCAGATTATTTATTTCTCTCTATCCCAGCCCTGCATCTAAAACATGCAGGGCTGGGGCTCTCCAGGACCAGGGTTAGCCACCCCTGAACTAGATACAGTCAATCCTTTTAACTGCTTTGTTGTATTACACCTGGCAATGTCTGATTGAGATTATATTTATCTTGATATATTATGCACAAATTACAGTAAATTAAGATATTTCTCACTGTTTCATTCAGCAATTCTTATCAGCTGTTTCAATATAAATGTTGAGTTTCTGTTGTTGCAGATGTAGATGCTTTACACCAGGGTTCACCAATCCTTGTCCTAGAGGGCCGCTGCCCTGCATGTTTTAGATGTCTCCCTGCTCCAACACACCTGATTCACATGGATGGGTCGTTATAACGAGCTATTCATTTCAATCAGAAATGTGTTAATTTACTGCATATCGTGTTGGAAAACAACATGAATTGTGTTAATGGTATCGTCCTTAACATATGAATATATATTCATTAGCGACAGGAAGGAAAAAACTATAACAGTTTATCTTTATTTGCATAACATGACCTTAAAGTGCTAAAGTATCAAAATAATATATCTGCATTGCTTATAAATCTCTCAATTCACACACGGACGCACACACACACGCTATAGAATATGCTATACAAAATGCTTTGGCCTTTTGCTCAAACATTTAGCACAGTCAACTAGACTTCACAGCCATTCAAGGACAACAGAAATCAGTAGACCTGATACCACTAACAAGATGTGTTCCAGACAGTCAGCAATGCAGTATGAGGATAAAAACATTTACTTCTAGTCATAGGAAAATCTCCAGCTCATGAAACATTCATAACTAATCCTGCGTAATCCCCGGACCTAAACTCCACCTAATGAGAACGACAGGACAGGGCAGAGTGACACCAGGGATGGTTGGACGAAGGTGACCATTGTTAAATGGCTTGGCATTTGGCACTGGCATGCTGTTATATATACACTCGGTTTCTCTATGGGTCTTTATCTCTCGCGCCCACACACAGCGACACTCTGTTATACTCGGTGAAATTACGGCCCTCGGGTAGCCCTGAAAACGCACTACCAAAATGTAAGTTGGCATTAAGCTAAATGCCTTCAAAAGTGAACCTAGCTACCGTGGCAAATACTTTTTAATGGTTTTGCTTTAGCCTGCTGCGTGGCTGGAACTGGTATGGTGGCATTTGCTCCATAGCGAAAGACAGTAAAAGCCAGGTTTAAGCAATCATTTAAAGGTATTTTAAAGTCACGCAGATACGAGCATGCGGTGTGTAGTGCACACACTGTGTCATGTTCAGCACGGGGTACAGAATGATGCTTGTTCTGGGGTTGTGGACTGAGCCGCTGGACATCGCTGTGGCCTAGAAAGTCAGACATTCTTCCACTGCGCTCCTAATCCTTGAACAGAGACAATGAAAGCATTGCGCGCACACACGCACACGCACAACACACACACACACAACATACACACGACACATGACACACGCATGTGTGTACGCGTGCGTGCGTGTGTGCATGTGTGCGTATGTGTGTGTTTGTGTGGCTGGCTGTGTTTTCAGGGCCTTGTTGCCCAGGGAACAGGAGGTACCATTCAGCTGGATGGGTGGGTCCTACATACTATGGTGGAATGGGTCCTGTCTAGCCAGGCAGTAAAGAATGCACTCTCACATAGCTTACACAACACAGAAACACAGGTAGAAACCAGTACAAACCAGCACATAACAGTACAGTGCTTCCCTCTCAACAATGCAATGAAATGCTCTATAGTACTGGGCAGTAGTTTCTTATAGTACCACGGTGATATTGTGGTATTTTTACCATTTTAAAAGTTACTGTATGCTTCACAACATTTGTTACGAAATACATAGAATGATAATAGAATTGGGTTGTTATGTTTACACACCCATATGCAAGTACTTCCATAGGAAAGGTGCCCATTCCCTGGAATAACAACAAATATGAGTGCATAGATCCATTATAGCTCACTATACAGGTGTCCAACAAAGGTGTGTGTAGCGGTCGTGGGAAACATTTGGATTATCTATCTGTCTCTCGTCCAGTGACCAATCACACACGCACAACCACGTGCACACACGCACGCACTGCTGACTGTAAATATAGCAGGGAGGAAATGAAGGAGTCTGTGGCTTTATGGATTCATCTGCTCTGTAATATTTATGTGACCCTCTCAGGTGTTTACTGTACATTTCTATCATGCACAGACACTGATTATTCCATTTCCCATTTTCTTAGCAGGCGTGATTGGAATATAGTGAGAGAAGGCGACAGCATTCACCTCTCTTTTAAACAGACTGTTGGTCCACAGAGCACAGCTGTATTTACAATAGCAGTAGGGGTGACGTTACAGGGCACACACACATCTCGATGTGTAGTTCAAGTGATTTTATAAAGGTTATATCCAGTTTCAAGAAAGAATAGCAGAATAATAGAATAACATGAATTTGTGAATTATATAACAAGTTCATTTTAGCAGTCTGCGTATAAACGACATTCTCTTCGATGGTTGATCGATGTGAATGCGTTATTTGCTGGTTTGTTTCTTTGCCTTTTCAATACAGACTCCCATCACAACCTGTCGGCTAATTTGCATTCAAGGACTAATCGCTGGCTGACTGGCTAATCTTTCTAATTTGTTCTGTTTCGTTTTTGTTTTCTCACTACAAAGTTAAAGTATGTGAATTCCAAGGACTTTAGAATTTGAACTTAGATATAAAAAAATACAAACATTGACTTTCTGGAGAGGTTTTTATCTGACAGCAGCAACAATGACCAGTAATGTCTATTCCAATCACGCGTGCAATAGTGGAGAAATATCTGCAAGGTGTGCAATGAAGCAATATACTGTACTGTGCTATACTGTACATTTCAGGAATATTTCTTCTGGTACTATTTTATTGTCAAATAAAACTTATTTGACAGGCTTCAGAATGTGCCAAGAAATTCTTGCAATATTACAACATAACTTATTAGAAAGAAAGAACTTGTAATCTACTGTAACTGTAACAAGTGCAGATGTAATGTGTTTTCTTGGTCTAATTTAGTTTGAATTGCTTGTGAAGCAAAACTCTTATTACGTCAAAGTGTGCTTCACTTTGCAAACTCTTGTCCGTTACAGTATTTAAATACATTCCTCTCTGAGCAAGAAAGTGATTGAAAATCTTTAAGGTCAATCTCAAACCACATCCAATACAACTGGCAAGCGCACAGCCCTCAGGTCATGACGAGATACAGGCGCAATCCACTCCTCATTCTCTCTGTTCCCCCGAAATGTTCCTGAGACCCTCCGTACCATATCCCGCATAGACCCTGGGACATACACACACGGGCAACCTATACGGGCTATCAAAGCATGCACACGTACTCACACACCACAAACATACAGCTCTACACGCATCTTACAGGGAGATTAACAGGAGATATACACAAGCTGCATGCACACACTTGATGGCGAATGCTTGCCCATGCATGCTCTCACACACAGGCATTCTCCATAATAAACCACAAGCCCCTGTTTTCTCACTCTCCACCCCACCGTATCAGATCCCAGGAGAATGGGGGGGCTGGATTAGCTGTACCAACACTTTTATGCCTGACCGTGGAGGAAAACGGGGGGCTTTACGATGATTTCCCGACTTTATGATCCCACTGCTGTCACATGAAAGCCTTGTAAACCTGAATCAAGTGATGTTCTATTATTCAGTCATTCATGCTCCTGATGTCAGCAGCAATGCTACACATCCGATGGACCTACTGCATAGTAACTATATAGTATAAACACGCTGTATATTTATTTTGCTTTTTAGCTGCTTTAGTTGCCATGGCTTGAGAGTATACGGTTGGGAGAGTGTGTTCGGCTGAGCATAATGTTTGTAGCTTGTGTCGCCTCTCTGTGGGTGGGTTCCATCTCCAAACTTGGATTCTAAACCTTTCATATTTCAGAACTCACAGGTGAATAGAAAACACAAATAAATAAAATTTAAAAAACTGCAGAATTGTTGTAAGCTCCATTTATGTTCCTTGTTCTTTAAAGACCCTCAAATGCAACAACTGGTCACTCAACCGTCATACCTAAAGGCTCTTTGTCTCGCAGCTGTAGCGGTTTGACGGGGAGATGTTGGATGTTGTGCAAAGGCTGGTGATGCAATCACTTGGCAAGAGGAAAGCATCCATTTTAATCCTTTTCCCTTTCCCCTGCAATGAGGGGCCGCAACTCACACCTGATGAATGCACAAACAAACAAACATATGCCAAGCAAGCAGACACGCAGGCTGGGAGGGTGGTAGCAGAAAGAGGGTGTATGGGGCAGGGAGTACATTATCCATGGCAGTTAGCTCATTTAACAAAGAGTGATGGGTCAGACGGGAAACAAGAGAACTCAGCAAATGCACCTGCCGCTTTCACTGCAAGCCTTACAATAAATATCTGATCACAAACATACGTTCCACTGCTGTGAGAAAGCGTTTGATGTAGGGATAGACTAGTCATTAGTATCCGATGAGCATGCGTGTGTAGTGTCATAGTGTTTTAAAATGTCCATTATGTTCCTGCTTGCTTGTTTAGATAGGAGTCATTATTTGGCTGTTCCAAGGAAGCTTGATCAAAGATCCCACTCAAGGGATGGCTTTTGTCTGATTCATCATTTGGGCACATTGCTGTTAAACCCTAACCTGGTGCAAACGATGTAGACAATGATTAGATAGTTCAGTTGCTACTTGGACACAAAATAATTCCTAGGCTTTCCAGACTGATTCTCACGATGGACCTCTGATTTATTTTGAAACTATTGGACAGCGCTTAACCAATCGGCATTGCTATAATTGTTTAGATCGCCTCATCTAGCTCTACCACCATTTGGAATGGTGGTCATCTCACTAACCCACGCTGATTGGGCTGCCAGCAGGGTGGCTGTGCGAATGCTAATGCGAACAGGGTTTTCATAATCTCGGAGCTAAGAGCAATGGTCGGGCGGAGCCAGGCCAGCCGTCTGCCTACCTACCTACCTGCCTGCCTGCCTGCCTGCCTGCCTTTAGGGGAATTATATGATGCATTACTGGACCTGCAGGCAGAGTACATTTGCATACTCTGGCGTCTTCCTGAACACTGCTCACACTTTCTTTTTGAACCCACTCTTTTTTAATATTACATTTTAAATCCCCCCAAAATACTTGAACTGCTATATTATCATAAACCTGAAAATTCACACTTTAGTTTTCTTTGGGTTCATATTTTGTTTAGGTTTTTTGTTGTTTTTTGTGTTCCTTCTCTTACTGTGTGTGTAGTTTTTTTTATGTTTCTGTGGACCCTGAACAAACATTTTCTCCCTAGCTCACTCTTTCAGGGGGGAGGGGTCCACAGCATTAGCTCTATAGGCAGAGGAGTAGTGAAGATTGCAAGTCTCTCATCAATGCAGGAGGTTAAATCCAGACACCACCAGAGGCGTGCACCTTTGACCTTTTGTTTTACCTTCAAGAATGACCTCCTTTCCTGTCTTCTTCAAGGCCTGCACAGCTTCATCGTGCGTGGCCTCTCGCAGGTCAAAACCATTGACAGACAAGATGGCATCCCCGACATAGAGCGCCTCCGTCTCGTCAGC
This sequence comes from Typhlichthys eigenmanni, assembly GCA_027564635.1. Taxonomy (NCBI): domain Eukaryota; kingdom Metazoa; phylum Chordata; class Actinopteri; order Percopsiformes; family Amblyopsidae; genus Typhlichthys; species Typhlichthys eigenmanni. The sequence goes on from JAODUK010000020.1 coordinate 1,510,155, forward strand.
AGCGAGCCCCTTGAAGATCTTGGAGATGAGGATGGGCATCTTATTCTCCTTGCCACCTGCACAACACAAAGGAAATGGTTGTCTTTCTTTCAGTTCCACAAGCGGACATTACATCTGAACCTGCAGCGGTTGAATATTTGCCTTATTTAAATGACACCAAGGGTAATGACTATAGGAGCACCTATCGCTTAAGGATGAATTTGTGTGAAAAGTAGAATTGCTGATAAAAATAAGAAGAAAATAAACATCTCTTCCAGAACCCCTTTAAGAACCATTCTGGCAGCATTGAAGGAGGAGAATATTATACAGTATACTGTAAAGTATATTGTATATGTATGTACATACTCAGTATTATGTAACTATGCTAGATCTATATACCGCATGTATGGTCCAATTGTTTTCTATAAAGTCTTACTGTACATATCAAATCAAACGCATGCCATTATTAAATTAAACTGACTCAAGCCTGATATTGGCCTGTGAATAATGTAGGCTATATTGTGTTCATGGGAGTTACACAACTTGGAGGTGACATTCACTTCCAACTGAAACCAGTGCAGCTTAGTGCAAGAAACGCTTTCAGTCCCATAAACTGCAGATAAATGAGAAGATGAGGACATAATCATATACTATTGCTCATTGTAAGTCACTACTGCAGGTTCCTATCAATTTTTGATCAGTCTCCCCCTCCACTCTCGCTTCATTTTAATGAAGGTCAGCTCATATGCTGATGCATTATATATATATATATATATATATATATATATATATATATTATACACTGGCTGCTACTCTTCATGAGAAATATCGTCAATAATGTCAACTGCCATTTGGACTTTGGCCTTCAGGACAAAGAGCAACGGTACAAAAGAGAATTACATTCAATTCATTCTGAATATCATATTTACAGCTTGGCTCCACGGGGCACTTCTTCTGTATACTTATTGAGAGACTAATGCCAGATGCCTTTAACACATTAAAACAAGGTTCAGCCACTATAACAAATGATAGCTCAAACTCTGAACCTGTGGAGGACTATGGAACGATCCATCACGTTGTAAACTGGGATTAGTGGCAGCCTGCTGCTGAATGGTAGGCTTATGTGAGCATCAGACCAATGTCTCCTGGATGACTGAGTGAGTGGTATTTGTTAGAGGTGATGCCCCGTACCGGCTATGAGTCTCTGACCCTAATATTTAGTATCAGAGATTAGGTGTCTTTAGGAGTTGACCTACTACTGTGTGAGTACATTTAAATTGAATTAAGTCCAAACATTTTAATGATAATGAGCTTTGGGCAATATGTCTACTGATGAAAAATGTGAAAATATAAAACACTCTAATATATTGTGATACATGAGATATTGAATGACCTTAAAGTCTTTGGCCATATTGCCAACCAATAGCCAAAAGCTTATATTATTCTTACAGTCACCTTGAAATAAACTCATAAAAATGTATTTGATTCAAAATATACAGGATAACGTGAAAAAGTTGGACCTGGGAAATTAAACATATATATAGCTGTGTGTGTGTGTGTAGATGTGTGTGTGTGTATTTGAGACACTGACATTCTGCGACATTCATAAAAGATTCATTTGGAGCAAGAATTTACAAAAACACAGTTTTCCACACTGTGCAAGGTGTGACTTGTAACCTCTAGTGGTTCATACTAAAACAGAACATCTTCATTAAAACCACACGGTTTGGCGTACACTATGCCTTCTTGCTTTCTAAAACACTTTTTGATTACTGCAAATACAAAACGCCACTTGCTTGCAGTTCAAACCGTCATACCCTGAGGGTTTAGGAAACTACACTTACAGTACTAAATCAGAGAATACAATTCTCACTTATTCACACAAGCCTATTGTGTTGTTCCACATGTATTGTAATAAGAAACTCCAGGTGAGAATGGGAAAAGCATATATCATATGTTCAATGAAAGGTAGGTGCATACTGCATACTGAGATAATGTAACTACTAATAAAGTTGGCAGACAATTACTTGGCATTTGAACAACTGCCATCTTCAGGATGAACATGATGAATGATGGTCATTGATACCAAGTATATTGTTGCAAAAACGGTGATAATATGGTATCAGATTGATGAGGTTGCTGCTGGTCAGGGCAGTAAACGGGAACTATCCCACTCAAGCTACCAGAAAAGGTCAGGTGCCAAGTAGCAGCCAAGCGCTTAGATCCACCTCCCTCGCTATGAGAATGACAATCACTCAGCTCAATCATTGCTGTTATCTTTCCAGTGGTGAAATGAGCTTCCTGCAGCTGTCAGGGACAGTAGAGGCACTATATCGACAATCTGCATCAGACTCAAGACCCACCTCTTCAGTATCCATCACGGTGCCTCACCCACTGACTTCTCCAACTGAAAGCACTAGAATTGTGTTTTTTTCTCATTGGCAAGGAGACAATTTATATATATATTTATATATACTGGTTTTATACTTGTTCCTACCTGCTGTTAGATTTGGCTCTCAGCAATTCATTTTGATGTACTAAATGGTACGTTGGCATTTAATGGCATGATGCTTAGTAATGCTTAGTAAATAGATTAGCCCTAAGAATAGCCACTAATAGCAACTATTGCTGACATCACTATTCTAACAGAATGTGTTTACTGGCTAGTCTCTGACCTATTCATATTCACAAATGTACACATTTTGGGTTGCTTTGGATAACAACTCAATGTTGAAATTTAAAACATACATGTCCATTTGAAGTCTGTAACGCTTACATGCTGCCATGCATTTTGAGATTTTATGCTTTTTTTAACACAATTCCTTGTTTGGTGAGATCATTAGCTCCATTACTGTAGTATAGTGTACATATATTCACAATCAGCCTTAAGCGTAATATCTGGGACACAGTGCTGGCTTACTGTGTCAAGACTTGCCTATTTGACAATAGAAGTATTGTGATAAGACATGCACAACTATCAACTACATAACTCAATGACCAAGTCCAATGTTTTACGTATAGAGGATTATGTTGGGTATCTTTACAACATGACTCTAACTGTACGCAGGTCTTGTAAATCTGTTAAGACGAGTACTGTTACTTATTAAAATTAAAATTCAAATGAGTAAACAAGCACTGCACCAGCGTGGGGCTATATGTACAGATACAAACTTGTGAGTAACAATGTTACAGCAACAGCCAATGAAAATCTACTTTAGCACCGGAATGTGCTGCCAAGCTTGCAAAGGTATCAGAAGTTCAGCCCAAATTTGCTTATTTGTTATTATTTTATTTCACCTTTATTTAAGGTTAAATAAAATTAAAACAAACAAGCAGATTTTTATTTAAGGTTAAATGATGTGACATCCTGTATCACTAATGGACAGAAGAGGCTGCACTACAGTGTACGGTGATATTGTTTTGTTATAATGCAGCTTCACACTCCCTATCGTGCTCCCTTGTTCCATTATCTTCTTATAAGTTGTTTTAGTTCAATTTTTAAAACAAAGTTTTGTTACTGTAGCTAAAATGGCAGCAATACATCACTGCTGTCATCCTGCACAGGAAAACACAAAACGATCAATCAAAGTATCCACATCTCTCGCTCATTTAACCCCCCCATCCTTCCCCCGTTTCATCCACCGCTTGCATCGCTCCCTTCAAGTTCACGTCAAACACAGTTGGGTACCTTGTATAGCTGACAGCCTGCCACTCAGGTAGAGGGGTCACGCACCGGACCTGACAGTGACAGGGTAATAGGCGGTAGTGCTTTGTCCAACACTGACATGCCGCTAATTAGGGAATTATGTGCTAACAATCTGTTTGTTGGTATACCTTCAATAAAGAATAGCAAAAGTAGAAAAAAATAGAATTGATAGAAGTGAATAGAAGTGCTGAGGTGACTGGGAAAAATAATACAAAGAAACACCATTTGAATAGAAATGTATGGCATAACTGAAAAAATATACGAAATGGTTATATTCTCGTACTTTATTTGGACATATAATAAAATGCTTACAGTAGATCTACAATCACACACTGTACCTACGCTAAAGGTGTTGATGTGAAGGTGTCACTAAGACGACTATCACACCTTGTTTTACAATGATACTGCTTATAGTGCACATGGCATTGCCAAAAATAGTAGTCTGTGAAATATGTTATGAAGCATATAACAGGATAATGACGACTGTGTAAGTTATACTGTCCTAGAGTACCAAGTATGTGTGGCTGCAATGACTGAACGATACGTTATTACCGCATATGATAACAAAACTATTAACCAAACACCTACAAAGTTAAAATAACTATTCAGAAACCATAGTCTAATGTTCACTACAAGTAGCACTTATCTCCACACAATCTGGATCAAGGATGTCCGGCGTGAACATCTAAAATGGGTCTGAGCAGGATGTGAAAGGTCACATTCCTTAACAGAACGGTCGGCAGGTCAGGAGCCTGCTCTCTTGGAGACACGGCTTCCTGTCTGCCCCGCCTTAAATTTAGACACGTCGAAGTGAAGGTCGACTGCCTCCGTGCATTTTTGCAAGCTATTGGGCAGGGGAGGGCAAAGGGGGGGTTTGGGGCTCCCTAAAATTATCCCCAGTGAAGCGCTCCACACCCAGCCACATAGCTTTCATCTGTAGCCAATGACAACTGCATGCTGTGGGCTGCTTCTCTCAGCTGTTCACATTGTGGTGTCAGCTAGCTACACGCGACTCACCATCTCCACGTTCTCCCCGTTAGCCTTCTGTTGCTTCTCTCACATTGTGTCTTATTGGGAGCATTCCCCTTCTTGTTTGCGAAGATTCCCCTGCTCCTTTAAAGGGGCGTAGCATCTTAATCAGCCACTAGAGGCTGAGCAGTCAAGACCAGTGGTCAAGACACGCCACTTGTACACTTGTGCATGTGTATGTGTGTGTGCACTTTGTCCATTTGTGTGCTTTTGATTGATAGCCATACTTACCGCTGAAAGTAGTTCCTCTTAACTGACCCCTTTTAGTATTGGCTAGCCCTGCCCAAGAAAGGAGGTTTTGCAATGTGAAGTCATGTTATGATCGTACAAACCCTCCCGTTAACGTCCACCTTTTCTCTTGCGATACCCTTATTCTTTATGTCCCTTTTCATCTATGTTCACACACTCTTTGTCTTGCCTTTCTCTTTCAACCATGTTTGGCCCTCCCTGCCTCTCTTTATTAACCTGACATGCCAGAGGAATTGTTGTCACAAGTCCATCTGGAGAGCCGTACTTTGAAACTGTTAAACTGTTAGTAAAGGGCAAGTACTTTCAAAAAAATACTTGGCAGTTGATTGGACGAACCATCTGGTCGTTTTTGCGTTCAGCAAACCTAAACCAGGCCCGTATAGCTATAAACATGACGATTGGAAAACCACACCCCTATAGCTATAAACACAACGCTGATTGGAAAGTTCAGTTGTTACTCGGACACATTCAAAATGATTCTGAGGCTTTGCAGACTTATTCTCACGGCGAAATTAAACTGAAGCTCGTGAGATCAGGATGGTCTCACGATGCTATATCTCTTTAGCTCTGCTTTGGAAAAAACAGCATCGCAACAATCCCAGTAGCGAGACATTGATAGTTTTGTTTTATGTATCAAGCGTCATGTGATATTTCAAAACAATCCTGTTGCCACAGAGACTGACCTCGCATCTCTGTCACTGGGGGAGCGCGTGTTGTTTGGCTGGCGGCATAGGTGTGGGATCTGAAAAGGAAGGTGTTGCCACCAGCTGACCAACGATGAGCCATCTCTGCATCATAACAGCGAGGGCGGGCCTTGAGCTGTCCATCAACTGGAACACCTGCCTTGGCAGGTGGTCACAGCCAAGTGACGACCTGTCAATACGTGCAGACTACAGGCCTTTCAGGAAGTGGGCGGGTTTTACATAGACAACAGTGACCGAAACAGATACCATGCATACGTACTACTTGCATGTTCACACACACTTTCAGAAATACAAACCCTTAAAGAAAAACCATGTGAATGTCACATGTATATGAGGGCCACAGGCACAACGGACGTAATTGTTTTTTTGTTTGTATGTTTACCAGCCACAAGCTGGCAATACTTTATTAATATTATGGCGGTGTCATTTATATGAATAATACTGTATTATTTATGCAAGCATTATCTTACATATATGCCTATATGGATATTTTGCTCCTCTGTTAACACTAACAGTACCATGTTTGTTTAGGTTTACAGTATATGATCTTAGCCATACTTCCTTCATCAAAAAATGGTCCTGAATTAGAGACGCCATATGCTTAGTTTATAGCTTGTGCAGACTAGAGAGTGCTTTTATATCCTATACCAACTATGAAAAACATTTTTTCATTCATTTCATCAATGAAACTTTGCAGTGACATGCTCAAGAAAAAATTGCTGTACCATAATATCTACACTATGTCACTGTGGTATTTCTTGTTGTGTGTTGCCTCCCTTGCGCTGCATAATAAAATATACTTACTCTATCTGTATAGGCATATATATGATTATCAGTGACATACAGTTCATATGTAAATTGGAAAAATAAAGGGGAAAAACCTAATAATGAGACCTTAGGCATGTACTGTAAGCTCCGTTCAGATGATGTTAGGAGTCACATGGGCTAACCTGTGTGACCCCTGACATCATGCTGGTGAATATAGATGCAATTCTGGTGTATGCATGAGGTACAGCAGTGACAGTTGTTAGATGTTCTTGTTCACATTTAAATTGTTCATTGCAGCAATACCGTACAAAAACAAACTTTATCTATAGGCTACCATATACAGTAGCCTAAATCAAATAGATTAATATATTTCTGCTTCAGGATATTTCTGCTTCACCTATTGGTATTATAAGGCCAGAGCCAGAGAAGAGATGAGGAACTTGATAAGTATGGGAGCAGGTCTTATGAAATAGCCTGTGTGAGAATAGACCTTCAAGACATCAGTCTTTGAATGGGACACTGAAATAGTTCCATGCTGAGACACTGCTTGAAAACACAAAGGCTACAGACGAAAACAAATGTGTCTAAAGAATAATGTTACACAAGAGCATTAGTTGGCACTTTGGTGCACTGGTTTCAAGTTTACTCCCTGGAGATTGCAGATTGCCATAGGTCACAAAATTGACATTCTCACCCGAACTATCCGTTTAACCAGTTTGGAGTTCTGGTATTTATGATTTACTTAAGCGATTTATGGTATATTACCTTTGATACTGATTCCAAGTCCCCCAACATCTTGTTTAGTAACTCGAACAGTGCGCTTCACGTTAGTAATCGTCTCCGGGACTGGGGACAAGCTGAGATTCGGGGGGTCTCCGTTAACGGCACCGCCAGGGCTTGGATTGGGTTTCACCGGTTCCTCAGCAAGGTCCCCGGGGCTTACTGTTAAAGTGTCCTCGGTAAGAGTGGCCAACACGCGGATCCAGCGGTCCACGGTTACTCGAAGTTCCAACAGTCCTGTTTTCTGCGCCTTCATCGCGGCAGCCATGTTCAACGCATTCCTGAAATAACTCTAGACGGGTTGGAAGTCCTGTAAAGAGATATGGGTGGGGGAAAATATGGGATATACACTAGTTCTCTCCCCTCCTTCTCATTCTTCTCTTCGTTCGTTCTTTCTTTTTCTTTAAAGTAAAGTTAATTTGGGATCATAAGATTAGAAACGGTGTTGAGAGAGACGCAAGTTAAAGAGGCTCTGGTTTCAACTGTGTGCTTGGGAGGGCGTCCGACAGGCTAATTAGTTTTTCATAAAGTGCGTCAAACTAGCTGGGATCAAATCACATACATATTTTACATGTGCGCGTTAACCCAAGCGAAATTACTATGTTGTGTATGTGTATATGCCTTATTGGACAAATAAAATCGATTTGCCTCCTAAGGTCAAAAAGTCCTCTAGTGCTCAGCTTTAAATAGCTGGTTCTCGTATCTGGGTGTTTGACAAGACGACCTGCATGGTGTCAGGTTATACAGTAGGCAAGCCTAACCATAATGGATTGATAAAACAAATTAAAATGTAACCGTCAGCGATGAAGTGTACGCGGAATCCTCTCAGGCATGCAGCCTATTGATATAGCCTGTATAGCAGCCTATACTCGAAGAAGCGCTGCCTGTAGGCTATGTCTGTTTCAATTAATCTTCAATCACTGTCATTTACACCATATTTAAAAAAAAAAAAAACGACACCTTTTCCAATCGAGCCCGAGATTATGAAAGGATATGAAAGGCTACACAGGAGCACCGTGAAAACGCTGAGCTGTTGCAAGTGAGGACTCTATAGCGAAATTGCTCTCAGAAAATAATCCTTGCCATCAATATTCAGCACAACCTTATACGGAGCACTAGAAAGACTAATTAACATCTCTATTGGGTATTTAACTAAACGCAGCGCTAAATGTTCTGGCAGCATAAGATATCGCTAAACAAATACGCCTAATGCCCCCACACCTGATGATAAATATCATATTGACTTGTATGGCCAAAATTCACTTAAAACGTCGGGATTTAAGCATTGTGTCAAACGAACTACAACACATTTGTTGCTTTGTTAAAATTGCCTAATGTCATTCATTTTTATCATGGTGGAATTATCAATTATATGTTTTAGTTTTGTCCATGTAATAAGAAGAACATCATAATTCAATATAAGATATACTTGCCATCCACAAGTTGTATTTAATTAGAATTATCTGAATCATAATTAAAACTGAGAAAGTATTTGCACAGATTTGCTTTTGGTCTTTGAAAAAGAGCATCATCAATCTGCAATAAACTATTATCCAGTTCCTGTATGGGCCCCTGCCCTCTTTCGTCTCGGTCTCAATTTAATTCCTCTCTTCCCAGTCCTGACATGTTTTGTTGACTTTACAGGGGTGGTCTTCACTATGCCTCAGCCTTGACATAAAACAAGCTGAGGTTGCATTCTGAACGTCCTATATGTCCCTAAGCATCCTGGGCCACATTCATTGCATCTGCAGGTAATCTGGTAGCCTGTCAGTTGTAAATGGATGAGGGCTAGCGCTTCATCTGCTACACAGCAGGTGAAATAGAGGCACCCATTTTTAGAATTAATGTCTTCCGGGTGGGCTAGTAGGGTGCATTGGTCCCCCCTGTAATCCGTTTAGAGGACACATTTTAGAACCTATATCCCATAGCATTTTTGTAAATACTTACTATTTTTAATGCTTTCAATAAAGCTGTTTCACAATATATCACAATATGTATATGGACCCCAAATAAATCTGTAGAAAGGTCACAGTGTTGTATTGACATTTACTGGTGGGTGGTGTCCAGATATTTGTCTCCCTCTAGTGGTTGAGGTGTTTCATTAGATCCCAAGTTCTTCCCATGCATGATATATGATGTAAAAATATTACAGTTAACAGAATGTCTTATGGCCGGTTGGTAATACATATTTTGAAAATTACCTACAGTTGTCTTTTGGAACAAGAAAGACCATAGGACAAAATAAAAACAAATAGATAAGAAAAGTGTGTTTGGCATTTGTTCAGAAACAAGCAATTTTGTAAGAGATAATAGCGTATGGTTTTGTCAAAACATGATGTTCTTGAGGACGTTTTATGATATTGGATAGGATGAAGACAGAAAACAAAATGGCAAGCACAATAAAGTTGCATCTGAGAAATCCAGAATATAAGGGGAAACAAAAAAGGCAGCTAAAGGAAAAAAACAACGAAAAAAAGAATCTGCTATGACAACTCAAATCAGTATTTGCCATGTGGACTGCACTCACACACAAGGCTTTAGAGACAACTTGGTATTCTAGTGGAGTGGCTACAGCATTGTAAACATAACCTGATCAAAATTAAGTATCAACCCCTTTTGTCAGATTAAGGGCAGTGTTTTCCATGAGATTGGCATTGGGATTACGTATTAGAATGATTTAATAATATAATGCTGACCCCAATAATAAGATGTTTATTTTCTACCAGAAGGAGAAACATATATGAAATATCAAAATACATTTCTGAAGCATAAAAATGTCTGAAGTATTTATTCATGGCAAGCTGTATTAAAGTATTTAAAAGGGTAATTATTCAAAACATCAAACACGTACATGCCCAAAACACGTTATTTCACCTATAATAACCAACCTTACTAGTGTATACAAATATTGAATTTTGATAAGTTAGCCATTTAAAGGATGATAGTAACAAACGTTACTGTGATTCATATTGTATTGTGATTTTGTGTGAACGTGTACAATGTTGTACAAATCACCCTTTATGAAGACTTTTATATAGTATTTATTTAGCATGTATCAACCAATCAAGGAGTGCAGGCAACAAAGACTAGGGGGACTTGTGTTTGTTGAGCAGTGTTATGCATTATGACAAAGTCTTTGACCATCTGACCTCCTGTCCATACATCTTCCAGGCTGTGCCTTTGTGATGTGAGTGGCAGGTGGCTGGCCTAAAACCATCCTAACTACCTCGCAGTACCCAGCCTCAATATACTTAAAAGCTTCTATGATTGGAGTGACAAGGTTCCTAGAGATGCCACACACACAAAGGAATAGACAGATAAAAACGCATGCACAGCATGTGTCAGGGTTAACTTGTGCATATCAGTGCAGTGTTATTTGTTTATATTGCTGTTCATACAGAAAGATTTAAATACCTTTTACTGTTAATAATATTTACATTTTTCAGTTTGGGTCTTATATGAGTCAAGTAAACAACGTAAAGGATTTTTCAAACCATGTTTGAGGAAAGAACATGGCACAAACAGACCTTTTGCTTTAAGCATATAAGACTATGTGACTGCCTGAGTTTATTGTAGAGTATATACGACTATATTCTTATACAGATATATGGTACAGTAATTAAACTACTAAAGGCAAATGAGACTAAATATTGACAGACAATATAACCAGCGTCCATGTTAAACTAAGTCATTGCAGTATTCTAGTATATGCAATATGGTCTGTCAGTTTGTCTTTCTGTTTGTCCATCACAAACACACACAACACACACACACACACTCATACACACACACACACACACCTCCCATCCAGACACCCTCAGCCCAATAAGACCCCATGAATGCATGTCTCAACTCCCCAAAGACCGTGGGTCTTGGGACAGTCTGCTGATTAATTTAACCCACCCTCAATCAACCCCCCCCCCCCAATCAATCCAACCACCACTTTATCCCCCCCCTCCCCTAGAAGCTCCAGAGCACTACCATATGGACCTGTGCCTGAGAGGCCGGCTGTGTGTGTGTGTGTATGTGAGCGAGTGTGTCCGTGTAATTCAGGCCTGTGCTGACTGTTAGCCTGCTCTTAGGAAGAACAGACCAGACCTATCCACTATGGACAGGCTGGGAGATAGAGGCATGAATGGACTGGACACAGAGGGAGATTGAGAGAGAGAGAGAGAGAGAGAGAGAGAGAGAGAGAGAGAGAGAGAGAGAGAGAGAGAGTGATGAGAGAGGTAGCTTTAGAAAGAAAGAAAGAAAGAAAGAAAGAAAGAAAGAAAGAAAGAAAGAAAGAAAGAAAGATGTATTTGTAAGGTGTATGCATCATACTCAGCTGTAAAGGTTGACAATTCAAACACCTGCCTGATGTTATCTAGCTGGGTAGATAGATAGACCGACAGACAGAAACAGAGGCAGACCAATAGACTGACAGATGGGCAGGCAGATTAACAGACAAAATAAATATGGAATAATTTCCCTTAAAATATGAATGACAAACTGTGCAGTGAACAGACACTATGGCGTGGGGCCAGGGAACATGGCAGGATAATGAACCAGACCCTGGGTTCGTAATGAGGGGTCAAACACAAGAATAGAGTTCAGGCTCGTACACCTGTGGCCCACCTTCTGCCATGCTAACCGCCATTAGCGCTCCGCTCGCTCGCCTTCAGTTGTGCTCATTATTATCTGTTGAATAATGTAAAGGTATATATGCATGAGGAGCCTGAGCGATGGAGAGATCTACATAATAGGGCCATCCCTCTCTCAATCTCCATGTCCATCTGGCCGTGTGTATTTAATCCGCCCCTCCTCCTTCCTATCGCTCCATTTGCCAGAGAGACCTTTTGCCCAATCACCAAAACCCTCTTCCTAACAATATGCCTTCACAACAACCCATGCTCTCATATCTGTGTTTTTGTTGTGAATCGTTATCTGCGAATTGGGACTTTCCCCCCATCCACCCATCCACCTCCAAGTAAGCGTAGCTCTATCCTACACATACTGTAGGCTTTTTGAAGGGGTCGTGAAGTTATTATATACCATTTAAAATAATGTTCCACGCGCTCTTCCACATTTGGCAGTTAGTTAGTTTTAATTGCAATGCTAAAGAGTGGACATAATAGGACATACTGTATACTTTATTATAATGTGCACACATACAGAATGCATGCATATTAATGCATATTGGAAGGATGCGTTGAGACGCGTGAGAAAACCATAGTGCCTGCATCCATGTTTTAGATCTGCTTTGTGTGTGCGTGGCTAGTGGGGGGTCAGGGGTGGAGGCAGGGAACCTCTTGAGAATTAACCAGGCCGCTGCTGACTGACCCTGCCAGCTCCAAGTGTTTCCTGGGCTCAGCTGACATGCGTGCCACGTGTCGTTCCCCCCCCCTCCCCATCCCACACACACATATATAATGATGGGGGGGAGGATAGGACAGAAGGACCAGCAGACGATGAATGATGATTACCATGACTGGAGCCATCTTGCATGGCCTTGGCCACCAACAGAAATCCCTGGCCTTGGCCCTGGAACCCTGCCTGCCTGCCCCCACTCAACCCAACATGGGCCTGGGTCAGCATGGGTCAGCATGGGTCAGCATGGCTAAAGTACAGCCACCAGGCGAGGTCTGGCCTGTTGGTCTGTCAGCTGTCTCACAAAGGTCATGGGGAGAGGAGCTGGGAGGAGACACAGAGAGCAGGAGCGGAGAGGAGAGGAGAGGAGAGGAGCGGAGAGGAGAGGAGAGGAGAGGAGAGGAGGGGAGAGGAGCTGGGAGGAGAGGAGAGGAGATGTTCAGGTTACTTTATTTGTACCTGTAGGTAGATTTGTATTGCAGTAGTAGAGAATACTGCAATACAAGAGAAGAGGGGAGAACATACACTGCAACAAATGCCCTATCAAATATAAGTGCAAACATATTAATTCTGAGCTGAGCAGAGCTACCTAGTGTAACAGAGAGGGTTAGAGGATGAAAGATGTACATACAGCGTCTACCAGGTGGAGAGATGGCACAGATGGCACGACCACTGAAGGAGAGGGCAAACATTACTGCCCCCCCATTCCTCGCAGCTTGTTACAGTGGAGTGCAAGAGCAACTCCACAGAGGAGCCAATCCCTCGTGGGGATAGAGTGCCTGTCAGGTCACACACTGTACAAGGGAGAGGGTAATTGTGCGGGGAGACACAAGGGTTAAGTGCGTGTGGGCCCAGTGTGAGGTTGGGAGGAAGATACTCACAGGAGTGGCAGCCGTGTCGGGGAATTCCCATCCAGTAATTGCTTACCTCAGCAAGAGGAGTAGGGAGGTGATACATGGATTGCTAGGTTGTAGTGCTCCTTTAAACAACAATCTGACTTTGTCTATAGAAAAAGAATGATCGTCTTGCTCTCATATTTATCTCTCTAGTCAAGATAAGACATTAATGATTCCGCCTGGCCTGATGCCACTTTTTCAATGTCTATAATAATAAGGTGTCTTCGTGTAATGTGGCTGGCACACAGATGGCATACAGGGGTTGGAAGGTTGATCTATAAACGCTAATAGCCTTTTATTGATTCTAAATCGAGCTGGTATGTTCATAAAAGGACCATAATGACCAGGAAAATGTGACTGCTTCCCTTTGACATTAACCTCTGCTAACGGTCTAGTGTCCGCTAGCTGTCTAGCTGGAGACTACAACCTGGAAAGTACAGGAGAATGCATTCTGTTTAAACCTTGGCTTCAACATAATGGTGAAATTGAACAAGCTTTTGTTTGTTTATATTTGTCAATAGTTTGTTTATGATATGATAATTGTAATGCTGAATGGGAGGTGAGGACTTAAATGCACAACACGCAGGCAAGAACTCAAGAACAAAGGTTTTAATAAACCAGGAACATGTGGAAACAGCATCCACAGGTGACAAACACACAATAACCAGCACAGGACTGGGGAATACACTAAGGCTATATACACAAGTAGACAAGACAGGAAGACAGATCATTTGACATCAACAACGAGGGGCAGGTGATACACATGAGACTTGATTACCTAAGACACAGGTGGAACTAACGAGACTGGAAACACAGGGCCGGGAGTGACAGAGAAAGGCCTGAAACACAAGGTAAACATTAAACAGGACAAGACTAGAACCACAGGACAGACGCAACGTTACAATAATGATATAGCAGCATAGATCAGGGCTAATTTAGCTATACATTTTACAATATACATTACCTGGTAATATATCATAAAATTCCCTGAAATAATTGCTAAGGGTAGGGTTGGGAAGTAACTGATAACAAAAAAAAAACCAGTAACACTAATCTATTACAGTTACCAGCTAAAATAGTGGAATAAAATTACAGGTTTTTATAATTACTTTATTGGATGATTACTTCTAGGACTTGCAGAAGAAAAATGAATAAAACAATTGGCTGTTCTATTATTAACCTTTCATTAACATCAATCAATAATTGAAATAAAGTCCTACTTTAATCTGATCCCGTGAGCAACATAAACGGTCACAAAAAATGAAAGTTTTGGCGTGCCAACGCAGTATATTGCTTTGGATGGCATTTCAAAGAACAATGTTTAGGCGTAATCTAAACGTAATGGAACAAATCAGATTGTTAGTATATGTATGTAATCTAAAATGATGTTACTGATTATAATTTTAGTCTGGTAACTGTAAGGGATTACATAAACAAAGTAAAGTGCCCAACATTGGCTATAAGAGCCAGTCAAACGGTCAGTCAGTCAAGCGGTCTCGGAACAGATCTTGTGACAAAGCCATTCAAAAGGAGGGGCCAGAGGGTCCAAGAGACAGCTGTCACACAGAAAGACCATAATGACCAGGGAAAACCCTATACCATCTTCCCTTTGACTTTAGCATCCTGCTAACTGACTAGTCATCTCTTTGTTAGCCTGTCACTGAGCTGCTTGCCTGGATAAGTTAGATAGTGCCATTGTCGTCACAATCAGGTTTAGTTTGGATTGAGCTATTGTCTGAACAAGGTGATGAATGCAAATCTAGAAAAGTAGATTGATTGGTTGTTTTGTTTGTGGCAATAATGAGTGTATTGATGTGTGTTGCAGAATGTGTTAGCAATTTGACTAAAACAATGATAAATATGACATGCTCAGTCTTGATGTCTTCTATATTTAATTCCATATTGTGCTATTCTTCTTAGAAATAAGACTGAATAAATCCACACATTATCCCCAAATGGGCTATAGGTTTCTGTGCAAAGATCCTTTCCTCTTTGTTTTTGGGAATATATAATGTATTACTCTAAGAGATTAGAGTAATACATTATATATCCTTTGTGTCCATGTCTTTAAGATGCTTGTAAACCTGAAGAAAAACGTGTGTTTTTTTATTTATTTATTTTTATATTCAGATTGAGTGCAGAAATGTAGATTGTCACCTAAAATCTATGCAAATGTAGCCTACTGTATATTTAAAGTAAAATCCTGAAGTTTAGAAAGGCATGTTCCAATATGGCATCCATAGCTGCCGGCTGCTGCTGACGTACAACAATGCCATGTCCTGCAATGGCCATGACTGTGCAAACACAGCAGGTAGCCTAGTGGCTCCTGAGGGTCTCCAAACAGCAGAAGCCCAGGCCCCTCCGACCGCCTGCCCTGCCCCACAACTATTTAAGCACCTCCCCCCATACCCCCACCATCCGCCCAGCTTTGCTACGGGGCTACATAAGTGGCCTTTGGTCCTCCTCCTCCTCATAGGCCCTCGGTCTCCTCCGCACCAGGAGCAGTAGGTAATAGCCCCTTGCCTGCCATGGTGGCCCTTAATTTGTTATTGTAGCGGAGCAGCTGTGCGGCATGCTGCAGAGAGCAGGTGGCAGCCTGGCAGGAGTGGAGGATGGGAGGGGGGTGTATGTGGCATGTGGCTGTGTGCAGCTGGGGGACGTGGAAGAAGGGTTTTGTCTGGGGGGGGGGGCGGGGTGGGGGGCGTTGGTGGGGGTGGGAACTGCTCACAGCCACTCACAGCTCTGTCAGCCAGCACCCAAATATTATGCTTCTGAGGGAGAACAACACGTGACATTCTGGATGGCGTCCATGATGCTTGCATTGAATTTCTCACAAACATTTCTCACAAATGTCTTGTAATTTTATTTATAATGATTCATATTACAGTTGATCACTCAGATTGCATGGGTTCACTGCCATATTTAGTTATTGGCTAAATGTAATGTAATCTAATAATAATGTTATGTTTGCTGTAAATCAATAGACTAACAAGTTATGGTTCTACAACGATTTAAGTGTGTCTGTTCTGTCGCGAGTATTATTGGTGAGCTATTGGCCCATTGTTACGCAGAGTTAATTATTACCCTACCAATACATTGGCGTTCCTATTTCCCTGCTGTTACAACGTTGCGGCAACCGAGCGCTTTTTCGTTACAGGCTTGACACATTAGTACCGCCCACTCAAATATTGTCTGTTGTGAGAGCGAATACCCGGGATACCTGCCACCACGGTTAACAAAATCACTCGTGTCCTGCACTAACTGTCTCATCAAAGCAATGAAGCCTACTTTTATTGTGATTTCATGAAAAGATAAAGAGCCACGGAAGGAAAAGTTAAGAGCAAGACACTGCACCAGGGATCGCGAAACGACGCGGAAAGAGAATGGTCGGAATGCCGACTGCTTTTCGTTGTAAGTAGAATAGCCTATACATTTTTCCGTGTTTAACAATCCTCGTTAAACAAAATGCCAGTCTTAACCTTTAACCTTACCCATCATGAATGCGCAATGGCTATTGGCTTTTGGCATACGCAAATTTATGGGATTTTTATGTGCAGTCTATCTGGTTGCCTATAGCCTAAATGCAGAACATTGGATAATTAAGTTTTAACAACACATTATTGTTGTCAGGAAGTTAGAAATAAATGCACCCAGTTAGTCAGAGGATAAAGTAGTCTTAAATATACATTTATATAATTTTCCAGGTCATATAAAATAAATTTAATGACCAAAGAAAAACGCAGTGGCCCCATGTCTGATGAGATCTTACGGTCATTAGTAGCCATTACGACTGTGAATGAACTATACATAAAACACCTTCTATTGAGTGCATTATTCCTCTTATCCCCTATTATGCTCCTATTTGATTCAATAGCCACTCCGTCTGTGTCTTTTCAATGGAGGGATTTGGATCCCATAATCCATCCACCAAGTTTTATCTCCACCATCTGGAGTGTACTGCTTTTCAAGACAAAAACACCACCCGGTGTGAAACCAGTCTGAAGCTGCGGCATGGTGCCAAAATACGTTTTGTGTATGTATTTCTTCCATATAGTCCATGCTTGCTTAACATTAAGGGACAACAGAACAGTCTTGCACTGCAGGTGGGGTCAACAGGTCCAGGGCCTGGCTCAACCATGTGTCACCGCAACCCCTCAATACATTGGCTCATTTTTGCCCAAGACAGCTTAGGGAGTCATACAAATATTATCCTAAAACTTGATTAATATGCCTAATGATGACCAACTGTGAAGGTGTGTCAGTGCTGATTAATGTACTACAGTGGCCAGCAGGGGGCAGCAGAGAGTCTACTGTAACAATGCAAGTCTGTATCCTTGCCTGGTGAATGTTCCCGCCATGTGTCTGTCGTGCAGGAATATACAGTATTTGGTTTCTGGTGAATGCATTTGGCTTTATTCAGACAGTAAAATAACCCAGCCACTGGGGTGGTGTGTGATTGTGTGCATGCGCGTGTGTAAACCATGTGCAAATGTGTAAGAGCACGGAGGCTCACACTGCTTCATCACTTCCATCATTTCTTGATTCAATTAGATAAACTTGAAAACATGTGGAACCGCTGGGACCCCCTGATTTTTTCCCCTCCTTGTATTTTCCTCAATTCTTTTTCTGGGGTGGTTTGGAGAGTTGGATTCCAATCCTCTGACATTAAAAAAGAAAAGTAAATAAGCGACAAAGGACCCCTGTAGCTTTGCATTAGGGACCTAATTGGTTTTGGCTTGAGTGGGCGGTCAGTATTGCCAGACATGGCTCCTTTGTGCTGTGCAGTGGTTTAGTTCTGTGCTGGTCTGGATGTAGCTAGGAGTGCTCCTCTCTGACTCATGATGTCGCGTGCCTGTGTGTGTGTGTGTGTGTGTGTGCACGCTTGTTTAGCGTGTGATGTTACATGTGTCTACTGTAGGTGTGTGTGTGTGTGTGTGCAAGCTTGATTAGTGTGTGATGTTACATGTGTGTCTAGGTGTGTGTGTGTGTGTGTGTGCGTGCACCCTTGATTAGCGTGTGATGTTACATGCGTGTCTATCTATGTGTGTAGGTACATGCTTGTTAAGAGTATGATGTTACATGCGTGTCTATGTGTGTGTGTGTGTGTGCACAGGCTACACACTTGTTTAGCGTGTGACCTCAAACGCGTGTTTGCAATGTGTTTCTAAACAAGTACTGGTGATTGGTGTTTATTGGGTGGGTATAGGTGTGTGTGTTTTCCTAGTTGTGTGTGTTGCTGTGCTAGGCTGCTAGCCCAACATCGCCCCTGCCCCCTCTGGTCTCTGCGTGGGTCTATTTCACCCATTCTACCACCTGTTAGTGTTTTACTGGGCCCCAGGGCGACGCAGGCCGGGAAGCTGTTCAGATTCTCTCATCAAGCACTTCTCTCTTTCCACAAATCTGGCTCACATTACCCTCCATAGGACCCATCTGATTTGGACCCTTTAATGTAGTTGAACTGAGTCAAGTTGGTACGCAGTTGAATCAGTTGGACCTGGACCCGGTTTGTCTGGATCTCTCCTGAGAGAAGGCATTTCATTCAGAATGAGTTACTTTTGGATCACGGATCTTAATTGTGGTTTTAGTGGAAACAATTATTTGTTTCCACTAAAACTGACTTTTATGAATTTATGATGCAGTTTGATGCCGTGTGAAAACCACAACAACAATTTTCAACAATATGTGGGCAAGTTGTTTGTGTTAGATATCTTGCTTTGATGATAATACATTGCGAGTTGTTTGTAAGACCAAAGAATATCAGTGTTAATCCTCCAATGAACTAATTGAAATGATTTATCCCTGTTACTGATTGTGTGTTTTTGTGTGTGTGTGTGTGTGTATTGTCGCCTATTGTAAACCGCCACAAACAACAACACATGCACTCCCAAACCCAGCATCAATCTCTTTAAGGAGACAGGGTGTTCGGTGAGATCATCAAGCCACTTGCTGGCTTGTTTCCAATTCTGTGTGCTCTTCGCTGCGGCACAGCTAGTAACTTCAGACTGTGTGGCAACCTGAGCCAAAGAGGAAAGAAGCATATAGCAACGAAGAAACGGTGAGGGAGAGAGAAACGCAGTATAAGGGGATTATCTGTCAGGGAGAATGTGAGGCTAATTGAAGCCAGTTTTGCACAGATGTTTCTTGTTGATGCAGCGCAGCACCGCGCGCTGCTCGTGGGAGGATAAGTTCCAGATGTGATTCTGCGCTGAGGATTACTTGCCAATAGCAATCCTCAGGCCTGCCAGCCGTACAGGAGACTGTTAACTTTGCCTGTGTCAAAACATTGTTTCCCTGCCTCTGAAAGATGTCGCTAGCTAGGCGCTTAATGTTGATTGCAGGTCTTAGCCATGGTGTTGTTAACAGTGTCATTTTGTTATACTGCGAAACCACTGCAACGCACTTGCTATTCACGTATCGTTGCCTAGCGTAAACATTGCTTTGACAGATTTGACTGGTCCAGAGCCTGCATGCAGAGTCTGAGTCTTTGCATATTTGTTATTCAGCTTTCAAACAAAATGTATTAAGACTTCTTTTGTGTGTTTGCCTTTTAAAACTGTTTCATTCAAAGTGTTGTTGAAAACACATGTATTCTTTATTAGGCTGGTGGGATGCAGTTCCCCAGTATTTATTTGGTTCTCCACTTTAAGCAGGGGGATATTGCCTTGGAACTAAAGGACCAGGCTCTGCAGTAAATTGAAGTGGTCACAGTCAAGATAAAGAAACTAATAGCCACATTATGCCTATTTTAAAATGCTCTTGTTTCTCCATTGACACCAGCCCAAACCCTCAAATGTACCCCCAGAAGACACATTCTCTATTTCTCTGATATCTTTCCCATTGGCCTGTTTTGTTGTTGTTGTTTTTATAGTTCGATTTTTTTCACCGTTTCACCGTTTGTTTTGTTCGTGCAGGAAAGCAGTGACCTTCGGTTCTATGACAATTCTATATCTTGACACGTTAAAAATATAGTTATAAGGGCTCCTTGGTGCATATGGTGGTGAATTATGGCATGGCTAATGTCTGGTGATATCAGCAGCACAACAGAGTGTGTCAGCTTAGACAAAAGCACATAATGCTGGTGAGCACTGAGCATCTGGCCTTCACATCAGGACAGATAGAGATAAACACAACAGCACTGTTTGGATACCCTTAATTCAATTTGTAGAAACACTACCATGTAATGACATAATGCATACCGGTGCCATGATATAAAAACACATGACAGAGGGTTGTGGTCATATTTCCCACCCCCCTGGCTTGAATTGTTGCCTCTTGTTTGTCCTCCTAGGTGTATCTTCCAAGTCACGTCCTCACCATCCGACAAGCCTCTATTATTTAGTTATACAGTGCAAGTGCGTTAGCATGGCAGGGAATTCAGAACTGTTCTGAAACATGACAACTAAAACCAGTCATTTCAAACACACGAGCATGCCGACATGCACACACACGCACGCACACACATGAATGTAAACATACAAGGAGGATGGAGATACACTGACTAACTCAAACATACCTAAGGCTGAATCTTGGGAGATGCCAGGACATGCCGTGTGTGTGTGTGTGTGCGCGCGTGTGTGTGTGTGTGCGCGCGTGTGGGAAGGGGGTACGTCTGCGGAATAAACCTTATCATTGCAGCTGAGCCCTTCAAAAATCCTCCAAACACCTCCCCCAATCCACACACACACACAGATCTAGCCTGCAGGCTCTATCTGTGCCTGGCTGGCCAGGTGTTCTGGACAACGCTGCCAGATGAACCACCTGCAGAACACAGGTGTGTTCGTGGCCAGGCAAGGGAACAACACAGCTGCTCCTACTGCCTCGGGGGGGAGGAGAGAGAGAGAGAGAGAGAGAGAGAGAGAGAGAGAGAGAATCAGCTGCTTGTGGAAGGAACATACATAGTGAGAAAGGAGAAATACATATATACAATAATATATTGTACAGTACATCTTGAACCAGCCGGTCTGTGGTCCTATTGTTGCCTCTGACGCTAGCCGGTGACAGTATGCTTTATGAAATGGAACGTGACCTTCAGCACAATGCATTTACCCTTCTTGTCAAGTTAGTCGTGTTTGTGTGTTTTGTATGACTGTCTGCAGCATCTCAGAATATTTCTATTTTAGGTCAAACTTTGCAGCTTTGTTGAGATATTGATAAGTAATGATCCTATGCACATTAAGTTTTACATTGCCACGTGCAATCTCTTAACACCTTTTTTTATGTGTGTATCGAATCTCTTTGAGTAAACTATTTATAATTCAGTATGGCCAGACCTACCCCTTCCATCTTATTGGCTGAATACCTGTACATAATACAAAATAGATTTTAGATTCAACTGCTGCCTGGAAAGCCAAGTAATTATTTTGGAGATGAGGTATAGAATAAGAACTACTTGGTACAGCAACAGTTGCAGTTTAACACGTCAATGTTTGTAATAGTAAGATAATAAACCTGTGAAGATTTAGAATACATGTGGGGCATGATGTATTAGCTGTACTGTGTGTGGTCCTGTGTGCTCAACTCGTCTCTACACCAAACATGGGGTTGTTTATGAGATCTTTTCTTGTTTATGTGTCTACAGTTTGTCAGGGCAGACCCCGCTATGACTTCTGATTCATCCAGCCATTTTCCAATTAGCCAAATGGGTGAATTTGAGTGTTTGCCTGTCAGTGCCATAGATGGATACCCCTGACTGTGTCTCTGGTCCACGGGATAAACAAGAGGAGAGGGAAGAGGCTGTTTTTTTTTAATTTGTTTTTGTTTTTAATATGGTTTAAGGGGAGTTATTAGAGCAGAGGGTTTGGCGTCTGTCTGTTCACTTGGCCTCCTTCTGTGGAAACTTTGCTAAGATTGTGCCAAGTGTGTGTGTCTGTCTGTATGTTAGTGTGTATGACCGGCCGCTCATAAATGTTAAGCACACACTCTCTCTCCCTCTCCCTCTGTGACATATGTAAACTTTCTTTCTCTCCAATTCTCACCCCCCTCCGAAACGCTTATTCCCATTTCACACGTGCAGTTAGTTCACTCATAGGATTTCACACACGCGTGTGCGCGCACACACACAAACGGGACGCTCGCCGGCTTCAGCGCTGTGTGTGTGTGTGTGAGCGTGTGCACAGTGTAACTGGAGATCTGAGGGTTTTCCATGGGTGAGTGGGCGGGTCAGGCCTTACTTAAACTAAATGCTCCCAGCAGTGTTGAATAGCCAGACATGCTGGAGCCGAGGCCTGAGGTTTTGGAATGCCACTGCCGGCTCAATGCCTGCCTTTCATCGGTGCAGAGTCAGGGAGGGAGAGTCAGGGGAAAGGGGGAGAGAGAGAGAGAGAGAGAGAGAGAGAGAAGTGGGGCGGGGGGTGGAATACGAAT
>JAODUK010000020.1:1533077-1550467 GCA_027564635.1 Typhlichthys eigenmanni
TTAATTTACCTAGGCTATTGAATGGGTCACCAAAACAATTGCCCTCCCAAATTTTTGGAGCAGGAGCCGTCACTGATATTCAGTACATATTTTACAGAGCGCTATGATGTTATATGAATATTGCCATAGGCTGAATTTGTAGAGATTAATAATTAAAAGAGTAATAGAGTGATGGCATAAACTAAGGCATTTAAGTTACAAAACAATACATCTACAGCATCTCTGCTTTGAATTAATTGTCAGCAAACATCTTGTCCCAAACTAATAATTCTAAACAACAGCAAACAACCAATCAGATTATAAGCCATAGTGTAGATGTCAACATGTTATGGGAGAGAATACTGCTTGAGTCATATTACAGTAAGCTATTTGAGAGAAGTGGACTCCAGATTTCTGTTGCAATGAAACCAATCTTGTTTTTCTTTATTTTCTTTTCTTTTGGGGCAAGGTGGGAGTGCTTTTGAGACAAAGGGCCTCATGTACATACGTTAGCAAGCGCAGCCTAAAAGCGCTCTAAAAGCCAGACCACAGATAGCGCTCGCTGTGCCATTGCATTTTACATTGGCTGTACTAAACTTGCGGCCGTTTGGCACTGCCCTCTAAACTTGGAGTAGACACGACAAGTAGCCTATGTTCCACCTTTTCCGTAAGTTGCAGTGCCCGAAAGCAATGGAACAGCAGACTCAGTAAAAGAAAACAAGTTTGGCAATCATGAAGTATACCTATTTATTAGGGCTGGGAATCAATAAATAAAAAATGCAAATGTTTGTGCTTTTTGTTCTTTTATAGACAGGACAGTATAGAGAGACAGAAAGCAAGTGGGAGAGAGATATCAAGAATTGGAGAATGACCTCAGCAGGCCAGATTCAAACCCAGGCCCATTACAGAGCTACCACTTGCACCCATTGTTTCCAAATCTTTTCCAATGAAAGTAGCTAGCACTAGCTCCAACAGACCTTAGAAGTCGCCAGATGATGTAATGAGCTCATTTGCATTTTGATTGTGTCATCGCGTATTAATTAGAATCCTCCTGCCGGCCACCCTCCACACACACACAAGACCAAGCTACAGTACTGACTGTCTGAACATGGCACAAGAGGAGAGGGAGAGAATCCGGCGCTGCTGGACTGATTACTCTATGAGAATATGAGAATGCATTACAAAATTCTATATTTCCCACCTTTTCCCTAGTCTGAATAAGTCGCCAAATTTGTCGCTAGTCGCTTTTTAAAAATAAAGTCGCTAAGAGGGTCTGAAATGTCGCTAAACCTAGCGACAAATTCGCCAATTTGGTAAGACTGTTTGCACCACAACCTGAAAATACTAGTTGTTTGCTGCTATATTAATGTTTAAAATAACATATAGAAACCTTTTAAATCACCTTTTAAATGAAAATCATAACAATTTGGAACATCAAAGAGAAATGCTTCATTTTAAAGATATTGGGAAGCGATAGAAAATGCAAGCAGCCAGGTGTTAAATACAGTACGCTGCAGGTATTTAGAGAGCAAAGGTAGCTGTGATGTTGTCACATAGGGGGACGTTGTCACATAGGGAGACGTGGGCAGAAGAGTATGAAACCTAAGATATATATATATATATATAAATAACGTAATATGTACATGTGGGTGGTATATATAAGAAGCCAAATAGCTAACGGGGGAGAGAAAAGGAAGGAATGGTGGGATAGTTCGATCAATGTTTGTGTGACAGCCTGCATTTTTATGTCACTGGCAGCTTAATAAACATTTTCTTTTTATAACCAATCCAATGTTTTCTCTCTTCGTGTCCCTGGAGTAATGATACCATATTGTAATAACCAGAGGTCCTTACCACGGTTCAGATCAGAAGTCTAGAAAGTAACACAAGCGAAGCACACTCATTTAAACCACATTAACGATGGGAGATGGCACACACAACACTAGCGCGCACACAGAGACTAAACGTTTACATTATATCCTGTAACCTCAAGTCACGTCAATAATAACCTGGGTGTTTTTGCATGGTAGGATTCTATTAGCTACTAAAGTCGAAGTGCTTCGGTTGTACTTTAATTCGCCGTTGCATTTTGTACATACCACCGCCGTAGTCCAAACTGTCTTCAGGAAACTATTTAAATATGAACTTTACTTCTAAAACTCCATGAGAGAAAAAGGGACCCCCTCACCCTATACAAGCATTAACGCCTAACGCTCCCAGCCCTACTATTATTAATAGCCTACTTGTCTATGTATCTTCAAGCCTAGAGATAAGAGGGGCGTAATTCTACCCCAAAAATAATTATGTTTGGGTGACTATCAAATTTAGTTATTTTATAGTTATAAGTTATAAAGTCAATCAAATCCTCTGCGTGTCTCTCCATGGCCTGTGTCTTTGTCTTGCTTGGATGAATCTTGCCTTTGCTTGCATACCCTGTCCAAAGAAACGCATTAACTGGGATAACACCTGCTTTTCAGAGGCGAGAGTTTTCACTGCAAAACTAACTTGCTCTTTGCATCGCAGTTTTCACTCATTCAACGGAATAGGTAATCACTCTCCTCACGCATCTCTTCCCATTTGTTTGCACAACTCTCTACAACCCTCCCATCAATGCATATGCATGAATAGTGAAACGCAACTTGCGGTTCTGTGTTCCTTCAGCAGGCAGAATACCGACACGTTCTCATTCCCAACTCGTCAAAAACTGCAGCTTGGTCAACGGCCATTCTCGTCAATTTTCTAAGCGTTAGAAAGTCTTTGGCGTCGTAGGATGAAGACTTCAGTCATTGACTGTTACGGCAAGGCTACCACCACCGGTTTATTTTTAGCTACATGGGCATGCAATTTCAGCGCAAGTATTAGCCCCTGGTTGTAGATAAATACTCAATATACAATCGAGACATGTTAAAATGTAATTACTGTACCTGAAATCTAAAAATGTTATAGTTCCAGTTATATTTCGGTATAGGCTATGTGTAGCCTATGATTTCAAGTAATTACATTTAAACATGTCAGAATGTCCATGCATGAGGCCCATATTTAGTAATATCGCTCAACCCTGATATTGACACACATTCTCTCAATCATATGCAATAGGTCTGTATAAGTGTTGTACACAAACATGTCCTTGCCTGTAGTATTTGATTTCAAATGCTGTAGAGGTTAAATAGTTGGTGCTCTTTAATTGAAAGAAGATGGGTTAGAAGTAAAAGTGAGTAGTAGGTAGGTAGTGGGTCAGTGATGAATGGGAACATCAGGTTTGTTAAAATGTACATTTTTAATTTGTTATCCTCTTCATCCCTATGTCATTATTTTAGCCGTCTCTCTGTAAAAACATGCACATTTATTTTTTGTATGTGGTATTGGTATTAAAATGTATTTAACTTCTGTGAGATGTCTATGTAAATGAAATAATACATGTGTATGACTAGAATAAGGCTCAAATCACAAAAAAAAAGTTCTGATTATTCTGGTTTTCCACCGCGAGTCGTCGGTTTTATTTGTTGGGATTCAACATGCCCATATCACATGAAAACAACATTCAGCGCTTTGTCTTTTAACTGCAACTCGAGATGTAGGGAATCATTCAATTAAAACGTAACAGGGACAATAAACACAATGATGTTCAAACTTTGCGATTAATCTGTGTGCGTGTGTTCCGAACCGTACGGGTCACGGATCAACTGTATTATCCGTTACACCACTAGTTTTTGTATATCGATATTGTGAAGTCTCACAAGAAGGAAATATTGGTCTGCTCTCACATTGGTCTGTTTATTTTTTAGATTTATCAAACAGATATACCCCTTTTAATGGTCCCATTCTTGACCATTAGGTTGAAGAGAACTTTGCTTGTTTAGTCAGTTGGGTGTGTGTGTGTGTGTGTGTGTTGTGTGTGCCTGTGTGTTTGTGCATGCATCCATGTCTGTGTTTGTTTTGAAAATGCCAATCTGAATCAGTCTGGTGAAGTGAGAGTGGATTGACAGATGGGTGCAGACTGAGAGAAGAGAGATAGAATTGTTCCTGCAGAACCATAAGCTCAGTGTGTGAGTGTATGTGTGTGTGTGTGTGTGTAGTTGGTGTTGTGCCAAGATTTATTGACATATCTGATGACACATTTTGTATGAATGTTTTTTTGTCTTCAGAATCTACATTCGGAAAAAGCCTGAAAGAAAGATTCATATCCAATAGCACACTTTTATTGGACTGCTTTCTCACTCTGCTCAGGCCATGGAAACATATTTTATTATCACTGAAATATTGATACCACCAATGTGTGTAATGTTTTTTCTTCTGACCGTTCATCTATTTGTCATGGGGATGATTCAAACGGGAGAGAAAAGGCAAAGAAAGGCAGATAAAAAATGTAGGCAAAAAGGATAGGAGAGAAGCAATACATGGGCTTGCATTATTCTGTGGTTTTACGGCAAATACTTAATGAAAATCCCCGCGAGGGCAATAGAAGCCTGTATTTAATTAAGCCTTTATAAAATATTAACCAGGCAAGGCCGGGGCGATTTCCCCCTCTCCCCTGGCCTGTTCAGAAGATTGAACCACGGTTATAGTGCAGAGACAGCTCTGAATTATAATTTCAGATAGAAGTTGAGGGTGGGGGGGGAGAGAGAGAGAGAGAGAGAGAATGGGGGAGGGCAGAGAGAGAGAGAGAGAGAGAGAGAGAGAGAGAGAGAGAGAGAGAGAATGGGGGAGGGCGGAGAGAGAGAATGGGGGAGAGAGATGGGAATCAATGTGAGTACAGGCCCCATGAGCTCACTGAAGAACCTAAGTGGAGGGTTGTGGATAGGGACTGCGGATGCTTCCATAGATGCTTCTGGAATGTCTTCTAATCACATTAGAGGGGAGCTATGTATGTGATTTATGAAGGCTCTCTAAGTTCACTCTTCAGCCTTGGCGCCTTTACTCCTCAAACCCTTGACAATCTTAGGATGACTTTGATGTACTAATTTAGGTGTCGTTTACTTTGAAGGGCACCATGTTGAGTGTAAATGGTGAACTCTATTCGCTCCAGTTGGAAAAAACTGCATTTGCAGATATTGATGATATTATTATTTAAAAGTACATACTACAATTGCATTATAGTGTACCAAGAACATCAGATTGTTGCCACGGCTGACCAGGGAACAACAGAGACAGGGTACACACTGTAGAGAGGAGTACCAATCATTTCGAGTTTCAAACCACAATCATATGGTGTAATGTAATTTCCATTAAACTATTATAACTGTGCACTCAGTGTTTGCAGGTCTCTGCGTGCTCTTGACTGCATCTCAAAACCGTTAAATAATGTATTTTCATTCACGATAATTTCCAGATCCACACAGACTCCGATGAGGGGGAGGGAAACATCAAATACACCATCTCCGGTGAAGGGGCCGGAACAATCTTCATCATTGACGAGATGACAGGAGACATCCATGCCACCGAGGGGCTGGACCGCGAGGAGAAGGCCTTCTACACCCTACGGGCCCAGGCACGGGACCGGCTCTCCAGCGACCCCTTGGAGCCAGAGTCAGAGTTTGTCATCAAGGTGCAGGATATCAATGACAGTGAACCCAAGTTCCTGGAAGGGCCCTATATCGGCAGTGTGGCAGAGCTGTCGCCCATAGGTAAGGATCTCGAGTCCGAGACTTAACTTGGACTTTGATTTAAATGTATGTTCATGTATGCTGTGTGTCAGAAGCTTGTGGTACATCTGAACCCATCACATCCCCAAAAAAAAAGACAGAAGCCTTGAATGAGAGGAGGCGCAGAACAGTGAGCCATCGTTCCTGTGGAAAATATGAAAGGAAGAACATACAGATAAAAGACAGGGAATGTATAGTATGAAAGTGTAATTGTATCGCAATGG
The DNA here is from genome assembly GCA_027564635.1 of Typhlichthys eigenmanni. Taxonomy (NCBI): domain Eukaryota; kingdom Metazoa; phylum Chordata; class Actinopteri; order Percopsiformes; family Amblyopsidae; genus Typhlichthys; species Typhlichthys eigenmanni. The sequence continues at coordinate 1,538,923 of JAODUK010000020.1, forward strand.
TTTTTTGGACGGCTCATATGTTTGTTGTTGTTGTTGTGAGTTTTGTGTCGTATGTAAAATAAATGACAGACCAGGTGTGGGGGGTGTTGGTGACTGACCTTGCCTTCAACTGAACAGTATGGCGGTTAGTTACATTGTTAACCAGAAGAGGCGAATGAGAAATTGTTGTGAAAGGAGTGGAGGAGAGGTGCTTCAAATATAGTAGATACTGTGGGGTGTACGGTGGCGTGAAACGGGGTGAAACGGTGGGGTGAAACTGTTGACTATGGCAGAATAACTTTTGTAATTTTGTTTATGTATGTATGTATGTATTTTCTGTGAGACAGAAGACCTCTACACAATGTAAACTTCTCAGAAACAGACAGAATATGTGAAGGTATGTAATAACAATGAGTATGTCGGGAGGTATCATTAGCAAGTTATTACAGTAGATGTCTGAGTCAGGTTAGCATACAAGTTGAGTCCAGGAAGAGCTGTCGGGTTGTCAAGCAACGACACAATACTGTGCATGCTCAGAAAGTCAAGGCTGTCGAGGAATGTCTAGGCGAGCATCAGGATGTGTCTTGAGTGTGTGCGCGAGAGGTTGGCGGGTGATTTAACACCCCCTAATATCAGCTGTTCTGTGTGTGTGCGTGCGTGCATGCGTGCGTGCGTGTGGTGTGTGTGCGTGTGGGCAGGCGTTCTATGTATGAGGCTTCAGCTCTGCTGAATGGAATTGCTCTTCCCTGCCAAAGCCTGATTGGAATTAATTCCTGCCTGCTCAGCATGATCCAAACCTGGCCTATTGTTGCCTACATTGCGTTCTAATGCAGAGGCGGTGTGGAGAGGAGCGATATTGTGGTGTGTTGGAGGTATACCAAGATGAACAGTGCAGCCTGTAGGTAAAATAGAAGCCCGGAGAAGTGGCAGGGACTCCATTAACTCACCTAGCAAGAACGCATGAATATGTTGCAGCAAGTCACCACACTAAGTTAATTCTTAGTTAATGCCCTCATAATGCTCGCGACCCTCCATCACTGGCGGCACCAATGTCCTGCCTCGCAGTCACATAGCGCCCTAAATGAGTGCACGGTTCATGTTTTAAACATCACTGTGGCGCTCTCAGCGCTAATGAGATAACAGGCTCTGCTTAGTCAAGCATTCTCTCCTTTAACCTGCATTTAACACACACGCGCGCGCGCGGGCACATGATTTGTTCTCCTAAGGCCAGTAGCATCTTGGCACTTCAGTGATAAGGTCACAGCCGTCACGATAAGCTGAGGAAGCAGCGGGGAGTGCAAAGCGGCCGGACGTAGCAGCTTGACAGCCGAACATCACTCGCGCCTTTCCTGTTTGTTGCTATATTGTTCTGCTGCAGATCTGCCTGCTTCCCGTCTGCTGCAGCACTGATGGCGGAGATTCTAAGTCCCCATCTCTCTCTCTCGCGCGCGCTCACGCACGCACACACGCGTCACTTTTTTTTTACAAAAGGTATCGTATCTTCAGGGATCACAAGAGTGTGTCCATTCTGAACAGACGTGTGTATATATATATATATATATATATATATATATATATATATTTGTATTTTTTGTAATATGTGTCTGTGTGATGCAGTACAGTATATGTATTGACTCAAGACAACACAAAGACAGTTATGATAACATTTTGTCAGCAATTTAATTTTGTATAACCATATTATTTACAAGTTACTACTTAAGTACGGCACAATGTGTAGAATATTATACATAGTATTAATGCAAAATGTTGTTTACATACCATCACCTATTGCATCTTAGCTGTCCTGGAGGGGTAGATTCCTCCCTCTATGGTCCCTTCCCAAGGTTTCTTCCCTTTTTTTTCCCTCATGCGGTTTTAATGGAGGTTTTTCCTTGCCCAGGGGGAGGTGCAGGTTAAGGGGTGTGGTTTGTTTCCATGTGAAATGTATGCTGTACAGCCCTTTGAGACTGCAACGTGATTAAGGGCTATATAAATAAAATTGACTTGACTTGAAAAATTGGCTTCAATAAAACTTCAGTAGAATGGGAATCATTTTACTACTACATTCTCCATACATAATTACACCATAAGGTACACTATATGGCACAGAATTACCTTAATGGATTAGAATGTAGTTTAACACTTGTCTTTATGTCATTGCTGTGCCAGTGCATTTAGGGCCATTGTATCTTAAATACATACTGGGGGAGGTGGGTAATGGTATTCCAATAATAAAGTTGTACATTTCTGAGAAAAAGTCATCATAGTCTTTGACATTATATGCGAGAGAGACTCACAAACAAACTAGGAAAATACTCTGACAATCTTAGATTAAAGTCACACATTTAAATTATAAAAATGTGGGGAATCTGTTTATATTTTATGTTGTTTGATCTCTTTGTTGGGCCAATCTTATCACACTAGAGATACTGCCGCTTGCCATGAATTATGGCTGCAGTGGCTGTCCTAATCAAATTATACATCTCAATCGGATTTTGCCGTAAGGACACATTAGTGGTTTTAGCCAAGAATCACCGTAGAATAAGCATCTGGACTTTGAAGAGTAATTTCCGGTGCACAAAAAGCTGTGTTCTTGCATCTTGATGACGATTAATTGGATCGGTACCATATTTCTTCCTGATGTATAAAAAATCCAATTTGAATTGTCTGTAGATGTAACTAGTGATATCCTTGCATCTGTCAATTGCTTTGTCTCGTCCAAATCATGTTGTTTTCTTCTGAATAGGCCCAATTTACGGCAATGTATCTTTAATGTCTGGATGCTTAAAGCTCACAAATTAATGACTTTTTCTCTGAATATTACCCCACTTCCCCAGCATCATAATAACATGTTTGTGTCTACAAAGACCTTGTTGTACATAGCTGTGGTGCATGATTACATAGAGAATATTGGCACAAATGTGGGGGAACCCAGTAATCTGAATGAAGCATGGTTGGTTCCATGGTAGCATGTCGCAAACGTTAGCCACAGCACCGCTGCGCTGCTCACTCCACTAACATCCGACCACTGAAAAAGACATCGATTGAGCCATAGTAATGGGGGCGTACTCAAGAATCTGCCTGAAGCATATTCATTTTCACTTAATGCTTCTGTCATTTCACTGATTGTGCACTGTATACGCCATAGCATATAACACCCACCCTTCAGATAAACCACCTCTAGTGGCCAAGATGCATGCTTGTCTTTTTGTCTACCGTACAGTACCCCACAAATAACGTGTTCACATATCATTCAAGGCCTGTTTGCTTTTCAGGCTTGGTTAACTTCAAAAGCACAGTAGAGGGAAATTAAACTACCGGTGTCAAAGAGAGAGATGACTTCCAAGGGCCTCATTCATGTGTCCTCCTGCAGAAAACACACATAGCTAATGAAATTGGAGTCTTAAATCAAATCCGTAGAGCGAGCGAGATTGAATATTGCTTCAAGACCCATGCATGTCTTCATGCTGGGAAACAGAGATGAGGTTACTCTGCAGAACACTGGCTTCTGCTGACTGATGATACAGACAGTGGAATATGAATTAATGCAGTGTGGCGCGTAGTACCAAGTATCCTGCCTTAAAGTAGCAATAAAACCTGAATATGCTCCGTGCCTAACTGATAATTAAGATGTCTCTATTCAAACCTGCACTTAGTGATTGAGTGACGCTGTCTGTGCACCCAACTCCCAACTGCTGCAGGCATAATGTAGAGCAAATAACCATTGGCTCTGTGAAGATAGGTAAATGTTACACAGTAAGTGTGACATTGAGTGTCACATCACTTAAGTACTGTTATGTTAGTGTTGCCCCTAGTGTTGTATGTTACTGTATGGTAATAATGCAGAACACCAACAGAACCACTAGTTGCCTTATGATACACCGGAGTTGATTCATTCCAATGGAAGTTGGTTGGTTGGCGCTATCATAAAATACCAGCAGCAGACGATGACCACTTACTCTGCTCCACTGCTTCCTCCTGTACAACTCTCCCGTTCTTTCACATTGCCGCAAAATCCCTATAGGTTACAGCGTCTCTTTGACTCAGAAGCACAAATTGGCCCACGACTGACATCTTTATAAGATGGAAGGCTGGCGGAGGGGGCTCATACCCAAAGTTTTGTGGATTCAATCCCAAACAAGCCTGGCATACTGTATCATCGAGCAAGGTTCCCAAAATCTACTTGAACTTTAATACTAGGTATTAAGATAGAAAATATATGCCTGTATTTGTCTCATAAACGAGAAACAGCAGTAAAAACAAATATAAATAGTAAAATACTTAAATAACAGCTAAATAAATAATTAGCAGTTAAGAGAATAAAATTCCAACAAATATTGTACTCAAGGTAAGCTGTTTTGGAAAAGCATCTGCTACATTTCTGACTTACAAATAATATTTTACTTACTAAGATTTTTTTGCATAATGTGTTAAATATAGCAGTTGTTGTGTTAAATACAGGAGTTGTGTTAAATACAGGAGTTATACTTAAAGTTGCCATCTGGTTATGGTGGAAGCTTCCAGCTATACAACAGTCCATGCACTTATTCATTTGCAGTCCAGTGTGCATAGAAAGCCAAGACACACATTTTGTTTGCATAATAGCTATGAGGAGACATAGATGAATTGTATGAAGTAATGTGCATTATAGGCCAGTTTGAGTAATGATTGCTCTCTAAAAACCCAACAGGTCATCATCCTTCTTCTTATGATTTGTCAGTCTCTTTATTTTCCAAATAAAAACGGACCCTGTGTTAAAGTAAATCACCTGCCATGTTAAAAGCTAATGTTGCCCCATGTCCATTTGCAAGCAGATGTGAGAGGAGTGTGGCTGTCTATTTAAAAATAAGAGTTCCACTCCTTTTAAAGATATCTCTACTAACATACACCTGAAGTCAGTGGGGTCTCTTAAAAGTGGAGGTAATGGGTAAACAAGCAATACAGAGCAGCTCAATAGCTTGAGGGACTGGATAAGTGCTTGCAGCAGGGCAGTTATTGGACATCTTTCACGAACAAGGGGCTTAATCAGTCTCAAGCAATTTAAAACTTTGACATCCATGTCTTGAAGAGCACTTATCCACATGAGTATTTCTAAAAAGTCTTCAATACGGGGCAAACTAGTATCTGCTGATGAACCATGATGAGTCGATATGATCTGCTAAGGGCTTGGTTCTGTACCTCAAAGCCCACTGATGTCTTGTCTGCATGTATGGATGCTGTTCTGATTATGGTGCTTTGGCCTGAATCTGTGAGATAATCATATACCATCATTTGAATAAACAAATGGAATAAAAAGAGCTGTGACATGAATGTTGTATTAGGACATAACATCTCTCAAATATATATTAATCTACTGAAATGAATAAAAGTAGTCATTTGGAAAAGATTATTTAAAAACAATATCCGTAATGTATATATTTATGTTTTAATTTATGTATTATTAAAGATGGATTCGGTAATGCTGAAGAAATAACATAGCATATAGTTCATAGTCAAACTCAATCAAAACACAAACACCTCTGCTTTCAATGCCATGAGGTGTTTCCTTAGAAGCTCAGCCCCCAAAATAGATATACATAGCCAAGGCCGCTATAATTTTGCTTGGCACGATCTGCACCACTTTTTTTGTGTTCCCATTTACAGAGCCAGGCCTATGTATAAATACCATATTTGTTTTGAGCACTCACACAGAACGGACACCAGACTGTGTAAATATTTGCTGAATTTGACAAAGTATATTATAATGGACCTTTCCGACTCAGGCTGTAAGACCCCTATATTGGTTACTAGGAGTGTAACTGTTCTGAAACCGAGGCTGAAACCGCGATACAAAGGTCCACGATTTTGTGTCACGGAAGACAGAAATGTGGTCTATACACGCGCAGCCCCAACCCTCTGCAGGTGCAGACTGTTAAGCTCTCATATAGCCTATGTTGTTACTGTAACTAAACACATTTAGATTAGAACCACTGAGCCTTTCTATAGTTATCAAAATACAACACCATGCGATTAGAACGCATATGTGTTCTAATTAATGGATTAATTATAACCCCGTCACTACGATACCGGATTTGCAGGGATTATGGGAACGAGTCTATTGCCTTGCTATACTCAAACTGTTAAAGTGTGGAAAAATATTACACTTAAACTAACACTTTTACATTAATGTGCAGGTTAATTTAATTTTACTGAGAAATGACACGGCTTAGGCCTGTGGAAAGCTGATAGCCTACAGTCCTCTGGGTGGGTTTGGCATGACACAGCAGTTACCTATCATGTCATGTGGCTCCCTGACATTGTCTCTGAGGTATTTCAATACAATATCCATGATGTCCGCCAAGGAATGAAAACTATCCAAAACTGCCAGTTTATTTTTATTTTGGTGTCTGGCCGCTGTCTCTTTTGCCATCACAGTAAATGTGGTTCCAAATTGTTCATTTGTCTGCTTGCATTGTGTATCTCTTGTATGCTAGTCTTAGCAATGAAGCTACAGTGTTCTTCTCTGATATTCCTGATTTAAAAATTGCTATATTCTATTATAAACATGAATATACAGTAGCAGCAAACAACTACTATTTTCTATGTAAGCATACAGTGTAATAATTTGAACATGGTGTAATTCAATCCGATTCAGCAATCCAATCAGATTTTCTTTGTTTACATAGTGCTGGCGGTTACCGGAGCGTAGTCGGCAAACTCGTGTATGCTTAGTCTGACATCAGTGGCAGAAAGTATAGAGAAAATAAAGTCTAGTCTACACAACAAATGTAATAAATGGCCAAAAAATATAAATATACCTTGATATGAACCGAACCGGATTTGGTGAACCGTTAAGGTTTATATATATCGTTATATTGTTTATTTATTTCAGGATTATTTAATAGTCATATGTTATTGTTATTATTATTATTATTATTATTATTATTATTATTATTATTATTATTATTATTATTATGTATTTATTATATTAGTCATTTTCAATCAAAACAAAGATTGTTTTCCCATTAGACAAAAATTTGCCTTGGAAACGGATGTCGTGATTTGGGCTTTGTTTTATCTGTTCAGACTTCGAAATCAGTATTACTGTACAGTGATATAATTATACATGAGCAGTCACTGTATTCAATGGTATGTTAGTGTATATAGGATATAATAAGATGTTTGAGTCAGTCTAGTCTGTTTAATCTTATTGGTGATTTGGTATTTGTTGAGTTTGTGCACTTCTATCCAATTCACTTTCCATTTGCTGTTATTGTGCTCTCTCTTGGGGTCCTCGATTTGAGTGCTTCCTATAGAGTGGATGGGGTGGAGAAGCCCTCTAAAGAACTCTGCGCACAATGTTTGGATTCAGATCTTGTGTGCATTCATGAGACGTGTCATTCTTGTTTACTTCCCTTTATATTAAGTCTTTCTGCAAGTAGAATGCGGGCATACTGTCTTGCTGCCACTTCCAAGGTCAGGGGACACAGACAAAGGGTTTAGGGGCAACACAAAGTAGAGGAAGCATTGCAGGGAGGGGGTTTTCACTGGTGAAATCATAGCAGGGAAAAACATTTCTGTTGAGGTAATCCTCTGAGTGATGTGGCTCCATTGAACAGGACCTTGGGACCTCACACCTGACAGGTAGTGGGGTGGCAGGATGTCTGCGCTGCACCCTCCCAACCTCTTCCTGCTTGCTGCAGCTAACATGGAGTGACAAGTGAACAGCATCAACAGACAGAGAAAATCTAGTGCACAAACACAACTTTGCATGCTGCATTTCTACTCTTTTATTTACTTATGGCAAAATGTAGGAAGCACATATTTATAAGGTCCTAAAAAACATACAGAAAGGACAGTCAGCAGAGACAGTGATATTACTGTATAATGACTATTGTCCTATTAAAGGCACTGTCTTATTCCAAAGGTTAGACTGCAGAAATAGACCACAAAACAACCAGTTAGCTAGTCTATGCTATGTATATTGTACATGTATACTGAAAATGCAGCTTTCCGAAGCTCAGTACCAATTCCATACTCATTTCTAAGCATTGTGTCCTGTCAGGGGCATAGTTATGGTCCTAATTACACGTTTGAAGCTATCATCTATCAAAACAAGCTACCATAAAATGCAATCTTCTAATGTGGAGAAAAGTATTATGAAATGAAATATTTTAAAACACTGGAAATTGTGAAGGATTACATATACTGTAAGAGAGCAGCATAGCACAAACAAATATGTCGTTTTACTGCAACATTATCTTCAAGGTCTTCAACTTGAGATGTTACTGTACCGCACAGGCAGTGGGAGCCTCAAAGTGAGCAGAACTCATTCATTTGATACTGGGTTTACATGGACCCCTTTCTCTCATTTCAATTGATTTAGGATTACATGTTAACATGGGATTTCATCTATTTAAGCAGAATCACATGAGAGGCGGTGTGTTAAACAATATCAGCACGGCTGTGATTTGGTCGTATGAGTGCCGCTGATAATTATTGTATGTCTGCATCCTGTTTCTATTTGAAACAAACCTATGCAAGGTTAGATCACGGTATGTGTAGAGGGAGGAAGGGGAGGGTGTCGGCCATTCAGGAATCAGGTGTTGCAGCGTTTCTGTATCAATGTTTTAAACCATTTGTTCAATTACGCACACATTAGGAATTGTCCCTTAAATGTCACATTGGTGATATCATACATTTTATAGTATTCCCTAAATGAAAAGACGCATGCTAAAGTTGAATATAAATCTATTCTTTCTGTCCCAGCAGATATATTGTATTCCCAGTAAGCAGGTTATTGTCTTTTATGACACAGGGGATTTTTCACCCTTTCACTCTCATCCCTCTCTCCTCGGGCGTTTGTGTGTGGGCGACACGATGAATCACAGTGGAAGTGGTGGAGAAATAACTTTATATGTGAAAACACCTCAGCCTTTATGGCATTACTAAATGATCCATAATGCAGACGGGAAGCACTCAGTTCTACAGATTAGGGCGGACCAGAGCAGGAGAGCAGCACACTGCTGCAGCCGTTAGACCTTTTCCTCCGGCGCTAGCACCGGGCGAGATGGGCACAAATCTCTTTTACGAGGCTGCCTCTTAAATAGCTGTCAGTCTAGTGTCTCACACGTAGCCGAGTCCTCCGGCTTCCCTTGCGGTAATTGAACCATCTCCCCAAGAGTGCTGAAATGGTATGGGAAAGCCATTTCTACTGCCAGTGTTGGTGCCATTAAACCAATTCCATGCATAAATCTAGCCCAGTGGGGCTGAACTTATAGCCATAATGCTAAAACAAACAAATACGTTTGTGTCATTACAATATATTTTTTTCCATTTTATGCTCCTGTCCCAGTGAAATAGAGGTGTAATTCTGATTTAGGTTATGCTACCTGGTTGTGCACTGCTCACATACAGTGGTGTACTGCTCAGTGTGCTCACTCTTTAATAGCATATACTTTCAAGTAGGAATATTACAGAATTTCGAGTGAAATCATGTAACCCAACAGTGGGCTCTAGATTTCCACTTATTATGCAAGTGCAGGTGCATAGCGCAAGTCGATCTAAGGTGTGGCCAATACTTTATTGCTAATTGTGAGACGTGGAGGTGGCAGTAATCGACTGCAATGGTGGCATAGTCTTGGATTATAATGAATACATTTTTAGCATGAGCGGTGGGATGTCTTCAATAAGGACCAATCAAATCATCTAATTTCCTTTAAAGTACCACACTCTGTGTCATGGCAAACTGACAGAATGAACGCCTGTTTTGACAGAAAAGCTTCTCGCAAGAGAAAACTGATGTTTCCTCCTGAAACTGGAAGGTGATGTGCCTCCTTGTTCGAGAGGCACATGTAATACAATTATCAGTTAACCGCTAGGGGGCGAACATGGTAAAGCAGTTTATTAATGCAACAGAATTCTCATTTTGTATGCACAGCAATCAATGGATTATAATATGATTGTAATAAGGAATAAGCAATGAAAACATACAATCTGTGAATGTTTATTTAAATCAATTATTAGCTCCAGGATCATGCTGCTGCAGACACCATGCTTCTTCCCTGACTTTCCATGATGCAATGCGTGCAAATATTAGTATACTTAGTATTCGAATACTGTGACACTGCACACCCAAATGTAAATAAAGTGGCATATATGTACAGTGGCAGCGCAATGTTTTTTATCATGCTGAACTGGTTATGTTCTCAAATATCAGAATCACAAGGGCAATTAACAAGACAAGTGATTAAATACAAGTAATTTCACACTGTAGAATATTAATACACTGAAGTAGCATTACAAATCAGTGTAGAACAAAGTTGAATTACTCCATACTTTCAGGTAGTACGATCTAAAAATAAACATATACAGTAACACAAAAACACAGAAACTGCACACAATGGGCCTCATGTACTAACGCGGTAGCGCCTGTTTTAGGCGTAATGTCGTCGCGCTTTTGGCCTAAAAACATGGCGGCGTATGTACGAACAGCACTCACGTGGCTGAAACGCTATTCTGCCTGCTGATGGAACACAGGATTGCAAGCTGTGCCTATTCATGCATATGCATTCATGGGAGGGTCGAGCGGAGCTTGGGAGTATTTTGCAAACAAATAAGAGGAGATGCGTGAGTGATTACCTATTCCGTTGAATGAGTGAAAACTGCGATGCAAAGAGCAAGTCGGTTTTGCGGTGAAAATGATCCGCCTCTGAAAAGCAGGTGTTATCCCAGTTAGTGTGTTTCTTTGAACTGGGGAAGCAAGCAACGACAAGATTCATCTGAGCAAGACGAAGACACAGGCAATGGAGAGACGTGCTGAAGGATTTGATGGCTTGTGTGGTGTTAAAATAAATGTTTATTCCACTTCTTTCATTTAAATGTCACCCAAACCTAATTATTTTGTGGTAGAATTATGCCTCTGTTACTGTATCTCTAGGTTTGATGACACATACTGTATAGATCAGTTGTTCTCAAAGTGGGGTCCGCAACCTATTGCCTGGGGGTCAGCAAAATCATTAGTTATATGTGCTAAAAACATGTATAATAATTTGCATAGAATTGAGTAGAAAAGTGCATATCTATCTATGGCGACTATTTGCGCCAATAAAACAAACATATTGTGTCCATTACCCACTTGAGTGTTTGCTAATAAAACCTCTAATTGGATTGTGACACATCACGTCAATCTGTCATGAACCTATCACTTCATGCAGGTCACAACAAGCTATTTAGCTGCTAGCTATCTTGATACATTTACTAGTGAAGTGACTGCAGTGAGCAAGCATGTATAAATACCTACAGTATGTCAGACACAATCAAGTGAAGATGAGATCAAACCAGCTAAATTGAGAAAATATGATTTTCAAAGAGTTCCAGTGGCATCTTAGAATATATGGTAGTAAGCATATCAAAGTTTGGCTCAAGTCTCTGAGCATATGTTTAAAGGCATGGTCATTATTGCAGTATCGCTCTGCGGTCCTCCGTAATAATTTGATACTTCTACAGAGCCAGAGTCGGGTCGTGGGGGCAGCAGCTCCAGCAGGGGACCCCAAACCTCCCTTTCCCGAGCCACATTGGAAAGCTC
>JAODUK010000020.1:1550567-1589361 GCA_027564635.1 Typhlichthys eigenmanni
ATTATTTAACTTATTCATTATGTATTTGTTTATTTATTATGGACCATACTGAATATAAAATTCAGTCAGGGCTACACACTTATTTCATTTTTAATTGGGGGGGGGGGGGGATTACTAAAGTTAGGTTTTATGGATGCCTATACACATGTTTAACTCTAGGTGGCAGCAGTGGTCATGCTAGCCTGTGATGGGCATTGGGTACTACTGATAGTCACGTTAATATTGAACAAGTTCAGCATGTAAATGCTCCACATTGAGATGCATTACCCTGATTGGTAACATACCTTAACTTTTGCTAAGAATGTGCTTCCTCCAGCGGAAAGCCAAATCTCAATGACGTCATCCTGATCAACTTAGCCTATGTTTCTGAAGTGGACATAATAAATGACCGCACTGAGACTCCTCCTCCCCTAGCATCACTGAATGTTAGCAAGGTGAGTCTCATCTGCAGTATTGTGTTCTATGGCGATAATTTGTGTCACTGCTAATGTATGAGTTTTTATGGGCGGTGATTAATTAATTTTCTTTCAACTGTCTCTCTGTATGCAGGTCAAATGTATTCTTATATATATTTTTATTTTATAAAATAGGAATTAGGGATGCACGATAATTTTGGTCAATATGGAAATCACGAATATTTAACATAATTACTTTGGAAATATGTTGCATTTACCGGACTTAAAATAAAATACACAGTCAAACAAAGCAACAAATTCATGTGGATTTTTGCACGTACGTGTGTCATTAAAAACAAATGACAAAATTGAAGTTTACTTGCAAAAAGTAATGTTTTTTAATATAAAGTTTTTTTTCCCCTTGATTTATATTGTTTTGTGATTGATAGGAGCCGGAATTGAAATCACCATTAAAATTCAATGTAACTGCGCAGCCCTAATAGAAATCCTACCCTTTTTAACAGTGCTTAGTACAGTAACACTCTTGTAATTGTTAAGCAGGGCCAGCAGTACTGCATTGATGTTTGTTGTAAAGAGCAACAATTCTCCCTTTCACGTCCTTTCACAGCTTGCCAATCGAGCACGGACAGAAAAGGAGGACAAGCTATCCCAAGCCTATGCAATCAGTGCTGGGGTTTCCGTGGAGGGCCAACAGCTATTCCAGACTATTCACAAAACGTAAGCATGCGATTCAGCTCACATTCACCGCAACAGAAACTGGTGACAGATCAAGGCTCAAGATGTTAATAGTCAACTGTTGCACATCCTCTTTTGCCAGCAAATTGTAGAAACAACTATTTTGCAAATGGCTTGCCATTGAGGTTTTGATGCATGTGAATGAGGTCCAGTGTGGCTTTATAAATTGGAGCATTCAGTAGACAAATTATCACTCACTTCTAACTATGGGTGTAACGGTTCACGCCACGGTTCAGAAGTCACGGTTCGGTACATTTGTGTTTTTACACAAATAGCATATAAGCTTATAGCCTATATAACCTCAAGTTTGGTTTTTCCAGAACGTGCCATACCATGGAAAAATACAGTATATTGTAAGAGCAGAATTATACTATAAATACGTTTTTATTAGACCAGATGGGCTCCCTTTCACAATAATTTAATTGATCCAGCTGTTATGTTGTATTCATAACTTTGTTGCTCACATGACTGCTTGTCATCTTATTACATTCATGATTGTACGTAAATGTCCTAAATCATGCCTAATATTATGTTTATACTGCTTGATGCAGTTGTAACATGTGGAGCCGCCCCCTTCCATTCATTCTTTCTGTGTACACACACATGCACATGTGCGCGCACACACACACATACAAATTTATCACCATTATTGTTACTGTGCACCTGTGTGAAGGAGGGTATATGCATAGCTCATAATAATAGCAGTTATTATGAGCTAGTTACTTACATTAACTAGTGCGGGACAGGTAAACTCAGTCGGTAATTAGCACGCAGTCCAAATGCGGAGAAAAATACTCAACTTTAGTTCCGCGTGCATTGTACAATGGTCTTTGATGTGAAACATCACCGACACAACATACTTTTCTAATCCAACACTTAACATTTTCACCACACAGCTGTTTTGAAAGCATGACAGGCGGGTCTAATTTGAACCAAGGCTTACAGACTAAAGGCTCCTTTAGGAAGTTAATATGTAATTATATAAATTCAGAAAACCAATTTAGACACACTGGCATTCATTGTGTTATCAGTGTCCTTTCAAATCCTTTTTTGCCTTCCATGGTCGCCATTAAGGAGTGCGTACATTAAATTTTTTTTATATATTTTTAAGGAAGATAATTAGTAGGCTACACATTTCCACTCTAGAGATGAAATGATATGAACATTTCATATAACAATTATAGTAACCAAAGTTATCACTTGTTAACGGTATTCTACCTGGATTATTAATGTGCTGAATTTAAAAAAAAAAAAAAAAAAGAAGCTATTGACATAAATAGCATAATTTATGCAGATAACATAATAGCCTAAACACAAATGCATGTTTTATCTGCTCAGTACCTCCTCCCTCTACTAATTTCATATGGTACAGTTGCATTTATTTTGTAGTAGGCTATTAACCATAGACTAATCCTCTGTGACATCACCCATAGCTTTTCTCAAGAACAGATTAGAAGACCTCGCTGGCTCTGGCTGTCGCCATGTTTCCTTTACCTCACTCCGCCTGTAACGTCCCATATTCATTATAATGGGATGAATGTACGGCGAATACATTTTTAACTGATTATATTCACACCCAGTACAGTGGTCATGAACGGGGAGACTAGCTACAGAGACCAAAGCCGTTCTTTGAACCAGCCTGTAAACATGGTTATTTTTGATGTGACGTGATTTTGTTTTTAAACATTGTAGTCTATGGGGATTGACTCCCTTTTGCAGCTAGCCTCAAGCGGCAATTTGATGAACTGCAGGGCTTTGCACTTCCTCCTTGTATTAATTTCTCAGAACCGGAGGTTCCTGCTTGCTATTAACCAACATGTTGTGCGTGTGTTGTTAGGACAGTTCAATTATGTAGAATCATGAATATATTAACATGGCTGACAACACATTCAGGGGAGCAGCAAAGTTACTTATATAGACTAGGCTATAGGCTGTATAGCCTTTACAGTGTTTGACAACACTGTATTGTCGGATCAATTAATTGCGCTGGGCCTGCGGGATTACAAACTAAGCAAAATATTTTCTTAGCCTATGCTACATTAGGCTCTGTAGGCTAGCATTGCGTTATTATTCCACTCTAAAAACTACTTCAATCAAACTCTACACTTTGTCCTTTCTGGAATTGTCCTTGTATAAAGGATTTGTGGTGTCATATTTGGTTTTGAACCTCTCGCCATCCACGATGTCAAGTCCTTTTCAGTTCTGGCACACACTTTATTCTGTATTTTGTATCTGAGCTGTGTGGCTTGGATGCAACGTTATGCCTATCTTTAGCGAAGCAGAGCGGAGAGCTGCCTCTGGGACCCGTCGCATCTATTACAATCGTTGACTAGAGTGGCCGTGATCAGCCACGATGGAGCCAGAACGCCCCACACACACGTCCGGTGGAACCCATTAGGGTTGCATGTGATTCAACAAATGTTTTTTGCACTGAATCTCAAGTACTATTTGGTGTATTAAAATCTCAAATACATTACCCTCACATTGTGTGTGTGTGGGTGAATAAGAGAGAGATGCAACAGTATAACTTTCAACATCATTTGTCGCTTGAGGAGGTCGACATAGCATTTAAAAGTGTTAATCTGCTGTTAAACATACTTGATTCTGTTACACCTTTACAGTCACAATCTGTCGCTTCTCCTAAATCATGCTTACTCTTACAGCATCAAAGACTGTAAATGGCAGGAGAAGAACATAATTGTGATGGATGACGTCGTAATCTCTCCGCCTTACCAGGTAGAGAACTGCAAAGGCAAAGAGGGGAGCGCTTTAAGTCATGTACGCAAAATAGTAAGTGCCCCTACACTAATTTACTAACTCATTATGCATGTTTTCTGTGCCCTTTATCTACTGAGAGGTTGTTTTTTTAACCCTGCAGGTTGAGAAACATTTTAGAGACGTGGAATGTCAGAAGTCCATGCAACGTTCACAAGCACAGCAAACACAGAAGGAATCCACTTTATCTTCTTGAGTTGGCAGCGTGGGTCGGCCAGGGAAGGCGACACAGGCAGTTCTGTTCCCACTGCCAAACTAGGTCGGCATTCCTTGCCCTCAGTCTGAGACCACGAGGAGGAGAGCTGAGGGCCCCGGGCCCGGAAGATCAACATACCATTAAAGAAAAAAAGACAAAAAAAGAGAGGAAAGAATCTTAAATTAGACTTTATCAAGAATAATTTAATTGTCAACATAACTAACCTGTCTCATTCTGCCCCCCCCCCCCACTCCTCCCTCCTGTCCCTTAAGCTTCTTTCTTTTTCACCCGCCTCAATCCCATTTCCTCAGAGAAAACTAGAACAGTCAGAAAGGCTTGTTAGCTTTATTTTCTGTCGTTGCTTCCTTTTGCTGTATCCATTTTCTGTGTCTGTATTTTCTGTATTTTAAACAAAATGTGACTTGAAATGCCACACTTTAAAGGACATTTTCTAAAATAAAAGTAACAAAAATTCTGACTGTAATACTGTAATTATAATAACCTTTTGAACAATTTAACATAGTTTATTTGCTGTTTTTTCATTTTGTTTTCAAACACTTGCTTTGGCTATTGGGGTCCAACAATCCATAACTTAAAAATGGTTAAGACATCAGCATTGTCTGACTCTAGGGGGTATTACATGATCTGAAGGATATGATTATTTGTATAATGCTCTCTTGTATACTGGCTTAAACAGTTTTGGTTTACGTGAAGGCCTTATTTAAAAGATGTTCTCAGTGAAGTGTCTCTTGACAAAACACCAAGGAGTCTTCTCTATTGCTTTGTACTAACTCTGACATTAATTAGATGGAACTGGACCCGACAATCCCCTGATTAGTTAAACAATGTATTATTTAAATGTGTAAAGCATCTGGTTTCTTTCCAGTTGTGTCACATTGGCATTGGAACGCTCAAGAAAATGTATCCTCTGTACTAAACTATTTTCTGGAACTATTGCCATGTAATTTGTTACTGCTAATGCTGGTCCAGAAGAGTATACGTTTCTTTTTTTATTCTTGTGCAGATGTACAGGTGAATTTCAGGTAGGCATATGTGCATTTGTTTACCTTGATTTCTCACTGTTTCTCAACTAAATGAAAATACAATAAGAACAATTCCTGTTTATGGTCAGTGATCTGCATTTTTTATGCAATGATGTATAGTATATCAGCGGTTACACTAACGAAGTGCAAACTATACAGCATACACTTGTATACCATGAATATAACATTTGAACTAAAAACTGACATTGGCTGTTACAGTTTAACACAAGGGTAAGTTCTTTCTCCGTTACAGTTTAACACAAGGGTAAGTTCTTTCTCCGATAGTAAATTTTAGCTTCAACTCTTACGATGTTAAAATGTATAGGAAAGTTCTCAAAGTTAGATGATAGCAGTATCATCTGAAAATCCTTATTTTTGCGAATAGGTCCAAAATGGTTGTTTCCCACATGCTCAGTTGTCTGTTTAAGCCTATAATCCTTCTCTAATCAGGAATATTCCATGTTGACTCAATAGGAGTTACTTATTTGATTTAGACATTATTCCTTACTAGTGGTCTGCCAGGTTACATACGGTAGGTTGTTATCTTGGGGGAATTATTACACAATTAATCTACTCTTACATTTGCTCACTTGTACTGTATACCAGGACTGGGAATAGGTTGACTTTATCTGAAGCTTACCTCCAGCTGTGACATGTTTGGTGTGATTGCTTTGCTGCTACTTCACTCCAACCTGGTTTTGAGCAAACCGTGTCCCAACCACTGCCTGTGCTATGAGTCTGCATACCTGGTGGACTGTCAATCACGAGGGCTTACCCACGTCCCTCGCAACATCCCTCATGTCACCTGGCTGCTGGACCTGAGCAGAAACACCCTGTCTGAGATAAGAAACACCTCCTTTACTGCATTGTGGGCACTCAAAACCCTCTTACTTTCAAACAACAGCCTCCAAGCTCTGCAGCCAGAGGTAACAAAATATGTGTGATATAGTCTGCAGTCACTTGATGCTACTGATGTTATGTAATGCTAATCTATGTTTGTATATATATTGGTCAAAACTATTCCAGTCACTGTCATCCCTGCGTTTTCTGGAGAGGCTGGACCTGAGTTTTAACCGTCTGCGCTGGCTCCCCCAAGACTTTTCCCAAAGCCTGTCTTCTCTCCAGGAACTCTGGCTGAGTCACAACCAGCTCCAGCACTTGGACTCCCGTTGGCTAACACATTTAGAAAACCTCAGGAAACTAGATCTCAGTCACAACGGCATCTCGGTGATAGATAGTAAGTCCTTCAATAGCCTCGCCAGTCTGAGATTCCTAAACTTGGAGGAGAACAAGCTGGACTTGCTTAGCGATGGTCTTCTGATCAGACAGCACAGCCTGGAGGTGCTTCTTCTCAGCCACAACAACATCTCCGTGATCGAGGTCGATGCTTTGGCGGCTTTACGCAGCCTGACTCTACTGGGTCTCCAGGGAAACCAGCTAGAACACCTCAAATTCAAGACCTTCCTGAACCTCCAGACCACCAGAACCTTCTTGCAGATGTCCCTCAACCCCTGGGCCTGTGACTGCGATCTACACCGCGTGTTCAGCAAGATCCAGTATGTCAGACATCTGCAAGTGGAGGATTATAAAGACATACTCTGCATTTCCCCCGTACAGCTTGCGGGAGCCTTCCTGTCTGAAATGGACAACCAGCTGTGCATGGCTGAGATGGGCACAGTGCTGTGCATCAGCCTTGCGGTCGTATGCGCTGTGATGGGCGCCCTGGTCAAAGCACAGTACAACCAGAAGAAGCAGGAGGTTGAATTAAATGAAAACAAACCACCAGAAAAAAGGAGAAGCATTTGGTGATTGTGGAGAAATGGTGTCTTGTGTATAATCAGATTGGGATACACACAATCTGTGTTTATTACCCATAAACTCTGGAAGATGGATTTTTAGGTTGTAACAGAGTTATGTCTGAAATTAGTTTATCCTGGTATTAATGGAATGTATTGTAGGCATTGGTATGGTTTACTTTTACGCTTGCTGTGAGTGTTACCTGACACTGCTGAGCTGCTCTGCAGTAAAGTATTAAAAACCAAAAGAAGATACATATTTATACTGATTGTAGATATTGTACATAATTACTATGATGCTGAGAACTCAACTAATTATAAATGTTACATTATGTGTTGTTACTGAAAATGGCTGTAGTAGTACATGCATTAGACAAGCAGATGTTCAGATTAGAATGGCGTATGGCATGTGTTTAATTCATTCCAATGACAGAAAATACACAGCTGTAACCATTTAGTAATACTTGCTGAATAATATTGACAGCACGTGTCAACAAAATGTACAGCAATGATACAAAGGCTTGGTCATTTAAATGACCAACATTCCTAAATGTGACATACAAAACAGTTATAGTAGCTGCCCTTCTATATTTGCTAGTACACTCCTCTATACTAAGACCCCCAGAACTCCAACTAAAGACAACACAATAGTCCACACAAAAGCTGTGGGTGTATTTGGGGAGAGGGGTAGAGAACAGTGTGCGACCTATATGGACAGTTGGGGGGGAGGCGTATAGAGAAAACCTTATTTATTCAACCACATATGTAATTCCAGACAAATCGAGGAGTTTACCTTTACAGTTTTTTTTTTAATCACGTTGCCCCAAAATTCACAACCTTTGTGTCATTTTTCACAACTCTAGACACAAAAATCACAACTGATGCAACAAATGCACATTTTCACATCTCTAACACGTTTTTTAATTGCTTGGATACAATTCACTAAACCTTAGATCATTCGTTCATTGAAATCAGATCACACGTTCAATATGACACAACTTAACATCAAAGTATTACCATTTCAAAATGCAATTGAAACATTACATTTGAGATGACCGTCTATTCATTTCATTACAATTATCTAACTATGAATTGATAGAACTGCTCAAAATGATAAATACATGTTCCATTACTCTTAATGCATAGTTTTATGGAAACTGGCTAACAATATTGCATGTTAAGATCATTAACGTTTCAGGATAACATGACTCTTACAATTACCGTTACCATTGCTACTAATTACCAAATATGTTACTGATGATTGATTTCACATGGTGGTACGACATATTGATATATTGAATGAGTTGAGTGGTGTCCACAGCATAATGATAACATGGAGCTGGCAGGTGATCACAATAGACAGCAAGCAGTGGGAGGAAGACGAGGAAGACATGTTCGAAACAATGGCAGGGGACATGCACCCCTTTTGAGAAGTGGTCGTAGGCCTCGTCAAAGAGGGGGACTTAGGCCTCACCATGGGCCGGCCATGGGCCTCGTTTGAGAGGTGTGGGTGAGCGCGGTAGAGGACAAGGCCACGGACCAAGACAGCGGCAGCAACAACAAAGAGTGTCCAATGAAATCTGAGCAATAGTTGAAGACTCATAAATCATGGCATGACAATGACTGAGGCTGCTTCAATGATTCAACCAAACCTCAGAAGATCAACTGTGGCTTCAATCATCAGAACATTCCACAACGAGAACTGGTAAGTCTTCAGCATGCACTACAGTAAACATTACTATTTACATAATGGAGGCAGAGGCAAAATTCTGAGTGACCAACAAGAGCGGGCTGTGGTCAATTTCTTTCGGGCCAGAAATTATATTTGCCTTAAAGAAATCCGGCAGCACATCTTGGACAATAATTAAATTTTCAACAATGTGGATGCCATAAGTTTGCCAACTATTGCCCGCGTTCTGAAAAGGCACCAGGTGTCTATAAAACAGCTATACCGGGTGCCTTTTGAAAGAAATACAGACAGAGTGAAGCAACTAAGAACTAAGAGTTCAGTATGTTCAGTTTCATGGTGCGCATTTGTACTGTAAATATTCCCCAAAACTTCTACATCATTGCAATTACTGTATCTTTCCTAAATGTATTTTTTTTAGAGAGTGATGGAACTGAATGCTGAGGAAAACCATCACAAATTCATTTATTTGGATGAGGCCAGCTTCAACCTGGCCAAGACAAGAAGGAGGGGTCGTAATGTAATTGGCCAGCGGGCAACCATGCCAGTACCTGGACAATGTGGGGCCAACATCACCATTTGCGCAGGTCTATCAGAAGATGGTGTGGTGGGACGCAGACCTCATATTGAATTATGTAACGCAGCTCTCCTTATAACCTTCCTTGAGGAGTTCTGTAGAGCTGATGGTGTGACCTATATCATCGTGTGGGATAACGTCAGGTTCCACCGTGCTCAAATAGTGCAATAATGGTTTCAGGCCCATCCACAATTTACTGCCATGTATTTACCCCCATACTCTCCTTTCCTTAACACAATTGAAGACTTTTTTTCCACATGGAGGTGGAAGGTGTACGATAGGCACCCTCACGAACAAGTCACCCTGCTCCAGGCAATGGATGAAGCATGCAATGACATCACGGCAGACCAATGCCAGGCCTGGATTCGCCAAATCCACAGGACAGGGTTGATAGAAATATACATGTCCTATAGAGTATTGTACTGTTACTGTAATCTTTTCATGGTACAGTTTGCCAGTTGAAAAACATTATTTTACTGTATTGTATTTCATCAATAAATTTCAGATTTTGTTCTATGATTGTACCGTGGTGTATTCTCTCAACTAGTCTTTTTACAGTGATGTCTTTATGTTTAGAACTATAATGAAACATGTATCACATATTTTGTACTACAATATTTAATTATCGTACAAACAGCTAAACAATGATCGTATTGGCACATAGTGTGTCTGTGATCTAAACAAATGTTCTTATGGTATTTCACAATAAAGTTGTAATTTGAACCAGTTATCCTGCAAGTGCAGTTTCTTTAAAGATATGATAGTACAATCCTATGTTTTGAACATAGGATAGTCTGTGTTACAAGTGGCTGCCATTTTATGTTTTGTATCTAGAGTTGTGAAAAATGACACTACGGTTGTGAATTTTGGGGCAAAGCGGTAAAAAAAAAAAAACAACCGTAAATAGAACATATACGTTTTTCATTCCAGTGTGTCATTGTGAAACATCTCACTATGACAAGTTTACCTCTAGAAACTGAAGATATTTCTTCATGTAGACTTTGCAAAAATTTGCAGTGTCAAGTATCAGAGCGTAACATTTAAAAACAGACCAACTAAATATTCAAAATAAATTATTATAACAGCAAAAAGGAAATGTTTTTTTCTCCACACCCACCACGCCGTCTGAAAAAGCAAAGCTGACATGGAGTAAACACAGTATCAAAACATCGCCGCCTGGAGTGTAGAATCCTGAGAGGCCACTGTGTCACAGTACAATAACTTGAATTCGAAGCCAAAAAAAAAAAGGCCTACAATCTGAGCCAATGCAGCCAATCGAGGCTGTCACGAGACTCGAGTGTTCAGCCGTCAGTAGCCAGGATCAGCACAGCTCCAAAAATGCCCACGTTGTGCCCTATCAGTTTCAACTGGTTCCAAAACTCCACCCTGCGCGTGTTGTGCCAGTAGTGCAGGTTGCCATCGACCAAGAGGACCACTAGGGGCAGCAATGTGGCCATGACCTGGGCAGCCGGCCTGACGTAGCAGCCGGAGAGGAAAGCCAAGGCCAGCACCCCGAACAGCACCACCAGCAGCATCAGAGTGATCTCTCCCCCTGGGATGTGGTTCAGGTAGGCCATCCTGTCCTCCTTGCTGTGCTGGAGAGAGTACACCTGGTGGCAGGAAAGGAGTACTGCATCAAATAACACATTATTTGTAATAGGCATACATACAATTACTTTTAAAGTATGAGGGGAAATCACCATTCTGCAACAGTCTACTAAACTGTGCTCAAAGCTACTTTGTCAATTGTATGTTTTCTGCAACAATAAATGATTGCATCTTCAATGCTATGGTTTTATAAATGCCATTCATTTCTGTGTCCCTAGCTGTGTGACAGAAATACTATTGCAAATTTATGGAACATAAAGTTTCAGATATCTATAATGTAATTCTGAATAGTCACAATTACAGTTCAAGATATCTTAAATCCCCTTCAATTCAAGATATCTACATCGTTCTTTTAAGATATCTTAAATAACGTTTTAATTAGTCAAAATCAGTTGTAGATATCTGGAACTGGATTTACAGCCAGTCATTATTATGTTAAAGATATCAACAATAGGCTAGTATATCTGCAACTGATTTGCCGATATCTGTAATGAAAAACCCCATACACATGAATGGCGATATCCGTTTGAAACCTACTAGTCAAAACTGAATTACAGATATCTAAAACTGCTGTTTCGACTAGTCAAAATGACGTTGTAGATATCTTGAATCAAAATTCTGGCTAGTCACAATTAATTACAACTAGTTCAAATTACAATGCAGATATTGGTTATATTCATTCCAGATAGTCAACTAAACTGAATAAATGTTAAAACGGCTTGCCATATACCAGTCCCTCTTACCATGCAGATTAGGTAGACCCCCAGGAAGACCTGCCCGGTAGACTGCAGGGATCTGGTGCGAGGCTTCTGCCTGTACACCTCCCCTGCCCCACTGGCTAGAATCAGGAAGCCTCCAATGATGGCCAGAGCTCTGGAATACATTCGGACCTGCAGGGAAATGAAAAGGGACAGTCAACATAGTCGAGTTTAGGCAAATCTGTTCCACGGTTATCACAGTTAAATATCAAGTTATTTAAATGAGAGGTCCCAACAATGTGAACTGTTTTGACACTTTTAAGTGTTTTCTTTGTGATGTCAGCGACTGCTGGAATATGAACCTCTCTCTTTCTTACTTTTCATATATTTTAATGGATATCATATAGAAAGAAGGGCAGTTAATAAAACTGGGAACAGAACAGGAAACTAAAGTCTAAA
Organism: Typhlichthys eigenmanni; assembly: GCA_027564635.1. Taxonomy (NCBI): domain Eukaryota; kingdom Metazoa; phylum Chordata; class Actinopteri; order Percopsiformes; family Amblyopsidae; genus Typhlichthys; species Typhlichthys eigenmanni. The sequence continues at coordinate 1,562,558 of JAODUK010000020.1, forward strand.
CTGATCAATAGTATTTGATTTTCATTTGCTCTTCAGTAATGTTGAGCAAAATGTAATTTTACACACAAAAAAAAAGACTCACCTTAAGCCAGTCTCCATAGTGCACCTGTTCACTGAGGTAACATGCGTAAGTACTGACGGCAAGTTGCACAGCCGCGCCCAAGGCAAACCATCTCCTCTTTACCCCAAAAGACATGAAGCTGGCACACAGCACAGAAACCCCCATGTCCACATACAGGTAGGGCACTTGAATGTCTGGCTTCCTGTAGACAAATAGTATTACGCCGATTTTAAATAAAACTAGAATATGATTGTGTTTTTACATAGTACCTAAACTAGTTTGTTAAAAGCCTACCAGTATAACAGAAATGCCCACTTCTATTTAATCCCATGGGCTAAGAAAATAAACTATAGTCAGGTGTGTGGTGGTGACTGGTTGGTCAGCCCAATACCCCCGTTTCTACACCATATATAACTCATACGAAAATAAAGACAAACACAGGCGGGACCACCAGATAAATTAGGGGTTTCCTAAGCATAATTACAGACCGTTCATGATTTGCCCAGGCCCCATTATATTGAAACGATTCCATATGGCTCTTGGGGGATACAGTCTACGGTAGGGCTAGGCCTATCAGGCTGCCTCTATGGCTGCAACGGGACACCACCCTTGAATTAACATATCGCATGCAAATTTGCAAAACAATGAAACTCAGTTAACTTGTCACTTTTTCCTCACAGAATGTATTTCATTTGACGAGGTTACGGTGTGCAGCGCAGACGTCACGTCACTAATATAAAGCCATGACTGTTGGATCAGTATGCATTCCAACTCCAGGTATGTTATTCCTAATGTAGGATACTCCTGTGCACCAAGGAAACAAATAATGCAGGGTAGGCTTCGATCGCATTCGTTGAATAGTGTGCTCTTCCTGGTGCAAGCCTCTACCGCTTACCTTTTTGCGTCGGCGCGTTCAGCAAAGAGCATCAACATACTAAAACAATTCCAAAATCCAAAACGGGTCAATATAAATGCCCCAAGCTGACAGAGTATCCTCAAAACTTGTTTCCTACTAGGCGCTGCCATGGCTGGCATCGTGCTTCCGACCAACAGCACTGCAGAGATTCAATTAATTTCCGGACGAAACCCGTAAGTGTATCAAAATAAAAGCTTACGAAATATTATATTATAAAGAAACACAACACTCGTTTTCATGGCGCTTTTATTTTGATAATACCTAAACTTTTGCCATTTTACGAGAGATGCAATGCTACCATCTACTGGCCAATGTATGTAATTACACAAATACAATGGAAGTCTATCTGGAGCATGAGCCGGACGGGTTTTATTTGCAATAATGCATTATTAATTACAACACAAATATCAACAGCTAATTAATGTAGCCGGGGCAAGGCATCCGTGCCTTATATCATGAATTTAATTATATAAGGCACTAACCATAACACACTCCAGAATTTCATTATCTTAACCGTAACTAAGCTGAAGTATTTGTTGTCGTTTATTGAGAGAGTTCTGACAATACAAATAAAAGTAAATATTTAATGCTGGTTTGTACCACACCGTGTAATGACGTATTTATTAGCTACAATCATTCTCTTCTACACACATATCGTTCCTAACTCATTTTGCTTAGTTTTATCAGTCAGAGAAGAACAAGGTCACCAATTTATGTTCACATGGATCTGCTGAGGTGCCCACTAGGATAACTTCCTGGGAGCCCCTCCCTGACCCAAACTCCCCAGTATGCAACACTTTATTACACAAGGACAGAACATAAAATTCAACCCTTTGTAGGTCACATCTAGTTTGGCTGAATGAATGAAGTTTAAATAAGCAAGTTGTTTTTTAAAGGTAATGTTTAGAGAATAATACAATTAATAATAATAATAATAATAATATAACAAAAGTAATATATTAAAAATACAAGGAATAAATAGTAATTCCAAATCTATCCAACATTTCTATTGGAACACTTTATATTATGTTTTACCTTTTGACTTTAATTGTTTTGTGAAACTATACACACATTTCAAAACAGATAAGTCCAATACACTCAAACAGTTGGGACAGTTGTGTTTACCACTGTATAGCATCATCAAATTTCCTTTACTTACACTTTTAAACGTTGAAAGTTTTTTTTAGTGCTTTTCCTATTTAGCATGGAGATCATATCAATTATTTCCTAAATGATTTGCAATGCTGACCTCATATCATCTGAGATTAACAGTGGCACAGTGGAAGTGTGCTCTGTTGTCCAAGTAAACACTCTAATAGATTTTTTTGGACCAAAACAGCACTCCAGGCTAAATAGGAAAATCACTAAACAAACTTTCAGCATCAGGTCCAAATGCCAGCCTCTGTCACGATAAAAGGTCTGTTGTCTGTTTGTCTGTTTCGATGGCATGGGTAACCTACACATCTTTGAGTGGACAATTAATGGAGAAAGCGCATACACATTTTGGAGCAACATATGCTGCTGTCCAGATGTGGTCTTTTGCAGGGACATGCCTGCATTTTCAAGTAGGACAATGCGAATAGCATTGACTGCAGAAGCAGTAGGTGCTACATTATTATAAATTATGGAAAGGGGTGGGGGGGCAATTCTACTTGAAACACTTATAAGTGCACACAACTGTCCCAACTTTTGTGCTTGACACAGTACTCTCAGACTTTCGGGAATTAATAGGTACTGTCGATTTCCATTGGCTGTCAGCAGGTTGCAACTGTAACTTGTCCACAGGATGTGGCTTGGCTGTGCTTCCTGTCGAGGTGAGGGCAGAGGGCTTATGGAATCAGATGGTTTAATCAGATCAGGGAGGATTGTTGACATCAGGCTCAATCTCCCCTTAGCAAGCACGCACGCACGCGCACGCGCGCACGCACACGCACACACACACACACACACACACACACACAAAAGAAGCAGCAGCAGTGATCAGCTGTGATCAACTGCTCAGTCAAAAGCAGTACCAGACCAGAAGAAAGCACACAGACGATTAGCTCTTGGGCGCTAACACATTTCTCTCGAGTGTTCGGCATCCCACCGTTCAACAGGTAAGGATGCACATCTTGTCGTCATCCTCCCGAGAACCTCTTTTCTATTTGAATATCTTTCTCACATTCTGTGTGCCTTCTAAAGCAAATATACAATAATACACAACATATTCTATTTCAACAGCCAGGATGGCTCGGGATATGTCAGATAAGGAAATCCTGACAATGGAGCTGGAACAGTTGAAGAAAGAAGTTGACACCCCTCAGACATCAGTGAGTAATCAATTTCTCTATTTCTACAAGGATAGCCCACAATTATTGCTCTTACGCAATCTGTAAAAAAAAAAAAATACATCAAGCATGGTTTGGATTATTTATTATTTCTGAATCTAATGGTACATTTTTATTATTAACCGTTTTCTCTTTTCATTTTAAATCTTCGCTTTGACAGTTTTTCTGTTTGCATTTGTCTAAAATATAGATGCTGACTGTAGGGTTCCCCAACAAGTCTTAAAGGAGGTTTAACCTCTTCTCCACATCATAGTTTTACATTTGTATATCTTGAATTGTATCCTGTATTTTTGTTGTTATAAAGTGCAAATAATAAAAAAAGTTGAATATTAGTGGGTTGTTTCAAATGTCATGCTGGTCAACAGTACTGACTGTTTTAATCCTTTACCCAGGTTATTGCAAACTGTGCCGAAACTATTGCTTATGTAGAGGCACGGGCTGCAGAAGATTTCCTGATCAAAGGTGTTCCAGATGATAAGAATCCTTACAAAGACGACAAGTGAGGCTGTACTATAACATAGCACACACATATTGACGATTTGTTTATGAGTGTCTGTTGTGCTGCTGTAATGATTCTGTGTAGACTCTGTTTTGAAGAGAAAATGAATTTAGACACTCCTGTTTTCATCAGTGGATTAAATGACTGTTTCTATTCATATATGTTGGTTAATGTATTTGTAAATAAAAATTGCTGCACATAGCTTTGACCTGAACTATCCTTTGATTTTCAAATGTCACTATGGCCACATCAGAAGTAAAATATAAATTGAAAATGGCATTGTTTAACAGGACAAAGTCATATTTTAGCATGATTTCTAATAGGATTGGTGAGCCAGGATATATTCCTGTTGGTCTATTGGCGTACAGGTGCTTCCCGAGTCAAAGTCTTAAATCCAATTACCTGGAGTTAAAGCTTATGTTTTGACCTTTGCATCTAATCTTACATTTTGGCCAAACTAGTCACATCCCCTAGACATGTCTAAGCTATGTAATTGTTTCTGGACTTTTTAAATAACTAATAATTGTGGTCCCACTTTGGGTTTTCCAAAATCCTAGTGAAACCAACAGTAGAACATTAACTGACTTGAATTTTCCATTACAGCTGCCAATGCACATACACTTAAACTGTTTCGGTCTCTCTACCAGAAAAAGCTTCTATTGTATTTGTATTTGTATTACAGCCTGAATGAGTCTGAATGTGATACAGTCTCCATCATTTCTCTTACCCATCAAATCGGTCCATATCAGACAGTATTTCTAAAGATATCTGGTTACATGATGTTAGCAAATGAAGCATTATCACTGAAATAATATAACTAGGGTTTAATAAAAACCCACGTTTTGACAGGCAAGCCGTCTTCCTCCGGGTATAATGACAAGCGATGCACAACACATCCTTATAACCAGGTCTGTAGCAGCACACGCATGCTATTAATTAAGACCAAGATAATGTTAATATATTTCTAATACCTTATCTTCCCTTCCAGCCAGCACCTCCACACTAGGAGTATTGGCTCTATGAATCTGGTTAGATATTATCATCTCTGTCCTACTTGTAGCCGTAACATCAAAGTCAAGAGAATTGCACAATAACTGTTGAACAAAGTCCATACATATAATCAGTACTGTGCACATAGTGAATAGGGTCAACTTTTCTGTATGTGTCACGTGGGACCCATCTGGGTTGGGGGCTTGCTTATTAGAGAGTACAGGGTTCCGAGGCTCAGGCCCTTAGAGAGAGTTCTTAGAATTTCAACACCTAAATGAATGAATGAATGCATTTAGATATGCATTTTAAATGGCTGTTGTGATCAAAAATCAATACATTCTAAATGTTTATTTGATATATTCGATGCCAGTGATGACACATTTTTCTTTCTTCCCTTTGATTATATTTCATTATTCTGTCTGTTTTGTTTCCTGTTCATTTACTTTGTGCTTCAATTTGTTCTTCATTTGTACTGCTGCCACATTGAAGTTGCAAAATGAAGTAACCCTTCATATGTGGTACTATATATGGACCTACCAAGTGTTTAGAAAAGACCAATGTGGCATTTGGAATATGATGGGGTGATGATACGTTTTATGTAAATACCCTATATTCTATTAAATGATATACTCTAGTCTGTATTCTGAATTTAATATGTGGGCTATGTTGTTATTCAGTGTTTTGCACCCAGTAATACAGTCAATGTGCTATTGCAGCCTGTAATGCCATGTTCAGGAAAGGATTCTACAACAATCTCTTTCTTATCTTAATTGCTTGTCATAAAAATGAATTAATGGGTTTATAAATGACCACATTGCAGACCTTTAGCACACACCCCCTGTATAAAAGCGCTTGAAGCCACGCCGCTGTCACTATTGCCCTTAGCTTCAGCATATGCACATATCCATCATGTGGCTCTTAGTTGTAGTCTTGCTGGTGGTATGGGCAGCTGGAACATACTGGTACCTGTTTGGGAAACCAAGTGCTTTCTCGCTGGAGTCTGTGAGACCGCCTGCCCCTCGGGAATTTGACCAGAAAAAGAGAGACAACGTCATCAAGCAAGGTAATGACACAGTGACACATATTCAGCATTTCTATTCATCAAATAGTTTAATCAATTGTATATTGTAAAAAGTGTATAAACACTCTTGGATAAATATTGCATTCAAGATGCATGAATAAAGTGGCATAACTCTTTTGTGTGCAGTGTGTACTGTTTTTAAAAGTGTTTGTATATTAGTCACATATTGTCATACATCAGTATGGCACTACGTGACTAATATACAAACACTTATATTATTTTATAATCATCTGTCGTAAAGGAATTCACTACTCGAGGTGAAAAGCTTTTCTGTAGGGATCTTGTATGCAACAATCATTTTAGTTTGCTCTAACTGCTTTATCTAAATGATCTGTCTCGTGTCAGAACAATACGATATGTTAGTTATCTATATATGATAATTTATCTTAAATATTTTATGGCAAAGATTTATACTATATCTATGTTGAATGATGTGCTATAGCAGCCTGCAGTACTTATTAACTCAAACAACAAGAGTATAGTTTATGGCAGCAACCTTCAGTCATATCTATGGGAATCGTAAAATATATAAATAATTTTACAACCTCAGCTTTACCATGACGAGTGGATATTTCTTCAAATTAAATATAGAATATAGATATAATTAGAAAATACATACTGGTTGCCAGTATAATTCATTACATTTGGTGTGCATATGTGATCTGTTCCAGGTTTCAGCCTCAACAAGGTGCCCGAAAACCTGGATGCCATTGTCATCGGTAGTGGGATTGGTGGGCTGACGGCTGCAGCCACCTTGTCTAAAGCTGGGAAAAGGGTGCTTGTCTTAGAGCAACACGACCAAGCCGGAGGATGCTGTCACACCTTCATTGAGAAGGGCTTTGAATTTGATGTTGGTAAGATGCTGTTAAATATATAATTCAAATCAAGTGTATTTATATAGCTGTTAATAACATTAAAGTCTCAAAGGGTTGTACAACCCATATTTCACATGGAAACGAACAACACCCCTTAAACCTGCTGGGAGGAACAGGTTTTAGATCAAAACAATTGTTTTACATCAATGAGCCATTTTTTTACTTAATTTGAAATTATATGATGAAGTGAATGTCAATTGATTAAAATGTGAATCATTTAGAAAACATTTCCCAACTGGCCAGCCTTTTAGGGCTTGTGTCCACCAAATGCCTTTCTAGCGCTGAGGGTGCCTATTTTCAATACAAACCCTACTTGCGCTGCAAGCACTCAGCGGTCTTTAGCGCTGCGCTTCCGGAGCTTTCAGTTGAAAACAGTTCAACTCTTGGAACAGAGTCGTCAGTAGCTTACAGCAACAAGCGCTAGAAAGAACACAAGTTTTTGGGTGCGCTCTCGCCGCTGAAAACGCGTTTGGTGGACGCGGGCCCTCACTGTGCTGTCTTTACCCATCCAGGGCTCCACTACATTGGCCAGCTCCATGAAAACAGCTTGTTGCGTATTGCCTTTGACCAGATCAGTGAGGGCCAGCTGGAGTTCAACAAGCTGAGCCAGCACTTCGACACCATCCACATCGGCCTGGGCGACGAGAAGCGCGAATACACGTTCTTTGCGGGCAAGACCGAGATGGAAGCTCACCTGAAGAAGCAGTTCCCTGAAGATGCAGATGCCGTTGAGAAGTTCTTCAGAATCATGAAGGTCAAACCCACATACTAGAAAAATGTGACTGGATAAATCTCAGGCAAATCACACTGATGTTGTGAGATCTGGACTTCACTCCACTTGTTGAGTATGCAGTTAGAGGACCTCAGCCAACTGGCGATACAGTATTACAAGTCAAATCACAGCTGTGTGGGTTTCTTAGGGCTTCATCAATAGAAAGGCCAAAGCCCAAGAGTTTTAACATTTAGCAAATATCATAGAAGCAATGACGTTTTCCATTTAGCAACTTTCAGTTTAACAGTTGCATCAGCAAATGCAAAAGGCCTTATTTGTGCCATGGGCTTCAATTGCACTCGGACGTTAGAGTATAGTTATGAGTTTGATTATAAAACATTACATTTTCTTTATAAATGTATGAATACTAGAGATGTATGTCTTGGAAGCTAAAGGGTAATTTCATGCTGACTCCATTCGAATCCCCTGTATTTCATGTATTATTCCAACAGGTCTCAGCCAGGAAGACTATGTACCTGGCGATCCTGAAACTGTTGCCAAAGTGGTTGTCTTTGTTCTTGCTTAAGTCTGGCATCGCCTACATGCTCTGCCCAATCTTCCGCCTCACGGGAACTGGTGCTACTGCCCTGTTGGACACCTTGAGCAACAACAAGGACCTCCATGTCATCTTCTCTTACCTCTACTATGGTTGGTCCCCTTGCTGGAACAGATCTTTCAAATACCTTATCTATCTTGTATGAATGCTTTTGAAAATGTCTTAAGGTGTTCCGCCAAAGGACTCGAGCGTCGTCATCAACTCCCTCTTGATTCACCACTACAAGCGAGGCGCCTACTACCCTAAAGGGGGCGCCAGTGAGATCCCTTTCCACATCATCCGTACGATCCAGAAGTATGGAGGCAACTGTCTGGTCAGGGCCCCAGTCACCCAGGTCCTGGTCAATGAGACGGGAGCAGCTTACGGTGAGCTGAAACGTGTGACTGTGTGCTTATTATGTGTGATTGGTGTGTGGCTGTGTGGAAGGGGTACAGCCTGCTATGGGCCTACTGTAAGGGGAGGGGTGTAGATACATATGTGAAGCAGGGGCCAAGCGCATAACAGAGTTAAAAACAAAAATCTATTTTTTCTCTAATGCAATAAGAGCAATTCGATTTCATCATTTCATTTACAGCATATATCAGGAGCATAGGTTACTAGGGATGGCACCGATACAATACTGAGATCTGAAATTGGTCCGATACTGACTTAAATAGCTGGATCGGTATCGGTGACAATTTGACAGTTGCAACTGATCCATGGGGCTGATCCAATTAAATACATTTATGCGTAGCTCTACTGTTAAGCATCAGCCATGTCTAACCTACCCAGGCCACACTATCAGCAGCAGGTCTCTAACATGCATCTAAGTCCTACAATAGTGATTGGCTGTCATTTACTTTGCAACTTAACTTAAAACTTAATTTATCACTGGAATCGGATCGGTACTCGGTATCGGCCGATACCCAAAGTGCCGATAACAGTATCGGTATCGGGACTGAAAAAACTGGATAGTGCCATCCCTATAGGTTACTATTATATATATAACTACACTAAAACAAATATGTATTAAACCGTCTGTTCTCCCCCCTTGTCACAGGAGTGAAAGTGAGGAAGGGCCAGCATGAGGTAGAGGTCCATGCTCCAGTGGTCATCTCCAACTGTGGCATCTTCACCACCTTCCAGAAACTACTGCCACCTGAAATCCAAGTCAAACCAAGTGAGCAAAATCAAATGGCTGGCTGACATTTGATTGAGACACAAACTGTCTAAATGAAATATGACAAAACCTTTCCATTTTAGATATTCAGGAGAGACTAGACCTAATGAAACACGGCAAGGGGTCATTCCTGGTCTTTTCCGGTTTCGATGGAACCCAGGAGGAGCTGGGGCTTGTGTCCACAAATTATTGGTGGTTCAGAAACAATGACATGGACCAATCGTTAAGTGTGACGCACACATATCTATCACATACAGGAAACATTGTGGAGATAGATTTTAGCGCTCACAAGGGGGCGCCATTGTATAAACAGAAATATACAAAATGGAGAAAAATACTATAGAAATAGAAAATCAATACAACTTAAGTCTGTTTAAAACATCTTACAAACGTATTGCAGTGTAGAACTTTGGCAGCAGGTGCTTTTTGTTTCAATCATTATATTTCACTAGAAAAATATTTCAGAACACCATCATCCTTTATATCAAGATACAATATTTATTTTTGTAGGATGGATGAGTTTTTTTCCCTAAGCAAAGAGGAAGCTCCTGATAACATTCCCATGATGATGCTCACAATACCATCAGCTAAAGACCCTGAGGCCAAACTAAGACACCCAGGTACGCCACAAGCTGTACCACCTCTAATGTCATCCATTATGGTCCCAGCTGCTTGTTCATTAACACCCCGACATCTTGGGGGATTCTATGTCCACAGGAAAGTCCTGCATGACCATGTTGATCATGGTGAAATATGAGTGGTTTGAGGAATGGAAGGACACCAAAGTGAGAAAGAGAGGCGACGAATACTACAACTACAAAATGAGATTCGCAAACAACCTCTTTGACTGGGCGTGCACTTTGTTTCCCAAAATCAGAAACAATGTATGATGGTTAGACACTTTTAATATAAATAATGTACACATATAAACTATAAGTAGATGATACCATTGTCCTTTAATGCTAGTTAACATGTCTGTGTTCATACTGGGAATCAATAGATGTTGCTCGGAGAAGGGAGGGCCTTGTAATTTTGGGGCCCTATAATAAAACATTTGAAAATACTAAATTTCAGACTGATATACTACTTTAAGTCAGCAGGGGGACCCCATGTCACAGAGAAGGAATCCCACACAAATGTGTCCATTGCATGCCTATGAAGCATAGTGAATTACAATAAATAATTACTGATAAATGAATGAATGAATGAAATAATGAATTGCCTTTCAGCTGGTCTACCAGGAGGTGGCTACCCCTCTGACCAACATGCATTACCTGGGAGCCCAGCGCGGGGCCATGTACTCTGCAGAACACAACCTAGCCCGCTTCCAAGCAGAGGCTGTAGCCATGAACAGGTGTGACACGCCTGTCAAAAACCTCTATATTTCAGGTACGAACCCATGGCCATCTTTGTCACAACATTTATCGAATTGAGGATGGTAACATTCGTAGATGTAACCGCTAACTGGAGCGAGTGAAATATTTCCCTGGAGGCAAGCAAGGTTGACCGTTTAGTATTATGGCATTTTTACAATAAAATACACGCCTCTGTCTGTTCCAGGCCAAGACGTGTTCAGTTGTGGGATTGCAGGCGCTCTGCACGGAGGACTTCTCTGCGCCTCCACAGTTTTGGGTCAAATTGTCTACATTGACTTGCTGTTCCTTAAGAAGAAGCTGAAGAGAAAAAAGGCAAAAGAGCTGGCCCAAATGGCTATGAAGAAGCATGAGTGAACATGCTCTCATCTCCCTCTGCAGGACAATGGTGGAACTACACCATAGTTAGTATATTGAAGTATATTTTTATTGATGTATAGTTTTTAACTGCTGGAAAAAAGTAATGGTTGTACCTTTGTTAAATAGCATAAGATGTTTGTATAAGCAAATACAGTGGCGATATATATATATATATCTTAAAATATGATGCTTCAGTTTTATAGAAAGATTGTTATAGAGGAGCGGACTGCAATCATGTATTTGTGCTGTAGGTTTGGTTTGCCATCACATAACGGTCTAGATAGGCCAACTGAAAACCTCAAAGACATACAGTACAGTACTATTGGCATCTGATATATTCTGATGTGGGCTTGTGCAATTTGCAAAAGTGATGAGAAATTCTGAACTGAGCTACTGCATCTTTAATTCTGGAGTGACAAGCTAGTTCCAGTTGAATAATTAGATGAGTTAATGTAAATGACACAGCTGCTAATGTAAAAATGGTTATAATAAAAATAAAATATACTATGACCATATTCAAAACATTTAGTAAAAATGCAGCATGGATATTCTGAGAAAATAAATAAATTTTAAACATACAGTATAGGCTACTAGCCTATATAGAGCTACTGAATTGCCTGTATAGACCCTGGTGGGTGCAAGTTCTCACGAATGTTGATCTGACCTGGGTAATAACCCCCATGTTTGGGTAAATGCCACACACACTTCACACAGGTAGTGAAGGAAACCTCAGAATTCCTGTACTAAGTGAACATTTCCTCAGTAGACGGTGCCTCGATCGGCTGTTCAGAAATAGACAACCGAGGGGATTCTGAAAAGATGAATGCCCCCTCTGTTCTGACAGGCTGCGGGATCCCTGTAACTCTCACTATGTAACCCTGATCCCTCTACAGGACAAGCCATGCAACAAGCCCTCCCTGATGTGCCCTGATTTTGTCTATGCACCTCTAAAATAGCCTGCCCTGTGTCGTGGGACAAAAGAAAGAACGTTTACCGAAAATGGCAGCAAAACTGGAGCGAGTTGCATGTTGACTTTGCATGACTGGAAACGTACTGGACCATGACATGTAATTACAGGGGAACAATGCAGCCTACACTTTAGTAAAAATAGATGTGTAATAAGACTTGTACTTTGTCCTCTGATTCACAAAGCAGGAAAACCGCCTTGAAAATAACCCACCTCGTGGAAACACTTCCAGGTGAATTCAGGTATTAACTGGAAGACATGCAGGCTGTCAACTCAACATGTAGCATTTCGATTGGCTGAGAGCTAGCATGACAGGAGAATTGCTGGCCTGTCTATTCTTTCTTTCTTCAGCAGCATAGTTGTTTTCCAGATGTTGGAACTCCTCCCTGTGTGGGGCGGAGCTTGGCGGGCATGTTCTTCTGTAGCCTCCTACTGCCTCCCACAGCCCTGAAACCAGCCAAGCGTCACAGCTGCTTCCAATATGAGTGCTCTCACGAGGCGGTCTGAGCCGAGGAGCCAGACAAGGAGAAGAAAGTTTACATGCGCTAACATTGGCTAACTGCTAGCACTGCCAATTAGGAGTGGCATATATTGACATATTCTATCCACTGTTGCTTTTCTTCTATGGCTTATGATGTCTTTAACACTAAGAAAATGCAAAGAACTCCAGGTTGCATATCGGTATTTCCAGGAGGGACTGATTATAAACTAAACACATTCTGATTTGTTTTACTTTGCATGGCTAGAAATTGCATTTTATGTACACTATCCCAAATGTTCTATTGCGTCAAATCATTTGATCAAATGAGGTAAAAACATTTTAATTTAGCCCATGCTCTTACATCCATGGCTCAGATCGGCAGAAACGCACATGCTTTACCGTAGCAGCACATCAGTGGAACAGATGACTCTTGAGTGAGCGTTCACTCTCCAGAATGACTCGTGGCGAGAATCTTTGTTAGGCCCACCTCATTCTCCAGAGAGAACAACACAACACTAAATCAAAATTTTCTCAAGCGGTAACCTCCCTTCAATTAGTCTTGCTCATGTTTCTATAGAGACAATCAATCTAATAAATATCTGAAAGTATTTATATTTTGATGGAAGAAGGGGGGGGGGGGGGGTTGTCTTAAATAGTACAACACTGAGATTATCTTTTCTACAAGCTTCAGCTCCATAATCATCACCCTTGTCAACATTGTTATGGCCTCTAAACCTCTGGGATAATTTGGGGTGTCAATCTGAATCAGGTGGTCTATCGGTAGTAAGCCTCTGTGCTGTTATACCCAACACTGCACATATCATTACACAGAATGTTGGACTCCATGAAATGAGGTACTGCAGGCTGGATTGTGCCAGAGGGAACGGTTTTCCAGTCTGCCAGGAAAAAATGAACGTAATAACTAACAACAAAACCGCACAGCCATCATCTATTGTGTGATCATAGTTTACACTGCACTTTAGTAAAAACAGAAGACAATATTCTCTAGCTTGGCTCCAGTTGCAAGCTAATATCAGATAGGGTGGCTGCATGGCTCATAAAGAGAAGGTTTTCCTGGTCAATACCGAGTTAACTTTTTTCTTCCCATTTTTTCACACCCATCTGGATTTTATGAGAGTAACTCCTCCTTCTAGAAGACCCTTTCTGCTCACAACTCAGTGTCTCGAGTTACGCCATTTAATGTGTAAGCTCTTCCTAACGCGTTCCACCTCCAACAAGCACCACATGGATCCACACTGATCCAGGCTACAATGCTGCCGGATTGGTCCCATATCTTCCATGTCTGTATCTTATGGGAGCTTGTGCTTACATGATAATTCCACCTTTTGCCTTAAATGGAGATGACTGTTGAACACTGTTGATTTGTGGAAACTGACTTTTAAAACTCATAGTAGTGTAGCAGTACAGAATGCTGTTATTATTTGAAAATGCTTGAGGGTATATAAATGGGCTTTACACATTGAACATTTGTAAGCAACTGTATGGATCAGTCCTGTCACATCTGGATCTGAAAGGGGAAAAGCCATGCAGTTAATTGAGGCACACTGAGGTCCTGCTCTACACAAACCACATGTTTATTTTTGCCTTCAGCACAGAACCAAAGAGTGTTTTACCAGAAGGTGGCAGACTCAAGTCCGCCCTGCATTGTCTTCACTCGTTAACATAGATAACATTGCAATAGCTGGTCAGTTTCGCCCACCAAACACAGATGTTTCTGAATGTGAGAGTAACGTCCTGTAACACCAATAGCTCACCCATGACATACTGTAGATCAAGAGCGGGGAATCCTGGTCCTGGGGACCCGCTGCCCTGCGTGTTTTAGATGTCTCCCTGCTCCGACACACCTGATTCGCATGAATGGGTCGTTAGAAGCCTGATAACGACCCATTCATGCTGTGGATATTCTCATTTTAATTAACTTCTGTAATAAGTATGCTGATTAAATGATGATGAGCCAGTGTGGTTATTTCATTTTCTTATGCGGTACTGGGAAACAAAAACAAACTTCCCAGGTGGGAAGGCATGTTTGGGTTGTCGCCTTATGGATTTCATATTTGGTCTCTTACAGACTGACACACATTCGTCTTCTGTCTTCTGTGTGATCTCCTGTGCTCTCCAGCAGCAGGGCCAGGCAGGGTCTGGAGACAAGGCCTCACCTCTGGTGGTCCCAGAGGGGCTTCTGTGTTTCTGCTTCAGAGGCAGGGTCATATTGTCAATGGCAGGGTGACTTCTTCACATGGCAGCTTAGACTAACTCCAAATCCAGAGATTTGTAGAGGTTTTTGGGGGACCCACCTAATTATATAAATATCGATATAACAAGAGCTTAAAGGTTTATTAAATTTATGATATTTATATTTGACATATTAATATAGCAGCAAACAGCTATTTAAAGATGGAGTATTTGCATCCCGAGCAAAGAAGAGTACCCTACGCCTTCTGTGTGTGTTGTAATCCGAGCTGCTCTCTTCTTTGTTTTCATAGCAGGTCCGACCTCGCATGCAGGTTAGTGTGTGTGTGTGTGTGTGTGTGTGTGTGTGTGCGTGTGTGTGCGTGTGTGTGTGTGTGTGTGCGTGTGTGCGTGCGTGCGTGTGTGTGACACTCACAAAGCATTTGTTTTGGTCTGAGATGCTGGTCATATATGTAATATAAATTCCATATAGAGTCAATGTAATGATGCTTTCTAGGCCACATTCCTATTGTTATGGTGCTGGTTATCTCCTGCATGTGTAAATAAAGAAGTTAGCATGAAGGGTGTTATTAAACTTTACCCCATCTCAACTGACCGTATGATCAGATTCACGGTTCATCCTTTCCCCTCTCAAGTGTTTGCTTCTTAAGCTGCTTGAGTGCAACCCTGGCTGTGATCAATAGAATAGAGTTTCCCTGCCCTTAACTAATGTGGATTCGCTTGTAAAATAAGCGCATGTGGGTGTGATGTAGCTACAGGTAATGTAAAGTGTGTCTGCCTGTTAGGACGTGCACAGCCTGAGGTGATGGAAGAAATGCTGGAATCACACACACATGCACACACACACACACACACACACACACACACACACACAGACAAATGAAGCACTTGGTATGAGGCTAAACATTGTCACTTTCCCTTTACTTCTGGCAACAGGAATGTATGGTCTAAAACAGAAATCAAGTCAACACATATCACAAAAAAATCTGAGTAAATTATGTGAAATTTCAATAGATATGGCACAGCACATTTGTGTTGTCCTCAGTGTTGGGCAGTAACTAGTTACTAGTAGTTACTGTAATATCACTTTTTTCAGTAGCTAGTAGTGTAACTAATTACTATTTCTAAAACTGTAATATTTAAATTACTAATCCAAGTAATGCTGCATTACTGCGTTACAAGAACGAGATTTCTGGTCCTAGCAAATTTAGGGTAGTGTAATGGAACCAACCTGTCCAATCATCTGGTTTGAGAGGCTGCAATGTTTTCACTGTGGCTGATTGTTGATTCCAAAGGTTCATTATTGTTCCAATAAAGAGGATTAAATTCTAAAATTATCAATTTTTCGGAAGGGGCGAGGCATTTTTGTTCCAATGTAGCCAGGGCAAGTGTAAAAACACTGTTAGCACACACACAGAACGGACCGCTGACGGAGTTATTAGCTGAATTTGACAAACAGTCTTGTAGCTTACAATCATTGACTATAATGTACCTTTAAAGATATGGTGGAATAATTGTATTCCTGAGCAGAGAATGAATTCACACTCCCTCTGTGTGCATTATCATCCAGGCTCCTCTTCTTTGTTTTCATATCCGGGCTGGCCATGTGTGTGTGTGTGTATGTGTGTGTGTTCATATCCAGGCTGGCTGTGTGTGTGTGCGCGCGCGTGTGTGTGTGTGTGTGTGCGCGCGCGTGTGTGTGTGTGTGTGTGTGTGTGTGTTGTCCACAAAGCAGGTTTTTGTTTTTGTTTGAGATGCTGGTGCATTGTAGGAAGTCATATAGTTGACTTTAATTAAGAAGCACTTTGAGTGAGCCCTATTGGGAGTATACCAGCTTCCAGCACTTATACCAGCCTCCTGCATGCTTCCATTGGTACCCGGCTTTTTGTAACACTGTTATGTCTGCGTCATATGGCCAAACCACTGTGTGTCACCCATTTATTACAGACATGGTTGCTCACGCAGTATAACTCAATATCTATCAAACACACATGGCTTCCTTTAAATGGTGGTACACAAGAGTGAAGGCACATACTTTATTAACACTGAACATGCCAACAGAGCAAAGCAGGAGGAACTACACCTTTAACACCAGTGCTGCACCTTAGTTCTGTTCTTTAAGGCTTCTATTCTTATGTTTAAAGTTCTGTGCATAAATGTTCTGACTTTGTACATTTAGAACAATTTATATTTAAAAAATCTTATGTCTTGTACAAGTATATTGTATGAATAGAGAGGTAGTTATTGGGGAAATGTTTGTTGTTGGAAACAAAAACAACAAAATGTGAATTGTGTTTTACAATTAACCATAAAACAACAATAACGGTCACACACATCAAGTTTCAGTCTAGTATTTTAGGAAAGCTGGAGTTGCTGTGCAGAGCTGGCAAAAATGGATCCCGCGGTACAGACTGCTAAGCGATTCCAGATGTTTTAGAAATGAAATGTGCGTGGACACTACAGATGTGTGTCCCATTCCATTATTCTTTTCATTTACTGTCTTCCATTTTTGTATAAAAGAACATAGCAAAAGCATTCCCTCAAGCTAAGATATCAGATTTCATCAGTGTGGAATGGAAAAAGTTAACAGGGAGGGCTAGACGGAGAACCATACTGATTCAATTATTTTCTTTAAGACATTCAGCAGTTATTAACTATTGTTTACTAATTATTATACATCTCTATGAATCACACAGTCCATAGGGTTAAGGAGGGATTGTGTTACTGTGGTATTTCTCTCCCTACAAAATAATTAAATACATTGGGACCCCTCAGGGCAAAGAAAGAGGAGTTATGGGGAAGGGGTGGTTGGGTGGAGCTTAACTGGGCGGGGCCAAACTTGATGGACGTGGATGCCGATGATGCTGTAAGCACGTGGTGCAAACCCCAGCCTGCTGAACTTTCAGGTCATCCCAGGGCGATCGACTCGTTCAGACTCCGCCCACTGTTGAAGGACGTTGGAAGGGAAGAAACAAAGAACTTGAGAAATGTGAGAGACAGGTAGAGACAGGACTAACGTTAGCGGAGAGAGCAGAGAAAGGTTGAGAGATGTGTTTGCTGAAGTCTCAAACAGAGAAATTGGTCGAGAAGTATAGAGGTTTTAGCTCACTGGCAGACAAACCACCGCCTGAGAAACATGGGCACACACTGGAAATGCCTCAAAGCTGTATTATGAGGTCGTGTACATGATCATACTGTAGTTCTACAATTATACTACAGACGATAACCTTTGGTCTACATTTAATAATAATGGTGTCTTTTAAAGGTTTTGATGGGGAATGCTGTCTGTTCAGTGTCTCGACATGTTGAGTAGTCGGGGTGTGTGTGTGTGTGTGTGTGGGGGGTGGGGGGGCTGTTGCTGGGAGGTGTCCCATGCTAAAGCTCCCTACTGATGTATTGGGGTCAGTGGCAATTTTCTCTATGGCTACATCCAAGATTACTGGCCTTACTGTGAGAAATGCACTATCATTAGAGATCTTACTGGGACATTGGCACGCTACTGATGCTTACGTGCATGTTCACTATAAAACCATTTAAAATTAAAACCATCACTATAACTTGTTAGATGATTAACGTATTCTTGCTTTAAAACAAAAATATAATACAGGAAAAAACGGTTACGATCAGTAATCAATGTCATGTATACTGTAGTCAGACAGGTAACCATTTTGAAACAACCCAGTTGAAACAAAATGACAGTGGAGCTGTTCTTGCAGGGGTCATTTGTCTAGCTGCTTGAACACCGTTATTACTTTAAGGTTAAAAGTGGTGAGAGTGGAGTAAGATTTAGATCTTGACTTAATCCTGTGGGTGGCCACAATAAACATTTAGCATTACATTTCAAATAAAATTCACACCTTTGTATCTCGAATCACAGCTCTGCCGGGAGCAAATGTCCTCTCTCAGACACACTTTTTCCTTTTTTTGTGTCCAAGCTGTAGGGATTTATGTTTACTGTGATTTTAGTAGATATAGTAGAAAATTACATATGTTAATTAGAATTAACCATGGGGTTGAAACCATGAATCTCAAATCCCGAGCCACGTACACTTTTGTGCAGCTGTTTTTCAAAATATAAACAGTGAGCAGAGGAGGGGTGCTATGACAAATTTGAAGACCTTGATGGGCAATAGAGCACAAAGTCAGCGAGTACAGTATCTGTGTTGAATTAAGTTAGATAGTCTGTGCACTACGTAGATGATTCATTCGATTGCTGAGAGGATTTCACAAAAATGTGTGCTTGCTTGTTACATGGCGCAGGACTGTGCAGAAAAAGAGCAATGCACTGTATTTCTCTGAACAAGTGATTCGTTTTCATTATTTAGAATACATTTGATTAGATATAGCCTACTTTTTTATTCACCTGTTTTGCATTTTCTTCTATTATATATAGTTTAATGTTTAAGGGATCGGCTGGTCTGTGCAGGGTGTCTTTTGTTAAACAAAAGTATCTTATATGTTAAACAACAACACACACATGGTGTGAGAGGGATAACAGTGTACATTCATCTCCAATAATCCTAATGTTTCAGAAGCGCTTCGTCCTATAGCTGGTATTTTATTTATTTATTTCTCCAGGTTTCTTCTCTAGTTTGAACCGAGGACATTGTTTTTATATTTTCCCTCTTTGCACTTCAGCCAAGACAACTCCCTCTGTTGATGTGGCAGGCCTGGGAAATACAAACTTTGATGCGTGGTATCAGACAAACCTCCCAAGACAGAACCTCCCCCTTTTACCCCTTTTTCTTGTAAACGTGGACATAAAAAAGTAATAGCATATGTGCAGAAGCAAATGGGAAGTTTATTAAATCACTAGTAGTGTTATGAAAGCTATGAAAACATAGCTTACCTCAAAAAGATGTACATGGACAGCAGTGATAGACAAAAAATACACATGCAATACTAAAGCAAATACATTATTAAATATATTTAAACAGCTACACCTGTATTTAAATCATATAACTATACAGTACATATCTCAAATTGACCCGCTGGGGCCGTTGGCCCAACATTGTTTTCTTGAGACTCAGTTTTTGGTTTTAGAGAGAGAGAGAGAGAGAGAGAGAGAGAGAGAGAGAGAGAGAGAGAGCTAGCAGAAGTCTTGCCTTCCATTCCAACCTTCAAGCAATCCAGGGAGGGACTGACCTACAATCTAAATATCGACAACAACTCATAACCAATCGGAGTGTTTGCTCGTGTTAGCCCCACCCACTTTCAATTCACACTAAAATCGACCTAAACATGTGATGTGTTGACTTCAATAACTGCTGTTTGCTTTAGGCATCCCTTGATTCTGTTGGCTTAGTACTCATGTCTATTTCTTCTGGTATGTACTCTTAAGTCTTGTTCCCAGTTGAAACATTGCAGCTGGTGTGGGCTTGAGTAGAAGAGTGTTTGCTGTGCAACACTTCTTTTGTGTTAAACAGAACCAGATATGTTTTCATTTATTAATTTCCATTTTCAACTTTATATGAGATCATGTCTGGACTCCAACAATAATGGGACATCATTTAATTGATTCATAGACAGTTAACATGTTCTATGAGTCAAGATAGATAGACCGAAACCGATTTACAGATTCCTTGATTTCTTGAAATAATGAATTACCTTACCAGTTAACAGTAATATAAATGTTTGAGAACAGGGAGATGTGGACTAACTCAGTCAGGATTCCAGCTAAGAGATGGTCCGTATGCCTCTCAAGACCCTTTCCCTAAACACGAGTGGTTCCCTATATCACCAACAGAAGGCGTTTCAACATGTTCAAATGCTCCATAGCCACTTGAATAGGATAGTGCAAAGAAAAACCTCTCTCCTCCCTCTTTCTCTCTCTCCTCTCATTCTTACAAACTCAAACAGTTCAGCAACATGTCTGTTCTTAATCGTGTTTGCAATACCCAGTATGGCCACATGGGGCATCAGGCGCATCTTTTGTCTTTAGATGCCACAAGTATTGTTTAACTGAGCATGCGTGAATTGTTTCTTTTACATGTGGTTAGAGTTTGACTTCAGTACATCTACTGTAGTCGAATCACCATATATGTTTAAGTATATAATCATGTTAGTATGTCATAAAACTGCTTATGAGGCTTTGCCATGTTCGCCATAGGTGTCCAAAAGACCAAAGATCAAAACCAGAGGTAGGGGGCTTGTGTTCAGAGATTAATAGCTTGACTTAGAAGCAAAGTCACCTTATCATTGAAGACCTGTAAAATCCAATGCCCTAGGACAGGTACCCAAAACCTACCCACATGTATGCTACCCATTAGCCGGGGGAAAACTGGAGCGCTTTATGGAGCCATGACACCAGGGAGCCAGGTGCTGAATTGGTTTAATCTCCCTGGTAGGAAAGGCCCAGTGGCAACAATCAGCATTTTTGGCTCATTTGTTGCCCCAAACATTTTTAACTTCAGCACCACTTGTGCCAGGAAACCTCCCTTTGCCAGCATTGCACTTTTGGTTATTATAAGACAAAATATGGCTCTAATTGACATATACATGAGTGTAAGAACCAAGGTAATTAGTACTGGCCATTTTAATTGATAGTTTTTCAATCTACCGATTAATATCATCTTCTAGATGAAGATAGAAGGTCAACATTTCCTTGACACACATTCAGGTTTAAATACACACACACCAGTACTGTACATATCACTTTTCTACAAAGCGAATGGCCTAGAGTATCTTGCCCCTGTGCTGAGGAACCTTGAGAGGAACAGGCAACTACAGTGGTATTTTGCAAGTGCCTCAAACTGATTTCCGGATCCCTGTTAAAGTAAAGTGACCTAGAGCTATTGTAAAACACCCAGGGGATGCCAAAAACACAAAAACGCCCTTGATCTTTCTAGCTGGTAAATAGTAAAGGCAACACAGGAGCCTGCTTTAATGGTACCTGCTACTGTGAGGACCCTGACGTATGAGTCTTAATTTACACTAGACCTGAATGAAAGCATCCTTTCTGGCTCAAACAAGGGTTGCTCTGTGATCTGATACTTTGATAGCAAAGATGCTATAATACACCATTACGCAAGGTTATAATACATTCTAACAGCTGTGAACCCTGAGTGTGTGTCAGCTCTGTTTGTTTTCAGGTTTTGTAATAATGCAGACTATACAATACATATGGAAAATGCATGTGGAAAACTGCAACAATTTGAGCGCTCGAACACTATACTCCGAGTATCACAGAATTGAGAATAGATGCTATTAAAATCTGGTTACAGTAGCACTCCTGCACATTGTTTCACAATTCAATATCAGAGACTTCTTGGCCAATATGCTCAGGGACAATGTTCACTCAGGTTGCACTACCTTCATCCAACAATCGTGGGTTTGTCACAGTTGGAAACTTTGATAGTTGTGACTGGAAAATAAATTAACCTGGCTTTGAGAAGTTTGGTGCTGAAGTGTTCAGAGAACTTTGTGTTTTCCTATGATAGACTTGCACTATCTATAAAATGTACACAGAATATGTTTGTTTGTATCGCTCACAAACAAAGCATGTGCTGTTTATATCAGTTATATTATACCAGTTTCTAACAGATTTAACAAATCTTATTTAACTAACAAAGAGTAACATAATCCTTTATTCTCCCATTTATAGTAATACTACAGTATGTACAATTAGCAAGAACACTTGCTGTATTATTGATCATGCTCAAATACAGCATGTAGCCTATAAAGTATAATGGGGCTTATGGTATAGTTTCTAGACATGCACTTGCTATAAAGCAGAAGTGTGAATTCTAATCTTCAAGTTGAAGCACCTAAATCAACATCAATCTGCTTTAAGTTGACATCTCACAAAATGGCTGCACTTTGATGAAGGGGACGATTACCATCATCATCGTCATCCAAGCCCATGTTTTACCACTGGCCAGAGCAGACAGAGTGAGCCCTTCCCAGCCAAATCCCTCTCTTTTTCCATTTCTCTTACAGTCTGTTTCTCTCCATCCTCTCTCTCTTGTCCTCATGCTCCCTCTCTCATTATATATCCTTCTTCCTCTTTCTGGCTGTCTACCTTCATCTCTTTCTCTCTCTTGCAGCTTTACCTGGCAGTGCACCAGGAATAACAGCAGCCAGTAAGGAACTCCAACACATTGTGCGCACGTGTGTGTGTGTACGTGCACGTGTGTGTATGTGAATGGGGCCAAGAACCAAGCCCAGTTGCTTTCCTTTTCTTTTCTCTCATCCCATAACCCTCTAATTTTGCATTTATTTTAAGACGAGAGTTTATTGAGCAGACTCTCAAAGGCATGTGAAGAGCTTGGGAGTCAGTCGAAAATTGCATTGCGATTCACACTCGGTGAGTTCTCTGTTCATCTGTGAAGCATTTATCTGACAATACGAGGCATTGTTGCTTTATATTTTGGCCTGTTATGGTAAACACATGCTGGTGGGTGAGGAGCTTAATGCCATAACATTAACAAATCAATAAAAAGGTGAGCCATGTGAAATGATTAATCTACATTACTGAGTGAAAACATTTAATATTCACACCCTCCACCTTGACTTAATAGCAGTGATGATTCAGTTTCAGCCAGCAGTAAGATAATTCATAGAGATAATTCTTTGTCAGGAAGAGAGGAAGGAAGGCCATCCCAGGAAAGTATGGTAACAAATGAGTGCCCAGTCTACCTTTATGGGACATTTAAACCTTTGCAGCTTACTGCTGTGCTTAGGGCTTAGGCCTGTGCTAAAACTCCTCAGGCCACAAGGCACAGTAAGGAAATGGGAGGGAAAATGGGAGAATCCCAAGATGGGTTGAGCCTCTCTCTGCATACCCACCTGGTTTGGGGGGGCCATCCAGGTGTCCATTTTTCATACACAAATTTACAGAAGCAAAGAATTACAGTTCTTCGTTTTAATGACAGCACAAGACATGGACCGAGCCTTTATGCTGTCACTCATGAAAAATGATGACGAGGAAGCATAATAAGTTGACGGCATCACCCATACTCAGAGTGATTATTAGAGACTGGTATGCTAAGTGCTATGCTCAACCAAGACATGGCAGTGCATGTATAGCTCAGTAAGCATTGGTAAAATTGAATGTATTTATATAGTGCGTTTCTAACCTTCCGGCCACTCAAAACGCTGTACAGTAGAAACACGGAACGGGCTGATAACGGGGTGTGAGTATATTCGCTGTATTTTACACAAAGTGCATTAGCTGACAATCGCTAACTCCAGCTTTAAACAATACCCTTCTGTATCCTTACTCTAAGTTAATGGGGATACAGCCATAACTGCACTTTCTGTGGTCACCGGGACAGAATAACCAGTGACAATCTGATAAAATAACACTTAAAACATTTTTATGACGTTCCCCCAACATTTTTCTCTACAGGTTATACTTCTATGCATGTGCATTTCATCAGTGCAACCACATGATTGGCTAGATAAGTTAACAGTTCAGCCATTATATAGCAGACAATCTCGGAACCTTGTCTACATTTTCTGACAACGATTAATCCTCTTGAGGTAAAGTCCAATATTTTTGGGTTATTTCAGGTTCCGGTGTAACCAGGATATCATGTCCAAGTCTCCCTGTTCTGTCCGCTGAACATCTGTTGAGCTCTGGTTTAGATCAGGGAGGCCGTTCCTCCCAATCACTCCTCTTCAGGTACCTCAGTCATTGCCCACGTGCACGTTGAAGTCTCCCAGTAGAACTATGTAGTCCTCTACTGGAGCCCCATACAGGACTTCATTCAGGGTCTCCAGGAAGGCCGAATACTCTGAACTGCTGTTCGGTGCAGTCAGAGTCCAGAGTATTTGGTTGGAGGGGAGGGTTATGTGCCTCCAGACATCTTTGGCATTACAAAGTTCTCCTATAGCGTTATATTTAGAATGATATAAGCTTTATGTCTCTTCTAGCAGGGGCCATAATAAAGATATTTGGATGCTGACATCAGCAGATACATTTAATGCATTATCTTATAGGTACATTTGTCATTTGTGAACAGATAAGTACGCCAGACTTAGATCAAACCTAGATCAAGGTTTGTCCTTGATGGCTGGACCAAATCTTTCAAATTGGAATTTACAGATATATTCTAATAATGATTGAAATAATTTTAAATTTGAGAGACAAGGAAATGAAAAGTCCTCCCTCTAAACAACCACTATCAAAAAGCCCAAATAGTACTTTAGGATAAAACAAACAAAACCAAAACCACATTGGCTATTAGTGTAGTGTAGTTGGACCAGCCAGTTCACAGCTGTGTTTAAGTGCTAGAGAAGCTGCTACATATGATACCTTGCACTATCCAAAATGCATAAAAACAGACAAAACATTATGCTGTTGAAATAGTACACGTAGTATGAAGGAATTAAAGATACACTCCTCCCACACCACCGTCTACATTCTCCATTTTCCCTTGCCGACTGACATCTGTAAGCTGTTAGCCGTGCATTTCCAGGGTGACATAGGAGGCAAGCATAAATCTAGCTTTTCCTTCTCTTTTGGGGTGAACATGTGGCTGGTACTAGTGGCACCTCTTGTATGGAATCAATACTCCGATCACTTTGTGATCGAATGGTGAACCACAACTTTGAAAATAGACAAATCCATGACAGACACAAAAAGAAAACAATTTACCTATCCCAAGCCCCGCCTCTTTCACTTGTCCTACCTAGTTACTGTAACTAGGAAGGACAAATTGCATAGAAAGCTATTACAAAATGCTCAACTGTTATTGGAGGACATGCAAAAAGGGGCGGGGATTGGGATAGGTCAATTGGGTGACAATAAGAATCAAGTGACTTCACTCCAGCCTCAAATACTTACATTCTACGTATATCAAGTACTGATTAATAGAAAATTGGGAAGACTGTCTGTTGAGCTATAGTGATAATTTAACATGCATATATTTGACACATCATTCTATGTGTGATATGACCGATACTAATTTCTATATATAAGGGGAAGATAGTGTATATAATAACTGTAGTTTAATAATTAAATGTTAGAACTTGATCTTATGGGGTGAGTTTCCCCTGGAAATTCTGGATACCTTCTAGGTACCGAATAACAAGGTGTACGCAGAACATCCAGTGATAGTGAAGTGAAGTCGTACTGATAATATTACTGAATATGTTCATTCTCCAGTCAATGTCATGTGACCAGTGACACTGGCTCCAATCTGGAGTTGGTCCCCGGGCGCTGCACAGCGGCTGCCCACTGCTCCCTTGAGGGATGGGTTAAATGCAGAGGATGAATTTCACAATAAAAGCGCCTTCACCTTTACCACAATCTAAACAC
Organism: Typhlichthys eigenmanni; assembly: GCA_027564635.1. Lineage (NCBI taxonomy): Eukaryota > Metazoa > Chordata > Actinopteri > Percopsiformes > Amblyopsidae > Typhlichthys > Typhlichthys eigenmanni. The sequence goes on from JAODUK010000020.1 coordinate 1,588,452, forward strand.
AGACTCAAACACAAAAGCCAGGCCAAGCAAGACGAAGGGGAGCAAAAGCCGTAGTCCATAATTGTGATCAGCCTGTGTTCTCCAGCTAGGCGTTCTCTCATCCATCTCTATCTCTATTACATTCGTTACCCTTTTGCTAAAATAAATAAATAAATAAATGAATATCAACGTGAATATTACATATTTTGTCATACAGAAACGTCTACAGTGTGTGATAAACAATACAGAAAATACCCTTATCTCAACCTTCTGTACTATGGGGATGCAGATGTGCGTCAGTGGCAGCTTTGTTTGGTTTCTTCCACATGTTTCTGGAGTGGGAACAGCAGGGAGAGGGAAGCTTTAACGTGGCAACTTTATGTCCATCCTCAACAAAAGACTAGGTGAAAATAAGGCGTGAGATGAGGGAGGCAGGAGGCGACCGCGGCCATCTAAATGGCTAAAGTCATATACACTCCCTCTGCTAAACATCGGGTTAAGAGAAGAGTTGAATGCAGGGGAAGGAGAGAAGACCGCACTACATTCTTTTGCCTTGAGGTCACTTTTTTTCTCTTCAACCATTCCAAACTGCTCAGTAAAGCCCAGAGCCAGGACTGTTCCGTCTGCAACTTCTGCACATGCTCACAAGACAGGGGTCTGCTAGGGGTTTCATCTCACCCACGTCTCCCCAAAGACTACACTTCCCAGAGGCACCTTGGGGGCAATTAGACAACAAATACATACTCATTTGAATGGTATGGGCCAGGATTAGGATTTACATATTTTTAGCTGGGAATTTAAGTCAATGTATTTACTGCACCAAAACCCACTGTAGCAAAACCCACTGACATTATTTTCATCCATCCATCCATCTTCATCCGCTTATCCAGAGTCGGGTCGCGGGGGCAGCAGCTCCAGCAGGGGACCCCAA
>JAODUK010000020.1:1589461-1607570 GCA_027564635.1 Typhlichthys eigenmanni
TCCGTGTTGTGGTTGCTGCCCTCTACTGGCAAGTGCACCGGGTCATTTTGACGCATAGTACAGCGCGAGGGTTAAGGCTGCAAAGTGTAAATGTTTAATTTTATTGTGACTTATTAATATTATTTTTGTAAATTAAAACTGTAGGAGCCATGCATTCATTTAGTTTATTTGTATCTTACTAAAGTACATCACCTGCTGTAACTGACAGTAAAAATGCCTTTTATCAGGCGGTGCTGTGATTGGACAAGTGCTGCATGAGACATTCGCTTCTATGTCACTACCTGTGGAATTATGTTTGTAGTACCATGCATACTCAATATCTTAATGTCCACTATATGTAACTAATACATGCATTTGTAAAAAAGAAGTGGAAACAGACACAAAACCAAGGAGAACCCATCACCCCCTAGATGTGTATCATATTATTATTTGTATTAATATTCGAAGATAATTAGATCATTCTATATATGGCTAGATATACTTTTAAATGCTGAAATACAAGCAAAACCAAACATAGTAGCTTTTCTCATATAAACCAGCATATGATATGACTAAGAATGACCTTTGAGTAAGTATATTGTATTACATCTACACAAACTACAGTAGTAAGATAGACAATAAGAAAGGGCTTGGGGTTAGGTTCAAATGTCCCCCACCCCTTGTTTAGTTTTGTATTTGATATAAACGTGTTCTTGACAGATCATCTCAGTGACAGATGCATGCTTGTGCATAAGGATGTCTGCATGAAGGTGAGCATGGATCAATAGAGAGAAATACTATGTGCACCTTATCATCTGGTCTGCCTGCCTCCACACAGTTGTGAACGTAGCTGACCAATGAGTCAACTAGGCCACGGCATTTTCTCATCGCCTGTCTGTTACTCTGCTTGGTGCTGCTGATGTTTCTGTAGCAAACAAAATGGAAGATTCATGTTGAACAAGGATTTCACAAGGACCTACATAATAGTTGCCGTGACCTACTTTTCTGTTGCTACTTCTGTCGACTTTATAAAAGTTGGCAACACACACATATCACTGCAGTTAGCACCAAACATGATTCAACCTTTGCGTTTCTACGCTCAGGGCCGTCTCTAATCATTACAACAAAAACAAACACTGTCAAAGGCAAACAGAATACAGTACAATATGAATGAGCCACATGTGTTTTAATTACTTTGTTATACTGTATACACTTGCCTAGGCTTGCTACCATTTTCCTAATCCTAACGAGGACAGGACATTTGCACATTCCATTAAAATCCATGCTGGATATCAAATGATTCCTTGTTTGTATTCTCTACCTGCTGGAGTTCCTCATTAGAATATACTATTTGCTTTTATTTTCCCCATGCAAATATTGTTCAAACAAACCACATCAGTAATGTGTAATGTGCTTGTAAAAGGTTAAACAAATAACAAGAATAGAAACAAGATCAAACAAATAACAAGATAAAACAAATAACAAGAACAAACAATAAAGAAACAAGGACATGTGCAATGGGCACCATGTCCACTTTAATGCAGTTTTAAGATACCCTTACCTTAAACATCCTGTAGCATGAAAGAAGACCTCCGGGTCTATGCTGTTGTTAATGGCCCGGTCGGGAGCTGTTGTGTAAGGCAGAATCACCCGCTCCATCAGCACAGGCAACGCAGTCTTCAACAGATCTGGTTTTAGGTTGTCTACAGAGGACAGGTTCCACAGAAACCCTGAGGACAAAAAGAAAACCCCTCAAACATTTACATCCACATGAATAGAATTTTTGCTTAAATGCCATGTGCATGTCAGGACACAATGGATGTTTGTTTTGCAAGAGAATATTAATTGACTCTCTCCACTAATTCTTGAATATGGTAGAATATGTTACATGTGTGCGTGTGTATGGTGAAAGTGAGTGCGTGCGTGCGTACACACACCTGCACGGTGCAGCTTTTAATAATAATTAATAATAATAATAAAAAAATAAATTTTAGTTGGGGGAAGCCTTTCAAAGTACTCAAGGACATCTTACATTCAGCGGTCCTACAAAGTAAAGGTAAGTAAATTAAGTGCATAAAACCACAAGTGCAATAAGTTCAAATAAAGGTGCAAGGCATCACGTTCACGTACCTGTCAGCTGCTTCTGTGTCTCGGCTGAGTCCGTCTCCCTGAGCAGGTTGGCAGCCTCCTGGATGCCCCCGCAGCGCTGCACCTCCTCCTTGTTGGCGCTGTCTTTGAAGGAGAGGTTGCGGAGGGCGGCCGAGGCGGTGTGGTAGACACGGGAACTGGGGCTACGCAGCAGCGCCACCAGCGGAGGGATCCCATTCAGCCTCAACACCTGGCAGGTGGCGGCGGTTAGGGGTTGTCAAGCACAACATTTATTTGCAGCAGGCATACCCAATGACCCAATACACCTCGAGGACGCTACTATATAACAAACTCTACCGAACAGACCTATGCCAACGTTGAGTTTGACTATTAGACCAATGGCGAAATTGATTTCGGCTACTGGCAAGCATTTTTAATCTGCAAAGACTACCGTTAAACTGAATGGGGTTCATCTTTATGAAGTGACTTAATAGTAGACATTAGTGTAAATATGTAGAGGTTGTGATTATTATCGTAATCCGCTAATAATTGCGGTGACATTGTGATTAATGGCCTACGTGTAAAGGTTAGAGATAGTTGGCGATTCAATAAAGGACTCCTGGGTTGAGCTCCTAAACGCCCTAGAACAGCTGCTGTTTGCACTTAAATGGGAGTCTCAAAGAGCAGGTTTAAGCACCTCCTGTTTAGCCTTCTCATCAATGAAGGTGTTGTGCTGGATGAAAGAAGCGCCACAGTGCTGAGTTGACTCGTCGTAATGGGAAAGACACTGCACAGCCTCCTTCATTGTAATATCTGCATTACCGCTGTTGCCATTTAACCTGGAAGACATAATCCATTTAATTCAGAATTATACTCATTATAAACAAGAGAAGCTACAACTACACTTTCTGGTTTGGGTCATTTTGGCCAGTTAACTATTTCCTATCCTGTCAGTTGTAACAAAACATTACTGTTTGAGAATGATAATAAGGTTTAAGGGCATGGCTGATTTATTATTGCAGCTTTATACAGCAATCTACAATAAATATCATAGATAGCAACTTTGAGATTATAGTTTTAAGAAAGAAAGGTAAATGTTATCACTATAACTCACCCTGAATCTCCTTTTGTTCTAGTTGGACTCTCAACAATGAAATGCTTTGTTGTGGCCTTGGACATTTCAGTTCTGCTAGCTGTGAACTGGCCGTCCTTTTTGATCTGGCTTGACCCATTCATTGACGGTTGAAGCTGGGATTGGGGTTGAGGTTGGGGCTGGAGTTGGGGTTGGGGCTGGAGTTGGGGTTGAGGCTGGGGTTGAAGCTGGGGTTGGCCGTATGCCATATACTGGCTTTGAGACCTTCCTGTCCTGAAGGTGTTGGACTGAAGTCTCTGGGATGTTACGGCAGGTTTTGGTCTGGCTAATCTCCCACCGAAATCAGGCTCACTGCGGCTGGTGTTGCTTTTGCCAAAAGCCGTACCACCGGTGACATAACCTCTGTCATAATGACTGCTAGATCCTGCTCTTGTGTTCTTCTGGATGGTATATCCCTTAAAGCTGTTACTCATTTGCCGGCTGGTGGATTGGTCCTGGCTGAGCTACATATTGCAGATAAAGATAATATTAACACAATGTATAGCAATTTGAAATAATAGTAGGCTTAGTATAAGAAGTATTAATAATAGTATAATAAAATAGATATTAATTTATACACAACAATCACACACACGCACAGACAGTATAACAGATTTTAATAAAAATACTAAAAGGTACTTTTATCTAAACTATACTGTAGCTCAGAAAAATATTTTTAAAAGTGTAGGCTCAATTTATAATGACACTATAGCATATTGAAATTATGCTCGTGTCAAAACCTGGTTTGGAGAGCTATACTACACAATTATGCAATATTTATAGATTATGCTTTCCTTCTAAAACAACACGTTAACCTATTGTTGACTAGATATCCTTTTTTTTTAAAGACCATTATTGTGCTGAAGATATCTTTAGGTCAAGAAAGTGAACAGGCTACCTTGCTAGCCATCATTGTAGAGTAAACTCGTGTATCTCTCTTTCATCTAATAATAAAGGATCTACATTTTCAATCTAGCTATTTTACACTTGGATATAGTTATTTCAACAATGTGTTAATAATTGACAAATGCTGTGTATCAATGTATACTAGTTGGCGGCCTACAGCTACAAAAAAATACAGCTTACCGTGTTCTGAAGACCATTTCTACTTTCTGAAGAAAATACAGCAGCTATTGACTTGCATGTGAACACACTGTCAACAGGACCTGAAGACATGAGCAACAGGTGAATTGCTTGGGATATACATTACATTATATAATAGGATATATGAAGAATATGTGATTTAATAAAGTAGGCTATTGTTTAATGTATCCTGGCTCACTAGCCTTTATGCGCATTCAGGCTAGAGGTTATATTTACATTTTGTTTAAAAAAAAGACATTTTCCTGTATAGCCTAAGATATACTTTCGCAGACTAAATGTTCTTACTTGTTGGAGAAGCAGGGCAAGATCCAGTTCTACTGCTGTGTCTTGACTTTGTTCTCCTAATACTCTGTACTTGTTCCAAAACGCGTTGCTGACTCGATCGAAATTGGTTTAGAGACGGTAGAGCAAGCGACGTGTCGTCAACATTTCCAATGGATATCGCTGATTTCAGTGGCTCAAGCGCCATTATTTCAGCGCTGTACGTGGCTGAACACCCACTTTCTGAAGCGTGACACTAGGTTACAAGGCAGGCGGCGTTGTTCTAATAAAACAGCACTTTGCCCTGCCACGCCTTGCCGTGCCCTGCTTGTGACCGCGCCCAGATCAGCATACTGTAAAATCACCACTGTAACTTTGAGCTGGGCGGGTCGATGATACGAGGCTAGACTATCCGACCATGTTTCGGCTAGTCACCGTTCTGCTTATGGCTATATTACTTGCCTAGACAGGTACGGTAACATAATGACATATTGGAAACGCATCGTCGGTCAAAGTGAGTGTCTGTGTAGGCAAACAAAAAAAAAAAAAAAAAAAAAAATGTATTCAGCTGTGGCTTACCGTCAACGCAGAAAAGCTATTCAACTATTGTGTCGGTAACAGTTTAACATGATTCACAACCAGGTTCACAACAGTGCAGAAAACTTCCTCCCACCTTACGGCGGCCTAATCCTACCCCCACACCCCACATTAAGATTTGACCTACATCAGGAAGATGTCTTAATTATGTTATAGAATCAGCAGACGGTAGCCTACTGTATCATCCGTGTTTTGCTTGCGCCAAAGAAACAACCAAATAAAACACGCCAGTTATCTGCTTCTTTTTAGAGGTGAAACAAACCCATGGTACAGGAGAGCCGATGACCTCACAGTACTGCGTAGTCTAAATCACACACTAATACCAAGGGCGTCGGAAATACTAGCTACAGACCGATACATTATTTAGTATCATGCAACTACAAAGTATGCCGTTACATTATGTGGGTAATAGATTGTTAATATCATCTATTAGCATTGATTAATATTAATCATCATCCAGCAGTAAAACTTTTTTTTTTTTTTAATATATTTAATGCAGTGTGCAAACAAATACAATGCAGTTTACATTTAGTGCGTGTGTAAACCAAAATGCAGAGGAATAACTTGTAATGAAATACTGCCCTCTCATGGTAAATGCGTGCTGGAATTATAGTCGCCACTAAAGGAAACATGTTACATTATGTACATTAAGTGTAGAACACTAACCGGTGCTGATCTGAAAATAAGATTTTAATAGACCAAATTTACACAATTTAGGTAAAGCAGTGTACATCTCATATAGCTATGACAGCAGTAATAGTTTTTCTGTTCCATTTAATTTATGGATGGACCCATAACGGACATTATATAAGCAACAAATGCTACCGTTAACCCTACTATAACAGTATCTGAAGAGATTCATGCACTAACTTTTAAAACGGATAATAATATATTAATTAAATACATGCAAGATCAAAATAAAAACAAAATGATATACGCTCAAATGTTTGAGGTGGCATGTGCTGTCTGACTTGGAATGGCATACAAATATCCTGTACAGATCAAGTACTGCATGAAAAGCAAAGTAGTTCCCTGAGATAGGGATGGAAGCACTATTACAGAAGCAAGTACAAACAAAAGTATTAATTTAAGTAATTTGGAGTTGGATTAGAGACTGTATACTTGGATCCAAGCAGCAAAACAAGATAGGTTAAACAAAATATGCTGTAAGGTCCCGCCAGTGGAATGCAGTGTTGGATGTGAGCGGCCTTGACTTCACGCCAGAGGGGAATACAACCTTGCGTAAACATAATCATAACATACTTTGTACTCATGATAGATTAAGATACAATGGCTCTAAGACCTCTTGGATGGCCCTCTTGGAAGTGTTTCACATATCATCTCTGTCAGGCACAAAGTCTGACAGCATCTTTATGACTGGTCTATGATTTATATGGTTTCATATGTGGTCGCTGACATCAGCAACGTCAACAGTAATTGCAGCAGAGGACTGCCAACCTTCAACCTGAGAAACAAAACAATCACTCACATAATCACTCAGCCTGTCTTTAAAAACATGTCTGAGTTTCCAGCCCCCTTAAGTGTGTATTGCATGGTGTAGTTGGAAACCGTATAGATAATTAAAAAGCATATTAAGAGCAGGTGCATAGAATGAAACAATTAGGTCTAACAAAGACAAATAACCAAGATTATATGCCCTGCAATACCTTAGAAATGTTCTTCAATTAGGGCTCAGCTGTTTAAGATAAATCAGTCACAGCTCGTGTTGAAATAAAAATAGAAATCTCAAGAGCATTGAATACATTCAAGATTAGGGTGAACAGTTCATTCATTCATGCTGACACTGTTAGAGCTGCTAAGGTCCTATTCCTCTGAGTCCAGGGTGCAAGGCTGCTGGCCCTCCTGGGGCCTCCGCTGTGCGTGGACTCGCTGGGCCAGCGGGAAACCCCGGAGCTTCTCCTGCAGGCTGCCCAAGGCCAGCCTCATCTGGTCCTCGGTCCCCTGCAGGGCTTTAATCTCCATGGTGTAGAAGACGTACAGCAGAGTGGAGCTCAGCAAGATGGTGAAGCACAGCGCGCCCAGCAGGTAGAAGGAGGCCCGGGGGAACGGCTGCTCTGCTCCCAGGGCCAGCCAGGGCACGGCGGCGATGGCCAGCTCTAGAAGAAGCAGAGCCAGGCCCATCACTCCGGTACGCGCTGCTGTGTAGCGCATCCTCTCTGCACAGTGCAGACCTACCTTGACCTCGGTACGAGCCTCCGTTACAATGTCCACCAGCTCGGCCACCTTGTCTGAATGCAGGAGGGAGAGGAGTGAAACCAAGGATGAGGCCACAACTTGGTTACAATGACATGAGCTTAAATAGGGGTACTTTGAAAGATAAGCTATAATAAATGGGTTAAAGCATCATTTAGTGTTCACTCTAGTGTTCATAACATAAATCACAAAGAATGTACAAACAGCAGCAGATTCTGTTGGCCTAATAGAATGATACTGCAAAGTTATTCGCTACATCCATGCTGCCATAGGAGAATACCTGCAGTGCAGTCTTGTTCCCCTGTTAGTCCAGCGTCATCCAGGGGGAGCAGCTTCAGCTCAGCGGTCAGAGCCTCGTGGTCTGAGTAGGGGAAGGGATGATCAGGGACTGAGCCTTTGGTGGTGGACATGGCCTCACATTCAATGGCCACTTTATTGGATCCCTGGGAATACAAAACAGCTGTTTACAAGTACACGTACAACATCTACGGCATCGGGCTTTGTGAACCTAGTTCAATTTAATACATTTTCTTCTTACCTTAAACTGGATGTAGTCTATCCGGATTCCCTTTTCAAAGGGCATAATGTCGTTCTTGCTAATGAAAGGGTTATCCAGTATTAACGTTATGCCATTTTCACACCCCTGCAACAGAAGAGTTGTGTGCTGAAGAATCAGATGGCTCCCCTGGCTAACTAAATAATATTAAAATAAAATAAAAAGTTTTTTTTAATATTAAAAAAAAAAAAAAAAAGTTATATATATATAACATTTTTTAAAATTTAAAATATTTAAGTACTATGTGCTTGTTAGGGCTTACATCAAACTTTGCAGTTTCCAAATAAGAGTCTCGGAGGCCTGTGTAATTCCTTATTAATCGGTTTCCCAGGTCCAGAGGGTGCATGTTGAGATCACCACCAAGAATGACCAAATCTGCTCCTGCAGAGGTATGGCTAATGGAGCAGCAAGGCAGAAATGAACAAAGGTTCCTCTACTGAAATAGCAATGAGTTATTGTTGCCGCTATTGTTTATCAGAACATTATAATCATAACAAACAGGTTGCACAACCCAAAGCATATATAATAATGATAATATACAGTTATACACAGTGCGTGTGTGTACTAAGGTAAAGTCACAGTACCGAATGAACTGCTGCAGCTCCCAAGCCTGAACAACTCTATGAGGCAGATAGGAGTCCTTCTCCCTGCAGTACTCTGCATGCAGCTAAACAGACAACTCAGGACGTCAGCACACTGACCACTGCACCAACACAAACACATGGGAGCTGTTGATAGAAGAGCTTACATGAGTCACATAGACGTGTGCTTTCAGTTGGCCGATGTTTATTATTGCCATCCCAACAGCTTTTCCTGCAAACCAGTCTCCATGGTGGGCCTTTGAGGAAGGGGAAACACGAGTACTAGGTTACTATAGCAATTACACAGAAGGAGACTGTGTGTAGTGAAGCTTTTACTTAAAATGCTTTTTAACTTAAAATAGGTCAGTATCTAATGAGAACTTTGCATATTTTACTGTCATTATTTTATGACCTTAGCTAGACACAAATAGCAAGGAACATTTTTTTGTTACATATTTTAAAATATTAACAAATTGTAGTTATAAAGATGAGGCCAGGTCATGCTTAGAAGGTATAAATAGCCATGCTTTTATTTTAAATATATTTTTTTATTTGATTTCAAACTTACCATGTACGGATAGCCATTAAGTGAGAAGCGGTAGAGAAATGTATCATGGATTCTGTATTTGGAGAAAATGGCCAGTCCACTGCCTATGACCCCACTGAAATGCAAATGGAAACACCACATGGGTGTTAATATTAAGCCATAGTATTTCATAGTTAGCATGTTGTGTAATGGCAAAACATTACAGGGTAAGAAACAAAAAAAAACAAAAGTAAAAACACTATTGAATGTAGATCCTAGGCTGGGTGCCATTTAGAGCTAGATTATATTACATGGATGTGTGAACGCTGGGAACTTTGTATGAACTGGAGATACTGTAGGTAAAGTAATTATAGGTAAAGTAAAGATAGATAAAGTACTAAGCAGATTGGAAAACCATTGATGATTAAGATTGGTTTTCTGCCTTGGTATAGAGGTCCAAAAGCATTAGGGGGAATACTGCAAAAATCCTTTGAAGCAAGATTTTATTAACACTGTTAGACATGTTCAATTTTTGGTTTACCTCTTAAGTGCCTCGATGCCCATTTTAGGGGACATTGGTGCATCGTTGCGCGGACACGGAAAAAGAGCATACTAAAAAATAAGCATTTTTTTTCTTTTTTTCATCTTCTTCAAAACAGAGCCAAAACAGCTTTATTAGATATAATACCTATAGTTACATGTAAGTGCAATTAAAGTATTTGTACAGTTTGGTATATGAAACATTTCAAATGGCACTGCCAACTGTGCCCACCTGGCTAAATTGAAAATTCCACCTGACATGTCTCTAATAAAACCTCTCTCAATCTGCTCTGCAGACAACTCAGGATTCTATAAACCATTGTAATATTCAGATGTTGGGATACTGATTTCTATAGGATTTAGGCTGAAACTGCATCATCCCAAAGAGATTTATACTTTAAAAGTGAGTAGATTTTTAGGTGGAAATTAAATATTAAATTTCTCTATATATTTTCAAACAAATGTGAATACATTATAACTAAACATATTTATATTACATATGTTTAGTTATAATGTATTCACATTCAATAGCTTCTGCCCTATCAAATAAGACCAGAAGTGTGCATGTAGGCCTCCTGGTTGATGAGCTACACTTGCTTTATTTGTGGTATTACGTTTTAGGCTTTTTTCCTAGAAAAAGGGCTGGAGTTTAAGAAGTTCAGGCAGTATTACTAAGAGGCGTTTACACTAGAGTGGAATACCTACTTAAATGATAAATGACAGCTTTTTAAATCATTTAACTTATATTGAATAAAGGATTCAGAACTCATTCAGTCATTCAGAAGACACAACATTACTCAATATGTTAAAACATTTTACCTTTTGAAGTAATGTGTGTGTGGATGGTTACAGGCAAGCTTCTTTTTCAAGTAGACATAGTCTTTCTCACTCCATACCTGCAAGAGAAACCAATCTGGAGTCATCTTTACAAATGTGATTCAATCTGCCCTCTAATGTCCTATACATTTGCACCAAGCAAACCTTAATGAGATGAGCATGTCAACACCACTACATGTTTTAGGGGTTCCATTCCCACTGGAGCCACCCAAGATAAAAATAGATGCACATAAATGCAGTTGTGCAGCATTAAATTATCTACCACATGCCAATTGGCAAGTATAGTAAAGTTCAATAGCTTTCAAAATTATTTTAGCAGGTTACAGTATATCTGTTGTGGGCTAGATTGGCAATGTGCCTTAGTAGAAAAACATTGTTTATTTACATTTACGGCATTTAGTATGCTTTTATCCTAAGCGACATACAGTAAGTAAATTAGTCAAAAGCCATCATCGTCCACCAGTTATAATTATAAATTAACCTTCTGATCAGGGCCAACTTAAACATTTTACAACATAAATGATCTATAAACATTATCATAATAATTACAGTAAAATCATAAACATGTTTGCTAACAGCCTAAATACCAGTGAAGTGCTTTGTTAAAGAGCTGATCTAATAAGAGCAGGTGTGACTGAGAAGGAACTTTCTTTTAAAGTGTTTTTGCTGTGTCTGAGTCTGAGATATTCTAATGTCCCGTGATCGGCTCGTTTGGTCAGCTTTTTGAAGAGGCAGGTATATAGTCCACCATATACTGTAGGTATGTGAACCTCCAATCATAATTGCCAGATCCCTCAGTTCAGCTGAACGTGCTATTCTCTATGGGACTGAGATATTATGTCTAGCCACATATACTGCATAATACCACTAGATCTTATACAAAACCTCTTTAACATACAAGTCCACCATTAGGCTAGTGAGCTGAGCAAAGGCATTGAATGTTGTGTATATTCACCAACCTCCTGCAGTAAAACGATATCATAGTGTTCTTCACACAATAGCTCTCCAATCATGGCATACCGCAGAGAACAATGTTTGCTAAGGTAGCGGATCCCCCTATAAACAGAAGATGGACAACATAACATGCTGCTCCACACATCATGATGGATATATAATATGGTGCGTCACCATAGCAGAGACACTCACCAGCAGTTGAGAGAGAAGACGCGCAGTGTAACAGTGTCTCTACTGGCCATGTTGGCAGAGCAGAGACTCAGCACTCGGTTAGTGGCTAGGTCAATGAACAGCGAGGGCTGAAGTGCCGTGGATGACCCTAAAAGTAAATCAACACGAACCCATTCTCAAAAGTGCCAGTGTGTATATTAAATGTTGGGACTACATGGCTTAGTTTGATTAGTTACTAAGAAGCACACACGTCCACTATAAATCAAGTTTGACAGACCCACATTTGTTTTCTGTAGGGTAAAAACTCAAACATTTCTGTCAATATGACAGATGGCAATCATAATCACATGTTTGAAGGATAAACAAAACAGATTCTCAATGAAACTGCTACCCTCAGCATGTAAAAATGCAACTTCAACTAAATATGTCTGACCAAGTTTTAAAACTAGGCTTCTCAGCACTGAGAACACTGGTACAGCAGCACCTGAAGAAGAGGCATCTGTATCCCTAAACAACTGTATCCCTTTTTTCCCCCCCATTTATTTCAGTCATGCCATTCAAAGGATGTTGTCACAAACAAGCATGAATATTTAATATTCATGGGAGGTTTATATTTATATATATAAAAAAAACACAGAGATAATGTAGGCCGCCACTGCACTGACACAGTGGGAGCCTCACTGATGCGGAGCTCCAAACAGTGCTGCTGACATAGCGTTCTCGGACGTAAGAGGAGTGAAGGCCGTGATGGGCTGATTTTGGAGTTCCTCTGCTTTTACGTACGTGTTTCATGAAAGCTAGCAAGCCAGTAATGTCGAAATGTTTCCTTTTTAACCATGACTGGCTAAATTAAGTGATATGGTACAGGAAGTCATGCATAGATAACATTTAGCCTTAACATTAGTGGACCTAGTGAAGTGAGCAAATGGACAAATAAGTTCTACTTATTATACAGCTGGGGTGGTCGAATATAATGCTGTATAAAAAAAACATTTGGCAATGAACAGTGTGTATGGGAAGTCAATACCTTATTCTTCAGTGTACCGTACGGTACTGCATTATGTGACAAAAAAACGGTGGGGTATTCTGATATTATGTCAACAAACCAATATATAAGACGCAGGTAGTTTTAAAAGTCATATCATAACCTTTGCGAAACGTGTAGCTTATTATTTATGAATGAAAGTGTTATGTACAAGTCGCCGTACAACTTTAAACGTATTGCTAGTTACAATAAGAGCACTAGTATACATGCATGATAACATGAACTACAGTAAAATACAAACGTCCTGAAGGCTACTCACAGTTCTACGAGGCTACTCAAAGTGTTTGGGGCTTCTTTACCGTAAACTCAGCATATAATAAGCGCAGTACAGTACTTACCGTCTAAGCTAGTACTACAGTACCCGTTGTAGTCAAGTAGTTAGCAGAGTCGTACAGTCAGTGTCGTAGTTTGTTCTCTGAATCTCAGACCTATGGTAGCTGCTCTTTTTTATTAATAACAAAATCAAATCTTCGTTTGTCTTGTCGTATGTCTCGAAAAGTCGGAGGATAATCTTTGCCTAGTGCTGCGGTTTCCCTCTGAGTTCATTTTTCTTTTTTTCCTTCTCCTCGCAAGGAATTCTGGGATATGTATTTTATGGGTGATAGTATTTTTAAACGGTATTATATTATGGTCAAACACGTCATCATTGGCATTTGAAAATAAAAGTGTTTTCCAGCGCAAAAATCCATCCTTGCGTCATTACATCACATCACTTTACCGCACCGTTGTGACGATAAGAGAGCTAAACCGGAAGGCAAAGCTCTCGATCTTCCGGGCAATTTTCGTTCCTAACCTCACCTATGGGTATGAAGGGGGGGTCATGACCGAAAGAACAAGATCACGGGTACAAGCGGCCGAAATTGGTTTTCTTAGAAGGGTGGCTGGCTTCTCCCTTAGAGATAGGGTTAGAAGCTCAGCTATCCGTGAGGAACTCGGAGTAGAGCCGCTGCTCCTTTGCGTTGAAAGGAGCCAGTTGAGGTGCTACGGGCATCTAGTAAGGATGCCTCCTGGGCGCCTCCCTTGGGTGGTGTTCCAGGCACGTACAGCTGGGAGGAGGCATCGGGGAAGACCCAGGACCAGGTGGAGAGATTACATCTCCAAACTGGCCTGGGAACGTCTCGGGATCCCCCAGTCAAAGCTTGCTGATGTGGCTCGGGAAAGGGAAGTTTGGGGTCCCTTGCTGAAGCTGCTGCCCCCGTGACCCGACTCCAGATAAGCGGGAGAAGATGGATGGATGGATGGATGGATGGATGGATGGACTAATATATAATGCAAAAAATAAAAATAGGCTACCTCGCTGTGTTTGCTGTTACTTAAAATGAAAGATGTAGTCAGGGATTCTTGAGATATTTGAACTGGATCAAAACAAAAGCACATCTACCTATATAGGCTGCTCCCTCAGAAGACCACTCCCCATTTCACAAGTATTGCCAAGGCTAGGATGATAGCCAAGGATGGTTGAGATTATGGCCTGGACTTGACTTTGTGGCCTGATTTGTCACACACTAGGTTGACCAGTTTGGTGCAAGGATTTAAAGCTCTTCAGACTGATTCTCGCAGTGAAGTCAAACTGAAGCTTGCAAGATCAGAATGGTCTCACCAGGCTAAGGCAGGTGTATAAAAAACATTTCTTTCAGCATGCACACTAGCACTGAAATTATTCGCTGAAGTTGACTAAAAAATGCACTCATTTACAATTGCTAAATTCACCTTTAATGACAAATTACAAACAAATGAAGAAAGACCAACCATCATGGACAAAACACATTTATTATGTTTTCTGGGGAAATTGGCCCCAAAGGGACCACGTGTCTTTTATTGTTAGATACAGTTTGTTTGATTACATATTACAACCCCTATTTTGAAGACAACAGAAAATATAAAATTGCAATGCACAATGTTAACCAAGACAATAGTAAACCACCGTTTAATAACCAAATACTTTCCCACACCATTCTGAATATGATACATTAGATATCTCATTAATCATTATCAATATCAACACAATCACACATTATTTTCAGTGAAGCATATGGCATACACCGAAAGTCAAAAACATCAAAACAAAAACATTAATTTGTATAATAGTAAAAAAAAAAAAAAAGTCTGTATAAAAAATTAGAAAACTGCTAGAGGAGAGTTATTGATTCTAGCTTCTGAAATATTACATTCAAAGCCAGGTGTAATGAATTAACCATACGAGTATGTTACATTTTACAACTAAACTGTCCAGTGAACCACACAACAGGATCTGTCTTGTGATGGGATGACGTGTACTGTCCATTGATATTTTCATTATGGTCAATGAAACACCTGTCCTGCCCTCCCACTTATTTTCAATTATTTAAACCCTATAAATAACAATCAATGGTCACACTACAGAGCACAGAGACAATAGCTCAGTTCATATTCATTTGATGAAATATTTCAGCAAAATGTTTTGTCCCATATTTAAATGACTCAACTTGTGTTCAACACACAATTATGTATTTTAGGCTATAGGCCTATACTGTCTATACAGTAAACTGTATTTTCAACAAACACTGGTCATTCATTTTGCAAAATTTTGCAGAGCATGGTCTCTGTGCCGTGTTAAAGTTAATCACAAATGTGAACAATAAGTCCCCCGAATACTCCTATGTAACACATATTCCTTTAGCATCCGCTTACTCACAGTACAGGAACAATTCATCTTAATTAGGCTACATAACTCAAGAGGGAACATAAGCACTGCGGTTGCTTTTCCCCTTCTTGATAGTTTTAAGTGCATGAACGCACGTTCTCAAACACAAAAACATTATCCAGGATCCAATGTATAATCTTGCATTACAGCAGGAGTATACTGTGGTTCCAGGTCTATCTGTTGTGTAAAAAACATGATTAAGTGGAGACTACTGCAGATATGATATATGGTAACACAAATCAATCTTATTGCTGTACATTTAGCCTGTAAAACTATAATTACTTCCTAAACAAGTTAGATGGAAAAAAACAGCTTTTCTATGTGCTCAGAAAAGAAGCATGCTTCAGAACAATATTGGAAGAGAAATGCATAGTTACAGTAATGTTTTACAAAATGTGTCTTCTTTTTGTTTCTTGAAAATAAAAAAAAAAGAGGTAGTCTATTTGAAGTGGCAGGCAATGATATCGTCTTTGGAGAAAAGGCACTTTTGTTATTATAAATTTCCCACTGTAACAACACCTCTTAAACATTTTCATGGTCCTATATACTTTCTCTTCTCTCACATACTCATACACACTTCTTGAGTGTGTTCCCTTGAATACTAGCATATCTACCAAACATTCTCATTCCCTCAAGGAAAAAATTTCAAGATCCACCAATTTTTTCTTGAAAAGTTGTTCTACTTCATATAATGTAGGCTATTTGTGAATTTAAAAATAATGTTCTTGTTTGAAAACTAATTTTGACTTCCCGGCTAAGTCAATAAGCAATGTCGCTCTACGGAGCGTCAAATATGTCCATGTTAGTTGAATCTAACATTGCTTAAAGGTTCATTCCTGGATAGTTGAGCAGTCTGAAGAAAGATTGTGTTACGCTTTAGACAGCAGTTTTCCCCAAACTTCCCTGAAGGGCTGTTAGTCTTTGACTAGTCTGTAGACATGATACTGAGCTCCATGTTCACTTGTGGAAACCTCAAAAACAAATGCTATACAAAGCAAAGTCTCCTGTGTTTCACGGTTTGTCACCACCTATAAAAATAGAAAACAAACAAAAATCAGTGATACATTCATACAGCAGAAATGAGAAATGTAACAAATGTAAAGCTATAAAATCATGATTGATCACTGATTTTGCTTTCTGCTTATTAAATAATATGTCTATTTACATTTTAAAGTTTTTTTATAATATGGTTTTCACAGGAAATTATACAGTGCATGGCTCACGGGTATTTGCAAAAAGCAGTACAGGTTCAGCAGAGAGCATAGGTAGAACTGTTAGATTAGGTTATCTTTATTGTCCCACTAGTGGACATTTGTGTTCTCAGCCAATGCTCACATAAAAACAACATGAAATCATAGCATCAGCGACAATCATTAACACTATAGGCACAGAGCTAATACAGGAAGATCATCCCACATACAAATTGTGCAAATGTACAGAAGTGCAATCTGCAGTCCACATGGATAGTACAAGAAGAGTGCAATCTCTTATTAAGCATAGCAATGCCGCTAGGAGTCTTGCTGTCCAACAGATAGTATACCTGAAACTACTCCCTCTAGAAAAATAGAAATACAATTTACCCCAGATATAGGGCTGTCAACAGATTAATCACTATTAATCACACACTTTTCGTAGTTTATCGTGATGAATGAATCACATATTTTGACCTTTTTCAAATATATAGCAAGATATCTTTATGCAAATGTGTGTATTTATTTTAACACAAAAACAAGAAATTTTCCAGATATTTCCAGAAACACTCAAAGGTAGAGCATCTACCAATTAAAAAAATTTGATAAATAATGTCAAGCGTGCGATTAACAGCAATTACATTTTATAAATCAATTTACAGCCCTCAAACATCAATTTAAAGAAAACGGTATATATAATGAAATAAGAATCAACACTTAATGAACATTTACCTGTAGGATGGTAAAGTTTTCAAGAACACTGTTCATCATGTATTTTTCAGGCAAATGTTTAAGCTTGTGGATGAAGTTGATCATGTACTCGCACATGGGCGAACGATGGATCCTGTAAACACACTTTCCTCCTTCCACACGGGCATACTCGGTCTGTGTGTTCAAGACAGTTAAAACATGGGCTTAAGTATATACTGTATAGTTTGTCACTGTTGTTATACAATGACACAATGACACATTGATGAAACAATGGAATAGAAACAACAGATTGGGCCTAGTGTGAGTACGCCCTCAGAAGAGAGTGTCCTAACCTCCACTTTCTCGACCACCTGCTTGCCGAATGAGCAGACTTTGGTGGAAACAGTGATAGTCATGTTCTCAGCACTGCTGTATTGGCTACTAACACCGTAGAAAGAGCCAGGCACATCCTGCATACCACTGCTATTCAGGTCCGCCTGCCAGGAGTATACACTTCATTAGATTACTAACGTTCACAACACATATTCACTTAAAAACACATATCTTCTATGGTCAATTATATGGTATATAACTTCTGTGGTTTAGTTATATTCATGTAACACAGAAAAACTTTGGTAACATCTCACCCAGAATTTAACTAGGAAGAATCCGTTCTGAGGGCCTTTCTCGTAAAGCTCTTTGAGTCCGCCCTTCTTCTCAGGAAACTTGTCGTAGATCTGCCGTATGTCCACAGCCTCCAGGAGGGGGTCACCATAGGAGGGGTTGGTCTGCCCGATGTGGACAAACAGGTGTTTGCTATACTGTAGCAGGAACACAGACAGAAGCACAGATGTTCAGCTTTAAGACAAATGGCAGGATGGCGTGGCATAACCGAGGAATAACTGAAGATTGTGGAGGATGAAGTTGTGACAGCAAAAGTATGTTTATATAGTGAATATAT
>JAODUK010000020.1:1607670-1639659 GCA_027564635.1 Typhlichthys eigenmanni
CCCCCCCCCCCCCCCCCCCCCCAGTCTGAGTCTGGAAAACAGTGAGATTGTTCCTGGTGGAATGCAATATCAGCACGGAACAGAGCCAGCCACGGCCTGACTACGACACTCCTGGTTATGACACAGAGGGCAGCCATATTCCTATACCATTATCCTGTGGAGAGGTGCATTGCATCCTGCAGAGCAATCACATGATTTAAATCAGAGGAACAGAAAAGAGATCATGAGAAAAAAATAAGCTCAGCAATAGCAGCCCTGCCTTACCAGCCTTACCAGGTCTCAGATATCCCTGACTGAAACCTGACATTATCTGTTAAGGTTGTATATAACATATTTGATGCAATAAATAAATACTATGTGCTTGTTGCTTTGTTTACAAGTTCCACAGGCACATGCCTGGGAGAGGAACAATGGCACAAGACGGCGTCAGCCGAGAGACACTAATGTGACACTGGCAAAACGGTTTGAGGCAGTTGAATTAAATAGTGTGATATTCCATTAAAACAAGATTAGCCTGCTTGACCACCTCCTTGTAGTCATGGCACAGGAGTCTGTTAAGACCAACATGCTAGAGAAATGTGCAATAGGAATGTAAATAGTGCTGCAATGCACCTGACATGTTCATTCAACCACCATTCATGCCCCAGAACCTTCCTTCCCTTTTTCCCAGGCCTGACGGGGTGATCCCATTGCAGTCTGATTTCAGCAATCAGATTATATTTGCTTCAGCTCTGCCTACAAAGCCCTAGAGTTATTTGGCACTATGCTGTGTATTCCTACTCTTCCTGGACAGGTTTGCTTATAGTGAATTGTCTCGTTGAATTCCTGTAATTCTACTGAGTCATTCTTTGCTGGCTGCCCACACATTGGGAAACTGTTGGACTAGCCTAAATAAGGGAAGGGATTCCATCACAGACATTTGTATCACTGGCTTTTGTTTAAGCGTGCCGCGGAACATAGGAAATCCCTTGCAAACACCTACGGGCAGCAAAACAAACAAAAGCTGTTTGTTTTGGGGATAATCAATGGACAGCCAGACACTCATAATAGGGTTTAGCAGTGTTTTAACATAACAGTGTCCTACTATTAGGAATGCAGTCAAAGCAATATTAACTTGGAAGTATTTCGTTGTTTAAAATTCAGATTTCTATTAATTCATTTATTTGTTGAGCTCATGTTAAGGCCATCTTGTGCCCATATGTAAATGCAATTTAGGGGTTTCACTGCAGAGTGGTGAGAAAGACATGAAGTCGTAAACGCTCTCCAACATCCATGATTTCCACAGATTGGTGAAAAGAAATCTTTCCATGGTTTTGAAAACAGAATTACATCCATATTTATTATGTCACGAAGAAGAAGAATTTTACAGAAATAGATATTTAGGAAAAGTGTGGCATGGAAGTTGTTTACCACCAAAAATGGATGGCAGCATTGCATTTCAATTGATCAATGAAGGTTTTCAATATTAAAAACAATGGGGAACATTTTCCTTTCCAGCTGCAACATCTCTTTTATTTAGACTCCTCACCATTTGTTATTTGCTTCAAGACTTGAGAGTCTTGCTGAAAGCCCTGCCCAGTTTCAACACAAGCCGTGCTGGCCCACATCTGAAGCCACCGAAAGCACTTATTGTGGAGTCTCCTAATAGAAATCATTGCTCTGTAATCTTCCAGGCACAACGCATTGGAACACATCCATGAAGATGGCAGACCTTTTCCTCTGTTTACCACAGTGAAAAGTTTCCAAACAATATAATTTGTTATACTGTAGTCACTTCAGACAGTGAGAGATGTAAAGGACATGCTGGGTGTTTACTGTAAATCTCCTCCATTATGAAACCTTGAAACACAAACTGTTGTACATGAATGAATATGCAAGTAGTGTAAACAGATGTCTATGTAAACTGTATAATGTAAATAAGGACCAAGCAATATATTATGCTTGAAGATGCATAGGATAACTTTAAAACATAAAACAAATGTTTCACTTAAATATCTTTATAAAACAATACACTTGAGACACATAGCACATAGACACATACTTGAGTCTACACTTGAGTCTACAGATAAGTAAATTCATAATGGTTTGAGGAATAGTGTAGTCTTCATTTTCATGGTATTGATAATTTATGTAGAATTTCTGGCGCTATACGCATGGTGCTGACGTTCTGACATAGCAACAAAACGGATAATGTTTTCATTTCTCTTATATTTTTATCATCTGATTGCTTTAACCATTTTTATTAACGTATGTCATTTCAGTATGTTATGTATATTTATTGCATTCCGTTAATTCACCTGTTTTAAATGTTTCTTTTATTTCTTTTTTAATCTGATTCCTTTAACTATTTTTATTAATGTTTTTCTCTGTATTTCTGCATTTGTTTAGCACAACTAGTGTACATATTCCCTCTATGTATAGCACTTTGAACTGCAATTCTGTATGAAAAGTGCTATATATATATATATATATATATATATATATATATATATAGAAAAAGATTATTATTATTATTATTATTATTATTATTATTATTATTATTGGTTATGCTGACAATAAATTTACCCTGACCTGATCCTTTAAAGGTACACCAACTTTGTGAGTGCAAGAGGAAGACTGAGATGCAGGAGGTCCTCATGCACCTCCGACATGACTCACTCACTGGGTCAGATTAATGCTTCTGGAGGTTCTACAAAGTCAAGGAGCTCAAGTCAAGGTATTTTGTTATTTTTGCTATTATTCCAGATCACCAAGCTGCTATTTCATTCATTTAATCTATTTCAGATGATCAGAACCAAAATAGTACACGTTGTCAGCAAGGGTGCATCGAGAATGTGTGCCCACCAGCATCATGCTCACAAGACGAGAAGTGTCAGCTGGTTACTACGGCCTGCTCAAGAAGACCCCTAACTAAGAGTTACTGACCCAAGTCTTCCTTGACACAGGACAAACACTAAACCCCCAGCTCCTATATTTAACACTGAAAAGTTCACGCAGAAGTTGAACAAACATAGTGACAGACCCCCCCACCCCCCACACACACCAACAGCCACTCCAACAAACGTGACAGGGGAAACAACAGGACTTGGCTGCAGAAAGGAGCAGCTGCTCTCTAAGGTCAGATTACAGATAAAGAAAGGCCGTAGCTGAAAACTCTGCTTTACTCAGTGGTTCAAAACGCAGGAGACAGGACCCCCCAGGAGGTTGGGAGTTGCTTTTTGACAGGCCCAAAGCCCAAATCTATTAAACACTTCCCAGTAAAAGTTTTTCAACATGTATTAAAAGATTCAAATGTACATTTTGAAATAGATGTGGTATAGACAGTATTTCAAAATGTATATTTTAAAATGTTTATATATTTAAAAACGTATACTTTTCCATTATCTTGTCTTATCTTTTGTCATAGTTTGTGCTATGAACAAGCTATGAACCATGGGTAATAGAAAAGGTATGTGTCACTTAACATCCTGAACACAATTTAACAGTGTCTCCAATCAAGTTTTGCAAGGATGTTAACCTGGCATAGTGAAATACAGCTTTTCACTCTACTTTGCAGCGAAGATAGTCACTGACATTACTGCTCCCCCCTCAGACTCATGAAATCACGAGCCACATCTCCTAGAATCAGACCACCACATACCCCTTCCACTCCTCAGTCTGTGTTTGGCCCTAATAAATTCTCCCCAACTCCTCCAATGACTTCCTCTTACTTCCTATCTGGCACAGCGCTCAGGAAACAATCAGTACTGAGATTGAGAGGAGGGCTGGACGCTCACACAGCAAGAGGGTTGGGGGGAGAGAGAGAGAGTGAGAGATACACTCCCTGTCTTGTAAGCTTAATACCAATTTGATGCCCAAGAAAAACACAGAAAGATTGGTGTGCAAGAACGAGCAACTGCCTTTTTTTCCTTCTTAAAGACTTTAACAGAAATAAACAACGTTTCACATCCCTACAGAACCAGCATCACATGTTTAAAAACAACATGACATAGGCCGACTCTCTGACGGGGAGAAGAGGTTATTGTTTTCCCAGAACAAAATGAGTCACAGGAGAGATTTGGCGGATGCAATGCTAAACAAGTATCAAACACCTCTACACTGGGTCTCATTCATTAAAGCTTGTTCTACTTGAACGCTGCATGGCCAGTCTGCTGTGAATTGTAACACTTTCAGTGAATTAAGCTTTAATCCGCCTGAAAAGGAAAGACTGACACAAAGCAGGGAAGCGTGCCAGGGTGCTTCTTTTACAGCCTGATTCAGCATTTTCATCGGACATTTTCCAGGGAGCGCAGTGGAGAAGCCATCCTCGCCTGAATTGGTCATTTTGTGGTGAGGCAAGCAGTTTAAAGACATAATCGGTGAAACCTTTAAGACATGCATTACTTTGCTGTAGTAAGCACTGGTAATAACTTATCGAACCATGTAAATCTTAGGACAAAGCGATAAACACACCAAATGAGGCCCGCATGGCTACAACCAGGCAAGTATTAGAAGTTTTGTTTTTTTTCAGGAAAAAACTAAAGAAAAGTAGAGGAAACTAGCCCAGTGGAAAGTATATATTACACACATAAGGCCCTGATAATTTTATTAATGAACACTTGGTATTAATATATGGGTCTATCAACAATTAATTACTTTATGATGTAGAAGGAAGGAATCTTCCAACCCCAAAACACTGAGCAAACAGCTTAAAGGAGTTTCACATGATTACCCTAAGGTCATTGGAGACATACGGTCCAACTCATGGGCCAAACAGGCTTAGAGATGACCATAGAAGTCCAGATTGGAGCTAGTTATGTACACTGCATGTTAGCTAGCGGACCGTGTGAGAAAGTACCACATTTCTTCTCCCTCAATCTTCCTCTCTAAAGTACATGTGTGTGGAACATCTTAACAGTTGGTTGCCAAAGAAGGAGCAACTGAAACGTTTAGCAACTTGGGGACAACTGACACAAAGGCTATACTGTTCTAGGCCCCTCCCAAACTCCTCCTCTGAGTGGTCTGAACAGGAGGCCAGAAATCTTATCTGTTAAACCTTATGGCTGGAGCATATGTAAACATGTGCAGTGTATTAGCTACAATACAGTGTTGATAAATTGTATAATACAGAGGAATTTGAAATTCATACTAGGATTTGTATTTTGAGTAATGCTGTTTACAGCTGGTTGACCCTCGAGTTGGCAAATTTTGGCACAGATTAACACAACGACAGTTACAGGTATAAGATTTGCATTCAATAGCAACAACCAAACTGAGAATGCCGGGTTGAGACAAATTGCATTCCATGTTTGACATTAATGCTCTTTTGCTGATGGTCCTAAGGTTCTCGCCTAAAGCTCTGAGTCTTTCTTTCCCACAGAGTTAAGTGTCATTTGTTTAAATCTCTGTTGACAGAAGAGTAAGCGGTCACCATTTGGATGACCACTTCTGGACGGTGATAAAAGGCAACCGGCTTCTGTACAAATGGGCATAGCTCATTAGCCATTATTTTGTAGGTTTAACACAGATGAGTGAAGCTACTGACAAACAATCTATAAGGTCAAGGAAATACAAGAGAATACACTTTCACATTGGAATTTAAATGCAATAAATGAATAAATAAATAAATAACATGTATTTCAGAATATGAAAAACTATTGGAAATGTTAAATATTTCGTTTAAACTGCAATATTTTGATTATGCCACTGATTGTTCCATCGTTAAATACGCTCATCTTTAACTCTATTCTAGGACGAAAGGCTTGAGAACACACAGAAGTCAAAACATTTAAAAACGGCCAGGTTATTACTCCAATAAACTAATTGAAATGTGTGGAACTGTATAGCATATTCCTCACATAGAAATCTTACTAGGATGATACATTACAATTGCCATCCAAACAGCCTGAGAGGTGGTGTGTAGGCCTACATCCAAAAATTACCACAAAGCGCAGTTATATTCATGCTGTGTAAAAACAATGATAATCTGTCAGTACAGTAACATACTAATCTTTTACAGATTTAGCCATTAGCATCAAAATGAATTATCAAACCCTTCAGAGACCATCTTTCTTAAAACACAGTGTGTAGATTACTTTTGTTTTGCGATTTTTCAATTTGTTTTAGCATAACCTTTAATTTGGGAATATAAAGTCAGGAAACCTTTGTACAATGATATGTACAGTACTGTATATCCGTAACTGTAACCATAACCCTGACAATCCGATGTCACTTTAGTGCCAAACAAGTATAAAGCATTACGCTGCAGCTTGACATGTTTATGGTGAACAAAACAAGGCTCATCTTAAATTGAGCCTTTACAACATGTTACAAAAACATTGAATAATAATTAAAAAAACAAAATGTCTAATAAAAGATGAGCAATAAAAAAAACAACTGCAGTCTGACTCTGACTGCACATACTGTACCCTAACTGAAACATATTCTAACACTCTGAGTAACCAGACAGACAGCATTCTATTCTTTGACCAAACCTGTTGAATGGCAGTCACAGTGATTTAACAGTGCAATCACAGCTCACATGGCTGTAGAAACTGCTACTGTATGGGAAGGGGGGACACTGCAACCGAGTTTGAATATCTTATTACTTTCTTATATAAATCTATACTAAAACTATTTAGCAGACTGAAGCATGTGTTTCCTGATGGCTTTATATAATAATAATAATAATAATAATAATAATAGGTTAATACATTCATGTACATCAAATGCTCACATATGTCATTTACTAAGATAGCCTACCATACAGCATGGCAATGGAATGAAGGAAATAGCCTCACCTTGACCATTTTTTTATAAAATTGTGAAAATATTATTTCCTTAAACTTCATTTATTTGAAGTGAAGCAATGGTAATACTATTTTGTGTAGAATCATTTTGTAGAATTTGTTTTCTATAAAAGACCCCTTTTGCTTGCATTCCATTATTTTACTTATCATTTTGAATATGGGGTGATGTACAGTACCAGCTTTAATATAAACACACACATCATGGACTACATACAATACTTTGTATTCTCTATCTAAGAACAGTCTACACATATTTATTAATGATATTCCTTTGCTCCTTTGAAATAAAATCCTCAGATAAGGCATATATGCCTACTAACTGCTTTGACAGACAAGTAGGCTACTACTCTAAGTAGAGTATGCTACTAATATAATATTTACGCGTTTCACCTAAACAAGTGCTTACCTTGCTTGGGAAATAAAAATGAGCAATAATATCCTACTGGACTTATTTTGAATGTTGACAAATAAATCACTTAACTTACCTATGTGGTGTAGTAGACAAAAATCTGCGTTCACAATATTAAGTTGTGTATTCCTCCAATTCGATCTTCTTTTTGTCACTTCTCGTAGAAGTTTCTATTCGGTTCTTCTGGGGAACAAGTTTGACGGAATGGGATCCAGGTACCAGCTGTGCAACACACACAAGAAACATATTGGCCATTCTTGCTTATGAATAAGTACTGGTGATATTGTGTCAATGTGTTGCTACT
The DNA here is from genome assembly GCA_027564635.1 of Typhlichthys eigenmanni. Taxonomy (NCBI): domain Eukaryota; kingdom Metazoa; phylum Chordata; class Actinopteri; order Percopsiformes; family Amblyopsidae; genus Typhlichthys; species Typhlichthys eigenmanni. The sequence continues at coordinate 1,615,172 of JAODUK010000020.1, forward strand.
CTGAAATAATTATTCAATGACCCTATAATACTGCACGCTACGAAAGGCAAACACAATATGCAATCAATCTGCAATTCTTGTCTTCCCTCCCAACGCAGGGAGTTCCACGGAAAAATGTAAAAAATGACAATGATCTGAAAACTTCACCGAGACTGCGGCATGAAAACGTCTACGAAAGGCTCTTAAACAAAGAGGGTAAATTTATGGATAACTTACCTTTATTTAATAGTCACCTTTGCTTTCAATGTGAAAACTGCTGCTCTGTTTTAATACTTTTTTTTTTTGGCGCCTTTTGTTTTCTGTAATATTTCTCCTGGTTTGACAGTATAAGTGGAATGTTAAGTATGACTTTGGTATGAAATCAACGCACTACTCTGGAAAACGAAGGAGAAAAAAAGTTTCAAGGAGGAGCCATTCGTGTGTGTCAATCACCAGGACGGTGGGCGGTGCCTTCACACCGAACCCCGCCCTCAAATCCTTCTTCAGTCTGAAAATCGAAATTAACTTAAGGCCTATACAAATCCACACAAATATTTTACTTAGAATTAACACTGTTTATATAACATTTCTAATTATTTTAAGATAGCAGAAGGATTGCCACAAATGCCATATATGCGTGTTAATTCTATGTAATAACTTAAAAGACTTGGGCTGGTATGAGCCGACAGTGGGCAGGTTTCAGTAGTGTTAATATCCACATTAGAATAACAACAAAAATTCTAATTTGGCAACAATAAACAATTGGTCAAACTTTATAGACGTTTGGTGCATGTATGTCTTTAAATTGTTAAAACACTAATGACTAATGTCACAACAGCTCCTTCTGTTGCTCTGCGTTATAACTGCAATTTATGCCAATCTTACTGAATAGAATATCAAGAAGAGCAATCACATAATTAATGTGTAAAATGAGATTGCAATTACAACAGGTGTTTTTACAAATTGTTCCTGTAAAGTCTCATACACTTCACTGTATCACAGTTTAAATACAACAAAAATTATGTTTTTTGTTGTTTTTTTTACTTAAGGAGTACAAAACAAGGAAAAAAATATGAAGAAGTTTCATTTGACATACGAGTTTGGACAAATGCCTGAGCAGGTTCAGGCAGAATATACACCTCTCACCTAGTGTCTAGGCCTGAACAGGTTTTTCCTGTGTGCAAACATTTCACAGAACTGTGTGGCCAAGATACATACAGTAGTTATACTTTTTTATATTCAAAAAATGTGTGACACATTTTGAATATATACTTTTTTATATTCAAAAAATGTTGTAAATATAAAAAGTATATAGAATAATTAGAATTGACTTAGAAATATTTATTGTTTTTATAGAATTCCAGAAATAGCACACATATTAAGATTTTGCCAAGATCTTTATTATGTTTTGTACTTATACAAGTTACAATGTCGGCTAACTTAGAAACACATGAATGTAATAATTCTATTTTAGACTGTGCTACAATTCTACAATTGCATTGCAGACAGATACTTCATTCTTCATTAAACACAATTGTTATAAACATTACATAGCTGTAAAAAGTCCCTCAAGGCAGTGTTTATGGTAAAACAAAATGTCATTACAATAAAAAGTTAAAGTTTTACATACATGAATAGATGAATAGAAAAAGTATAGCAGTGGACATAATTGTTTTGATTACTTGTATATGGCTGTTTATACAAAGTTTTACATACAATTATTTTAGTAATATGCTCACCTTATATGTAGAATAAATAACAATCTAAGGATTTTATTACAAATCACCCTATAAATACCAAATCTGTTAATGTATTTAAAGTGAGTACTTTATACCAGAACATCTGAAAACAAGACAATAAACTGTTGACACCCATCTATTAGTTAATAAAATATATTACAGTATAAAATCAACACAAGGATAATATGACGTTTGCAGTCTGTCATTTCGAGTGGTGAATGTCAGGCTTCACAAAAAGACACCGATTGTAAGTGTGAATCATGACATTTCCTCTGGTTGACCAAGGCAAAAATCCAAGATCCACTTCTGAGCTCAGCTAAAATTATACTTGTCAAAATGTCAAATGTGTTGCATACTAGCCAAAGACTTGGACTGGTATGAGCCGACAGTGGGCAGGTTTCAGTAGTGGCATTACAGTATGAGTATACACACAGACACTGTGATATCCTCTCACTCACAGGCTATCTTTCCATCAAAGCTAGAGAGTGCAATAGCAAAGGCCTGTACGGCACACATGGGGTAACTGTAGTCCAATGTGAAGATGTCATCAGCTATTCTTCCAAACTGCATCACAATGTAGTCCACTTGAAGAGATAGTACATTGTTTTAGTTTATAGTATCTACTGAATGAATAATTGATTCTTTGATTCATTGATTATACTCACAGTCTTTGCTATGTACTATCTGGAAGTTCTTGATAGAGGCCTGGGTGACCCTGCCATTAAAGTTGAGCACATGAGAAGATGTCTCCTCATTCCACACAGGAGTCTTGTTATGAAGTTCAATCAAGTTGTCCATCCTCTTGTTCTGGTGCCTTACCAACAAACCGTCAAGGTCCTGGAGATGAACCATATGATCACACAAGCAAATGAGAACATGGCTGACACATGCTAGAGTCTATAAAGGAGTGCTTTCTGCTTACACAGTCATGGAATCAGAATCTGAAACAGTAATACAAGTTAGGTGCCAGGTTGGTGCACTGTCAGCAGATTTCTGGTATGTCAGAATGTACTTTAGAGACATCTGGTGGGCACCTGCAGTCATAAATGGAATGCACAAGTTGACTAAACATGAATGTTTTTCATGTTTCCTCTATGTTTCATGCTTCATCTACCAAGCAGCGCTCACTCATATGCACACATTAAATACTTAACTCAGTTTCGGCTTCAGTACATATATTTTAAGCACTAACTAGCCTACTTATCTAACAGAACAATACATGAAAACAGCCAGAGTCGTGTTGGTACATTTCTCAACAAAAACCTTTGTATACATTTTACGTCAGACTTGGTCATTGAGTTACGTAGTTGGTTGTTGTGCATGTCAATAAAAATACCTTTCCTGTCAAGTAGGTGGATCTTGACGCAGTTAGCCAGCGCTGTGTTCCTGACTTTATCTTAGACGTAAGTAAAGGCTGGCTCTGCGAGACTAGCTATACAGTAACTATAACAAATATGTAACATGCTGTATGTTACACTGCACAAAAAAGCAACAGCATAGCTGCACATTTCTAAGTGCACATAAACACTGTAGCTAGGTTTTTGCTTTTCCTAATAGAAAAGGTTATTCAGGTTATTTGATTTATTTTATTAATGTAATTATTTTGCATTTATTTAAATGTGTTATGCTATGATTATGCATTTTATGCAGAGGAAGGTCTTAGTTATGTAACATTTTTGCCAATTGCTTATATTTTACAATTAATGTGTTCATTTTTCAAAATAGTTTCCAGTTTAGTATGGCATTCTTGTTTTGAAAAGAAAGCCAGACCCACCTCTAAACCAAAGTGTGAATTAAGCATATCATTTTAGGCCAAACTTACAAGGTTTTTAGTAATTTAGGCTGATTAGATACGAAGATGGACAAAGTTATTTGACAAATTTGGCCCACAAACTGCATAGCCTACTTAAAAGAGCCAATCATAATGAAGGTGTCTAATGTTCCACACTAAAATGTGCAAAACAAAAGTCAGTAATATGTCTATCAGGCAGGGTCATAGATTTAACCTTAGCTATAGTATATACTGTGCTTAGCTAATGTGTGTATGTATACATTTCTTGGCCGCAGAGGGACTCTTATATAGTTCTTGTCCATTCCTGGTATGATGACTGACATCCTTCTTGGTCCTTTAATTCCTAATACATTGGTTTCCTGAAGGAAGATATGAGTGAGGTCAACTTCACACACTGTCACACACATTATTAACATTAAACATTATTTGTGAAATTACGATTTTTATTGAAAACACAATTTTGCTAATGTCTTACATAGATGATGCCAGCTAACTCCTGGCGTGCGTTGGACAAGTCTGGAAGAGCTCTGTCTGGATGTAGAGCATTGTCAAACACTGTGAACTTTGTTCCCATCAAATTCGACCTATAAAGAATAAAAAAACAATAAACTGCATTTACAAGAATATGATTTGTGTATTTTCAGATTAACATGCATTTAGTTAGAATAAATGTTAATGAAAGAATAAAAAAAATATATAACAATAATAGAAAAATATATTGTACCTCAGCTTTCCAATGAAGTTATCTCCACCTCTTGATAAATCTGTGGCATCAATGGAGATTAGGTAATTTGATGTGGCACTCCTCTTACGTTTTCTTCCTGCCAAGAGGAAAGTCTTAAAAAAAACAAAATTACAACTCCAATCTTGAATATTTCATGCATTCATGTACTATAAATATACAATTAATTATGTGGCTTTTTAATGAATGATTCATTTCTGTCATTCTGAAATTATTACTGTAGCATAGTACTTTATGCAGGTGTCACCAAAATATGATTTAATGCAGATATATCATGAATAACTTGGCAAACCTTTTTTTCATTGTCCAAATGAAGATAATATGTAGGATATAGGCTTTTATCCACCCCTCTCTGGTCCCGAGTCACTCTGCATTTGACTGTCACTCCTTGTGGAGCTGGCTGCAATACAAACGCCTCCAAACTGTCAAACTCAATCTCTGGTGAAGGAGCTCTTTCCTAGATGACAGAACACACCATAAGAAATATGTATGTTTTACCTTCATGACAAGTAACCCCCTTTCTCTGTGCAATCTAGCACATGAATCATCACCTTTTTCTTTTTTCCTTTCCCCTTTTTCTTCTTTAACTTCTCTTCTTTTTCTGAGTCAGAGTCATTACTCTCCTCTGCTTTTCCTAGAAGAATTAAATAGAGTAGGTCCTATGTTATTATACTATATGTTGTTGGAAGCATAGTGAAGTATAGTAAACTTGCCTTTCTTCTTGGTCTTCTTGTCTTTGTCCTTGTCTGCGGACGTTTGGAACAACATGGATGCAGAGCTGTTGTTGGACTTCTTTTTGGACTTGTTTGCCTTGGTCTCCTCTTCACTGTCATCACTGACTGACTTGGCCGCTGGATGCAGAGCAATTCATGATTGTTTGTGTTTATGTTAGCAGGCAGTGACAACCTAGCATACCGTAGCTAGCAGCTACAGTAGCACAGTTGCTAATACTGGTACAAAGGCCATTGCCAACGGGCTAAATCAAACTACTGTACAATATAATAGTAGTTAATTCTGCAATATAGTAAATTCTGCACATGATTAATTGATTTAGTATTGAAGTGTAAAATGTACACACTTCTGGAAGGAAGCCGACATTGATTGCTCAAATATAATTCAACTTTACTCACATTTCTTCTTGCTTTTAGCGTCCTTTGAGTCCTTGTCGCCATTTATCAGAAACATGGAAACTGGTTCCTTCTTCTTCTCTTTGTCCTTTGACTTGGATTTCTTTTCTTTACAATCATCTTTGTCATCTGAGGAAAATAATTAAATGAGAAACTTTGTTGTTAAGATTAGTTATTGTTTAATTGCATTCTGGTTAAAGGTGACAGTTCATCTTTTGAGATAATGACACCATCTTTTCTCAAATGTTTTAATTAAAGGGGTAGTGTGTAATATTATCTAGTGGTTACAAAGGTCCCAGTACAGGGAATATATAATATAGTAATACAACATATACTATAATATATTTATTGGAAATTACAAGATTGTAGATGGCGGGTGTGCAGTGCTACATTGTGGGTCTGCACATGTGCAAAGACACGCAGAGCAACTATACAGCAGCACATATTGAAAACACACGGTAGTGTCGTTTGGGATGGGAATGAAGCAGACAACTCACTCCACAACTAAGAACGCACATCCACGTAATCCAGAATATTCTAAAATAATAAATTGCTTTTAAAAATTTTACATAAAACATGTAAACCACGTTTTAAATATGTAAATTATGATACCCAATATGTGGAATATTATTAGTGTATATGTAGGCTGACGCATAACGTGTGAGTGTATTTATTTATTTATATGATCATTTATGGATCTTTTAAGTAGAAGAGTTCACTCAGGAAGTGCATCTGAATGTCATTGTATCCACCTGTACAATGACAAATAAATAAATAATTATATTCAGAAAGCCATCAATCTCAATATTATGTTCCGTGTTAGGTGAGGTTTTTGTGTTGAGTAAAATTACCCTGCCGTATACAAAACATTTTTAGTTTTTTACTTATGGAATATCACTTTTAGAAATGATTGGTATGGACAATTTACTAATCCTCTATATGTCTCTAGCTCCTACTGTCCCAACACAAACCTACGCCTGAGAGATACTAATGCTGAGATGGGCCCAAGAGATGAGTCACGGTACATGGAAGAAGGAAGAAGCATTCTTCATATGCAGTGGGTGAGCAGGTTTGATTTACACCTTTGGTACAGCATTTTGACACGCCTTATCCAGTTCTTATACATGAGTATGGTGTGACTTAATACCCTCTCATGGTGGTCATGTCAATAACCATGAAATCCCTTGGTTGGCATAAATTGACTTTCAGCAAAAGTAATACACACATTCTATCTGAATGCATGTGACCGTGCAATGTGTATGTGTAATGCAATACAAAACTAAATGTGGTTTTTAACAGACGTCTGGGCTGCTGCTGCTAATTTGCTCATCAATAAACTTTTTTATGTCATTATTTTTGTACACAGGGCTCAGCTGTAAAAGAGACAAATGGGAAAAAAACGTTATGTTCCCACTACACGTGACACACCTTTAGATTTAGATGTCTTATCCTTGGTGGCACTCGCAGATAAACTGTCTTTTGTTGTCTTTTTCTTGGTTTTCTTCTTGAGTGTGTCTTCGTCATCATCATCATCACCATCATCATCATCTGTGTCTGAACCTGAATAAATGCAGTCATAAAATACAATGGTATCATTCATTTAATGTCAAAATAGTTTACATGTATGCACTAATGTCAATATTTTTAATTGATATTCAAAATAGGCATAGTTACATAATATTGGATTATTAGCATTTGGAACTACAGCGGTCTACAGTATGTGCATGTAAACATAATGTTGGATTATTAGCATTTGGAACTACAGCGGTCTACAGTATGTGCATGTAAACATAATGTTGCTGTGTTTACCTTTTTTCTTTTTCTGCGCACTTTTGTTTTTCTTCTTTAGATCTTTTTCTTTTTCCTTCTCTGGTTCCTCTTTATCAGATTTTTTCTTCTTCACCTTCGTTCCATCTGTTAATATGACATAGGGGGTATTGACATAACACATACATTCAAAAGATACACTATTACACCATAAACCATTATTTGCTAAAATGTCCTTGTTGCCTGACCTCTATATAAATATTTAACAGTCCATCCACAATTGTATAATAAATCTAACATTGACGTTTTATTCTTGAGAACATATAGAGTTAATGCAACAAGGTAACCATACTTAAACTTAAGGATTCTTACTCTGTACTGCAGCGATGTCCTCTCCAGGCATATCTTCAGCCTTCTTGCTCTTTGCTTTTTTGGTCTTGGCCTCCAATTCATTTGACTTTGCTTCTGTGATGCCATTGGCCTCATCTTTCTTTTTCTTTGGTTTCTACACATTTTCTAAAAGAAGAAGTAGACATTGGTTAAAACCTGTTCATCCCTAAAGTACCCGCCGAAGGGGACTTTAGCACCCGTCACTAAACACATGATACAAAAGTGTGCTAAAAATAAAGCAACATAGACATGCTGCACATCCACAAAAAAAGAAAAAACTCAACTAAAAAGTTGAAAAACAAAAAATGCTAGGGATGAAGTGGTTAAAGCAGGGAAGCAAAAGAAACAGTATGACATACTAAGATGTAAATTTAAGAAAAAAACAAAACACAACACATCACTTACCATGAATACATGTAAGCAATGGATATAAAGAGGAAGAAATTAATGTAATAGATTAATTAATTCCTTCAATCATTAAATTACCAAATCCCACATATATCTATTACTTTTAGAACAATGTCTAATATAGTTGCCTATAGTTGAAAACATATATTTTGTAATCCCAACATTTTTCTTTCCCAATGTTTTGCCAAAGAGTTTAACAACAACATGATTATCTGACTGCGCCTTGCCCTAGTCTAATTTAGAAGTTATCCTGCTAATGTCATCACTGAAAATTATATCATTATAGATAACATGGATGCTTCTACAACATGCATGTACAACCATACATCCCATGTGCTAGCCATCACACGTATAACAGTATTTTAATTAAATGTGTTATGTAGCAGGATGGAGGTCATTGCGATGTAAAGTGTGACACAGTAAATACATTGTAAAAGTAATCCTATTAGGTCCAGATTCCCCATTAGGATGTCTATTTCTGTCCACACCTGACAAGGCACCAGTCAAAGTAAAGGCAGCTAGATGAATATGCCAGGACGTTCATATAGTTATACTACTAGTTATACTAATTCTACAGATTAAAGACAAAACATCTGTTTGAAAACACAAAAGGGATCATATGATATTATTTCATGTAGTATTTGAGAAAAACCAGGCAAGCATGTGTCATGACCTCATTTCAACATAAACATGTAACGGTAGAGCAGGGTTAACCATTATGCACGTTTCGTTGCTGGTGTTAAATATCAAAGATGGATGCTTGAAGTGCCTAATGCTATTGCAACTTATAGCTTTATCGTGAACTATGCTTCATTGCGTAGGATTTCCTATATGTGAGCACTTACATTGGCAATAGACAAATTACCTCCCATCTACAGCAAGATGTTATTCAAAGTGATTGTGATGTTTCCCCTTGCATCTGTATTCTCTTAGTACATGTTAAAATAAACATCAGCATACATGCATTAGGCTAATATCCACCCTTATACAAATGCACTGCAACTCAGCACCACAAGTCTAGGTTGGCATTACTTTTTTGGAGCAATATCTATAATATCTATCCTGAGACTCATTTGCATGATATACGAGCCCTGAGAACAAATTTTATTTAAAAATTGCGTAGGCCGCAAAAAACCCCACAACCCCCACAATTTACCTTCTCTCCAGACATGTGGCCTCCATCTTCAGCCCTTACACAATATGTGCTTCTTTTTTAGAGGTTCATGTATTTTATTTTTTAAAGAAGGAGGCTGCTCAGAGTAGATAATGAGAGAGCAAGAAATCCCTGTGTTCACTACATCTCCATCAGCAGAAAGGTGTTGTTAATAGGATTTATGTGCAAAGCCATCTGCCCTGTTGGGACACGTCAACAGGAGGAACCAACTGGAGCTTGGGAGGAGGGGACAGCTTGTTTGTTTGGACACTGTTGGTACACACAGGTTCACTGTGTGTAAAACTAGCATTCAATGCAACAGTTGTCTGTCATCATCAGACCTCCTGGCCTCCCTCTTCACCGCTATTAGCTCAGATGGTAATAGCATGCCACTGGATATGAAGTCGGAGCTGACATAGTTTAGAGACTAGTGCAACTTTTCCCATTAAGAAACAATGAAAATATGCTTACCTGCTGCCACACCAAAACATTATCATCATCTTGGAATCTGAGTCAACATAGTGAATAAAAATAAAAGCAAATTTGAAAGATTCATATTTTAAGATTCATATTTTATTTCTAACATAGTCAGCAATGATAATAATTAGCTTGAAGCAAGAGGGGGATGTTTAGAGAAAGCAATGCTATTAGTATACTATCATTTTAAATACTGTATTTGCTATGTATACTCCCACCAAAGTCATTTGACAGGTTTAAAGAAGTATAATGTCCATTTTAATGAAAACATTATAGTATCTTCTATATTCCCACAGTGAAGCATTCATCTACAGGTAATGGGGTAGCACTAACTGTCTAGAAACAGAGAATGGCAATGTGGTGAAAGCCATAGAAATGACATTTCTCACCTGTTCACTCTCCAGACGTCTTTCAGAGTTTCTTTTTGAAGAGGCATTGTCCATTCAAGAGGGGATTGTTGTTATTTCTTCTGTATGAATAAACAGATGATTAACAGAAGCATATTATGCAAATAAATGTATGTAGGGCTCATTTGTGCAAATCAATTTGGTAATGTCTGCTCTACAGTACATTTAGGAACTTGGTCCCTTATCAAATACCTTATATTGAAATGTTAATGGGGCTATATCATTCCAACTTTTCTTCCCCACTGAGTGGGTGTTACATTTGTATACCATGCCCTATTGATTTACTTTTTAATTGGGGATGACAAAATAGATCAGGTTACATTTTTGTATTTTGACCGCACAACTGGAAAAACCTGAGTACTTTGAACTCATCCTGCTTTCGGATGAGTGTGTATGTGTTGATGTGTGTGTTAATAATAAGGGTTATATACAGCAGCCAATCAGCCAATCAGAGCACTGTTGAATTCAAATAAAAACACTGCCCACAGAAAACAGCCTGGTCTTAAAAATTGGCAGAAAAACATGCTGTTGAAATTGTTGAAATAACTGAGAAAGATAAAAGCCGAGCAGTTGCAATGACATAATCAGAAAACAGTTAACCACTGAACCATGATTGAAATATCAAAACATGCACACTCTAGGAAGGCAACGAATTAAAAGAACACAACACACAATGGAAAGACAGTTATTGCCTGACCTGTTAGCTGTTATCATGAACTGCAGTGTTGCTTCAGATCTCTATCAATGGTGTGAACGATCCACAGGAGGGTTGCTGCACATCAAGCGACAGCCCATGGGGTCATGTGACCTGATTTCTAAGAGGATTTGACATCAACATGTCCACGCATGGACTCCCATCTTTAAACCAGACACTTTGATCCCCCTTCAATTTGGATTTACTTTATTCAGTTACACGCCATCTGTGAGCATTCCCAGGTTTTTTTCTTTTAAATCATTGAACAATTGTAAAGTTTACAAGATAACTTCTGTTCACTATAATACATACTAAATCATGTTTTACACTTGTTTTACACTATTAATTATAAAAAGGCTAAATGAAAGCATGTTCAATTATTTAATTGTAATAAAGTAAATGTTCTAAATTGCTTTAAAACCAGTTCCTAGTTCGAGTGGTGGTGTGAGAATTATGATGGTTAACTGTCTGCCTTCCGAAAAAGGTCCAATATAACAATGTGATTTCTTTTAACAGTCACAAGAGGGCGCTCTATCTCAAGAGGGATATGTAAGGAACTATGTGGCACAAGCACGGAAAAGGAATTACACGCACACACACACACACAAACACATTTTAAATATGAAAATGTTGTTTGCAATAATGACATACAAATAATGATTTATATTAAGAACAAAAGTCTCACTTATGAGAAGCCATTAGTGGGAGTAGAATAATCTTCAAATACAATGAAACACGTGACAGGATGTTCTACGGTGTAGTACTAACCATAGAACGAATAACTACTAACACACATTTCACTAAACAATTACTGGGTCCACTAGAACCCGACAAATGGTTGTGTTGGCATTTCTATAACAATTGAAAGTAACATGGGAGCTGGCAATATGCCTAAGGCCAGTGACCTCACGGGAGTTAAGAAGAGGCCATCTGGATCTTAAAGAGACAGTTACTACAGAAGGCTACAGTACAGTGTATGCTATGTTTCCACACATTGTTTTTTCACTCCTAATTCAAATCTTCTTATTTTTTATGGAGCAATGGTAAACATAGCTAAGGCAAGGGCAATACCAAAGGGACTATAAAAACCACTTGTACCGCATCAACAACTGTAAAAACAAACCTGAATGAAATAAAAACACATTAATCAAAGTTATGGCCGAAAAGGGAGAGCAGTAACGCAAACATTAAGATTGGGGGGAATTATGCTAAATACATACGAGGTAGAGCGCTGAGAGTGTTTGGGAGGGAATAATAATGTATATTTTAGTTGGGCCATGGGTTTAGCGCTGAAACAGCACGTTGGTGAGGACATGAACCCTTTGGCACTGTAAGGCCAGTGAATCATCAACAGAGCGAGCCCATATCTCAGGAAGCGCAAACAATGAAGACAAAACAGGAAAATCTGGGTTAAATTAATCTATCCGCAAGGGAGAGGAGCATGGGAGAAAGGGAGGGAGAAATAGACAGAGAGTAAGAGAGAGAGAGAGATAGAGAGAAAGAGAAAGAGAGAGAGAGAGATGATACGTAGACAATGGCAGGAAGGCCTTTTTCCATTCACTAAATGGTATGATGTTATTCATGACCAGAATAGGCTCCTGGGCATATACAGGATAATGACAAACTATAGCTGAAGCTTTATGATCATATAAGGTCACATTATAGACCAATATGATGACAAATATAGGTTAGAACATCTTTTTAAAGTACAGTACAGTAGTCAATATACAATACAGTATATGCATACTATACATATAAACATTAAAAACAACATTTTAAAAACACATGTTCCACCTTTTGTAAGACACTATTTTCTAATATTATTCAAATTTCAATATTCTTACCAGCCTCAATCATTAAATGCTTTGTAAATAAAGGCCATATAATATCAAATTAAGAGCTAATTTCGACCCCACTCACAAGCTTTTAACATCTTCCCCTGACCAATACAGCTTCCCATCTAGAAAAGGAAACCACATTTTCACATCAAAAACGCATCAGTTTTTTTAGAGAGGACAACAGGATTTTATATTTGAGTAACTAGTGCATTCGTCTACTGTACTGTATCATTCCTCCAGTATATAACCATTGATTATAAAATGTTCTACCTTGTATAACAAGCAAAAGCCAGCAGAAGTATGAACATGTGTGATTATTTCATATTCCACATTGGAATATGAAAAATGTACAGTACTGTAAATGAACATAAAATTTAGAAAAAAATTAGATTACATGTGACAGATTTGGTGCAGGCATATTAGCGCCCATGTTGCAGTGTAAAGCTTAAATATAAATTTCAATACAATGTTCCCTTTATCAAGAGGCAGTTAACAGGCCCATCATTCACCGGCTGCACAATTAATAGAAATGTGCAATATATGGTACATAGCTTGTTAGCCAAAGAAATAAATGTGTTGATTGGAAAATTCACATAGAAAAATCTAAATCTACTCATTATGTTGTGTCTTACAATTAAAATACTGTATGTAAAGCATACTACTGTACTGTATGTGTTTCAATGACAAAGGAGGAAAAAAGGAATCTTACAGCTAAATAAAACTAAATGTGGTGCTATAGCAACCATTAAGGCCAATTGAATTTCCAGCAGTATAAAACAGACGTGAATGAACACATGTATGCGAGCACACACACACACACACACACACACACACACGCACACACGCGCACACACGCACACACGCACACACACACACAGAGGCCCACATGTAGTCATTAAGTATCATTACAGCCGATGACCATGTGCACAGACTTCGCTGTAGCCTGCAAAGCACATTATGTATGTGACAACACAAACCATTTTATGATGCATGGGCCAATTTCAGGTCTTGACAAACTAAGCTTTTCTTTGAGATTAATGCATGTTTCTTGCCAATGCTAGCGCCTGTTAGCGGCCCTTGCCTGGCAACACCGTGTGACGAGTTTACGATGTGTAGACGCCACTTGCTGTGTTCTCCCAAGACAACCTTGTTTTTATAACGGCATAAGAGCAAACAGCCCAGACTCAGTTTTGACATGCATTTTATCTTTGTTATAACTACAGTAGGCTATACAACCATGTGAACATCAGCCACCCCCCCAACCTCTCATTCCACAGATAGCTGTGTGAAGGGTCAATGTGGTCTCTGAATCGAGATAAGTGTGATGAGGTTCATGGCTGTGCAAAGAGGACATTTATTTAACAGATTAATGAACCTGATTAATGGGAAACACCACCACCAGATGAGGGTGGAAAGGGTTTATGATGTTTGTGTTTGTTAAACATTTGAATGCCCCCAAATAGGTGTGGCATATAAAGCCCAAGAATGCCCAAAACAGCTGTGATTTGGTTGGACTTAACCACCGTAACAGGTTCTAAGAGTTTAATGTTCATTCTTCCTTGTTTCTTTACAGATAATGTCATTTGAAAGTAGGCTAATGCGACCATTAGGTCAGCCATAACTGGGACCCAGTCAGATTCATAGTGCCAGGGACAAAACCATTTAAACCAGTCATATTATGTGGTCTAACAGTGGAATCATTTAGTACCTACTTCATTCCTGATAACGAAAAACTATGTGATGTTAATCCCCACCTGGTGTGCGACAATAACATTAAATAGCCATAATCTTTTACCTGTAATATCTGTTAAATTATTGTATTAAATAATTACCCAAATAAATGACTTCTTTGCAATTGTTCAGTCCTGTTGCCAAATGACTTTGCCCATCTGTCACCTATACCGTGTGTAAAGATTCTCCTTCTGCCCCGCCTTACCCTGGCATAGCACACAGATAAACAACCGTGACACGGCAAGGAGGAAACATTGTCCTCACATGGCACCTGTCCAGACACACAGTTGCGAAAAACAATTTAAAATAAAGCAGTTCTCTCGCCTGTCAGGTCACAATAGCACCAGACCGTTTCAAATCATGACCCCCTTGCAAACGTTCCATTAAAACTGTTGCACAGTGTTCAGTGTGTTCACACTGACACAGTTAGACGTCTTTACCATTAGTCATTGTAAAGATAAGCAAATGTAAGGACACTGAGCACACTAGCTGTAAGTGGAGGGCAGATTGAGAACCTTGTGTGAACTGTAACCCAAGAAGCAGGCTTCCTCGTGAGAGCTTGACACACATTTCAAATGGAGGACGTGATATCCAGGAAATAGGGACTCTTGGCTGCGTTTCCCATGTGCGCGTGCGTTAGCAGTGTGTGTGTGTGTGTACAGTGTTCTTGGCGAGTGTTTACGTCGCCGTGTGTCCTTATGTCTGCGACACCACCGTGTCCGCAGTGAACAGATGCCATATGCTGGCATGACTGGGAGTGAAGCTCTAAGAATGGGCAGTATACCCAGGAGAGAGAGAGAGAGAGAGAGAGAGAGAGAGAGAGAGAGAGAGAGAGAGAGAGAGAGAGATAGGGGAGAGAGAGAGAGAGAGAGATAGAGAGAGAGAGAGAGAGAGAGAGCGAGAGAGAGAGAGAGAGAGAGAGAGAGAGAGAGAGAGGCGAGGACAACCAGCGCTGCTTGTTGCAGCCTTGTCCCCAGTGTTTTTGAAACAGGCAGCCCTTTTTTGAAACGGTGCCAATGGAGGCTGGCCTAAGCCGTTGTGCAGCTGAAACTTTTACAAGCTTAGTGCTCGCAAGCAGGAAGCGAGAGACACCGAGACGCATTTGAAAAGGGAGTTTGAAGATCTGCTCCTTCTAAACCTTCTGGCTGAGGTATCACAAGCCGAATGCGTTCATTTATGCTGCCTTTGTTCCATTTTCAACTAGAAATTATACAAGCAACCACACAGGGCTATTCTGGAAGGAAGGATTGCTTGAGACGAGAAAGGATTTAAATGCAAGGACACTAAATAATAAAAGTAAAAAAATCTGAAGAGAGAATGACGTCACATAAGAAGCTGTCCTGGATATTGCCTAAGGAGAGAGGGGGACACGTTTTAAATGAAAGCATACATTAGGAGTGAGACTTCTTTGTTTTTTGTTTTTGTAAATCACACTTGGTGCTAGAACAAAAGTTATATCTGATTCTAGCAGCTGACCAATTCGTCACCCACATTTTCGTTTATGGGTCAAACAGATTTCTTGACGTTAAGGAATGACCACTAAGCATGTTGTCTTAAACATCCAGTTTCAAACCTTTGTCAATGTATTGATGTCAAACTAATTATTAATTAAAGCATCAAAATAAATCAAATCAAAATAAAAACACAGGCAGGTGCAGAACAGCTATACGCGAATGGAATGATTACCGAAAATGGGAAACACGAGGCATGTACTACCTGGGATGGGTGCCAAGTGCTGACAAAAGACTTTAGTGCTGGGCTTTGAGAGAAGTCTGTAAATTGGTCTCATTTGCTTGGGAATATCTGGCAGAGAAATGGTCTAGCTAAAGCTGTCACACTGTTTGGTGTTGATTCAAGGCTGCATGTAAGTACTGATTTGTTGTACTTCTTATCATCACATCTTGTTCTTCCCCATTCTCATTACGTCTCGATCGTTCTCCCTGGGCCGTGCAGCCAACAGAGAAGTCACAGATATTTATTGACATGTACCTGACATGGATCATCCCATTTGTAAGGCGAGGACACCTGAAAGCATTGACCACTTGTTTATGAAACTAAACGCACTACACACTGTCGACTGTCTTTGGTACATCTATCAAAAAGCGTTTATGACCTCATGATTCCCTTTTCTGTGTGCTTCTCTCTCTTGGCAGCGGGGCAAAAGTGGGCAGGGAGAGAGGAGGGCATGGCCTAGAAAGTGCTCTCAAGCCCCAGCCCCTAGCTGTTCCAGTGGGGTTGCTTGCTAGTGCACCATTCAGCCTTTTTCCTAGCCTTCCAGGCGAAAGAGGGATGTGGAAATGCATTCTTGTCTCCTTTTTTATTTCCACCTCCAGCCACGGCACCACTCGCCTGTCCTAAGCAAAATCTCACCTTGAGGTATTTCAACATTTTCGATTCCGCTTTGATTCTGTATAGGCCTTAGGGTTCCTCTCTGTTCATTCCTTTCTATTGAACATTAACACTCGATCGGCTTCTACTGTATGTGTATGGTGAGCTTACAGTCCTGAAATGTTTGCCATTTCGGTTCGACTGAGGTACAGTCAAACACTGCATTGTGATTTTATGTTACAGACATTGGAAACCGTTAAGAGTAAATGTTTTGGGAATATAGTTAACATTCTCGCTAGATCTATCTATTCCGTAGCACAAATGCCTTGAGACAAACGGTTAATTGTGTCACACAGGAAATGTTTAACAGTGAAATAATGTACAGTGTTAAGTGTTAGTGTGAGGAGTCTAAAACACGTTATTTTCAGAGGTGGGGCTACAGCAAACAAATGTGACTCTTGGAAGATATTCTTTACAGGTTCATGAGGAAGCACAGGATTTAAAGGAATTTAGATAGTTTCGGTAACAGGTTTTGTTACAGGATTACATATTAGGTAGGTGAGGGAATCTTTTAAAAACCTCATACCTTTTAGTAATATGCCTGGAATTTTGTCACAAAATGAAGTGGTCCAAATTTGAAACAAAGATCCTCCAAAATTGTGTAAAAACTCTGCAACTACTTAGCAAGCAAGCAAGCAATATGTTTCTTGAGGTGGCCATGAATGTATTTTTGCTTTTCACAGACCTGTGTTCAGGAACCAGTATGAACAAGATCATTCTGATGCAAGAATTGTTCTATACATGAAGGCGCTTGTAGGGGTCGTTTTGGTTACTCTTTTCTTCAGTGATGTCTTTTGGAAATATAAATGTTACACTTATTACAGTGTATTTTATTATATTACAGTAGTGGACAGTTTACTGATTTTGCCATTTATTTTTGGGGCACGTTTAGGGTAAAGGTTTGTGTAAAAAATTTCAGTAAATGTGGGAATTTGTGTTTGGATTTGTTTACATGCTAGTCAGCAGTGTGTGTGTGCGTGCATGCGTGCGTGCGTGCGTGCGTGCGTGTGTGTGTGTGTGTGTGTGTGTGCGTGCAGTATTCAAAGAAGAAACATGGCATACTGAAAAGTGTAGCAGGGGAAAAGGGAGGGAAACGGTGGGATGGGCCGAGAATGAGCTAATTGCCTCCTCCCCCTGCTATCCTCAGATGAACTTGCCTATGCATCTTGACGACATGTTTTTTCGGAAAGCCATTCACATCCTCTGCTATTTGCGTCTCCCCGCCCCTGGTTGCCGTGGCGCTGAGGTTAGCCAGATCAAAGTCAAACTACTTCTTTGGCTGCTGTCGTTATCAGGGTATAGACTGTAACATGCGTTTGTAAGCATTCATTCAAAGGATTTTCACGTTGCTTATCGAAATCTTCACAAAATTGCCATGCACTCCAGATTATGTGAAAGGAATAAGCCTATTCCTTGCATGTTTTTGTTTTTTAAAAGCATTTTCAAAGAGATTTATGAAATGTTTTTAGTAAACCACATATGTTTAAACAAAGCTTTTCACTGCTGACAAAGTGTTTCACATCTGAATATTTCAAATAATTATAAACTCTTTATTGTGTTATCCTCAACATAAGAAGACTAAATATATAATAAGTCACTCTGTATCGACTGGTTAGGGCAATGAATGATGAATGAATGATGAAAACTGTACAGACCCGTTGAAATGCGTTTCCAACCAATCACCTCTCAGTGTATCATCTTAGTTCATATTACAAACACCATAAAAACAAACGTGTCTGGCAAGATACATATCTGGGTTTGCAATATAACAATCTTTGTGCATAGGCAAATTATCATTGTGAAGAAATATGCTTTAAAAAATCAGTATCAGTATATAATATAAGATTGTTTTGCCACATAAACACACACGCACACACACGCACGCACACACGCACGCACACACACACACACACACACACACATACAGACCTCTACAATAGTACTCTATCTATCCATAAAACAACATAGTGTTTTTTTTCACACAATAAAAAACATTGCTGTTACCAGGTTCCTTCATGGTTAGATATGACAATTTGTTTTTGCAGTATGTGAATTATAACATAAATGAAGAAATGTTAACTCTATAATCTTAAAGAAAGCAACAATGCCCAGTTAGTGTGTTTTACTTAATGTAAGGCAGAATGTCTTGGCTCAAAAGATATAACTAATCAGTTTATTATATGTTTTTAGTGAAGAGATGGGACAACATGAGAAACAGATTAATACACATTTACACAAAACAATACCTATCTATTTATATTTGATTTGTGCACATGGCTAGATTATATGATACATTCATGCTGCAGCAAGCTGTACAGTATGGAACCATACTGTACACCCTTACAGAAACATATCTATATCTATGTTCTTCCTTTGTTATATTGTCAGGTACATTTATTAGTACATTTACTTGACCAACCTGAATAAATATCACAATATTTCAGTTAAATTATAATACAATTGGCTGGCCACAAAAGGGTGGTATTGAGCAGAAACACGCACATGCCTGTACACTGGCATGATCATGTGTGTGATTTATATGTTATTTCAGAAAGAGGTTTTTGTTGAAAGTCATCTTGGCACACATACATTGCCAGGTTTCTTGGCAATATATATACTGTATATAAGTGCATAGGTAATACAACCTTAATCTTTTATTTCACTCAGTTATTTTTTGAACGAGCTCAATTGCGATGGGTTTATTTGTGTTTTTATTTGTTTAAATGGTAGAATCTGTTTGAGCTCTCTGTCTGCTATCTTGATTGTTTTACCAGTTAGAAGAGTTTGATTCCATTTGCCGTCTAATTAATTCTACATCTCGATTATGGCCTCCCACTTTCTGCTGCCCTTGTGCCTTTTATTCTGCTCTGAGGATGCCCTGCCACCCCCAAAGACTCATGTCCTGCCAAAACATTTCCATCACTGTCTGCCTTAATTAGGACAAAGAAGAATTCAAAATGTTAATGAACGGCCCTGCTGCTATTCAGCAGCTAAGGTTCACATGCTAATTCATGCAAAGTGTCAAGCCTTTGGTTTTACCAATGTCTGAGATAACAGTGTTTGGGTTTTTCAGTCAATCCAGCCAAAGTCTGGCTTGTGAAAGAGCTCTGCCCATCTTGCATCCCTGTCCCAGTTTCTAGTTGGCACTGAAGTATAATTCCCCAATATTAAAGGTTTCCCAATAAAACATTTGAACAAATATTTGAGTGTAAATAGAATCAAGAAAAAAAAACTATCTTAGTCTATTAGCCAATTTATACATTAAAAATAATTTGAAATCCTATTTGAATTGCTTATATATTATTTCTCGTACCAGGTTTATACCAAGCAATTCTCTAAAATGCACAAATTAGCACTCTGGTTGCATTATATCAAACTTGACTAAACTTTCATTATACATAGCTGAGACTTGAGTACTTGAGTTAATGTTTGACATTTTACATTTCTTGATTTACAATTTTTTACTTTACTCAGGTAAAGTTGAGTCAGTTTAGTCACATAAAGTTACGTGTGCATCTAGAAAGCATGGACATACTATATTTCATCATCGTCATTTTTACTTATTTAGAATCTTAAATATATGTAACTCTGTGATGAGTTTCACTACAGGATAAATCACAATGTCAGAAACTACTAGCAGCAATAACATGTTTGAGAATCCTATATAATACTTTATATAATGCAGTCATTGCTAGTAACACTGTCTGAATCATATACATACTTAAAGTATCTGATAGATAGATAAAAGATAATGCACATTTTGTCAGTTACGTTACATAGCAGTCCGCTAGCTCTGTGGGTGCTGAAAGAAATAATTAGCTACTTAGCTAATTTAGCCCTAACAACAATATCCTATAGCCTTCTCAACGTGTTTCCAATGTGTGGGGCAGAGCTGAGGGAGCATCCTATGGCATTGAAGGGAGACATGTTTTATTCTAATTCATACCTTTATGCTCCCATAAAGCGTACCCATGTCTCTTCATTTTTGTTTTACAGTAAATCTGATAGGCTTCATTTCCACCTTGGACCATGCATCTGTTCTTGAGGCTGAGGTAGTAGATTGAATAGTTGTGGGGAAAAATCCTCTCTGAGATAACTATACAATCTACTGTCTTTCCTAAGGGGACAGACTTACCTTCTGTGATGTTGGAAACATCACATTGGATCCACCAATGATCCACCAATGAAGATGCCAGCCTGAATTTGTATGCCTTGCTTAGAATGCTTTGGTTTCATTTGGTACACATAAAGCAACACTGATTTACGAGGCCTTACAAGATGAGGTAGTAGGTTGTATAGTTTGTGGGATGGATTAAGTCCTATTATGGTGATAACTATACAGTCTATTGC
This sequence comes from Typhlichthys eigenmanni, assembly GCA_027564635.1. Lineage (NCBI taxonomy): Eukaryota > Metazoa > Chordata > Actinopteri > Percopsiformes > Amblyopsidae > Typhlichthys > Typhlichthys eigenmanni. The sequence continues at coordinate 1,636,154 of JAODUK010000020.1, forward strand.
CTTCCTTGAGAGGCATAAATAACTCTCACACCATGAAGCTGTGAAGAAACTCTGCTCTGTAATGTGCTGCAAATGAATTTCAAAATAACTTTCATGTACTGACATGCAAAGTAAAACATGCAACAGTTTTTATTAGTTGATATTTATAACTGTAAAGTTCAATTAACTATTCATGAAAATCTAAATAAAACATTTAACAACCAAGGATGCGTTTAATTAATTTCTGTATCATTTCAAAGATTTAAAGACAATCATGTTCTGGTAAAAATGTATGCATGCCATCATTGGTCAGAAAGAAAATAAGCATTGACTTCTTGTAAAAAAAAAAAACAATAGATAGAATATTTGCTTTTCATAGACCACAATAATCACAATAAAAATGGTGGTCTATGAGCATCAAATATCAAATATGCAGCAGTTTCATTATTATACAGCTGTCTTAACCATATCATTTTTTGTGTAGCAGCTGCACTAATTTGTTATTATTTCATGTTGTGCATGAGGGTTCGATTAATTCTCTAAACCATTTGAGAATTGATCCCTAACACTTTTCCATTACCATTTTAGGTAATACTGTAATGTTTAAAAAATATATTTATAGAAAGCATTGAAGACAATACTGAATGATAACAGATTCAACAGCAGATGCTGTTTTTATTGTATATATACTGCACTGTGTTTCATTTCCTGTCATATAAGAATATATTGTGTCTTTATTTAATAACAAGTGTACTCATCCACACAAAGAATACGTTCACAATCTTTAAAATGTAAGTAGGTGTAGTAAATGTATCACTGCCAAATATACACAATAAACAGGGTCAGTCAAATGTGTTTCTATATTTTGTTTGTGGAATGCATTATAGATAGCTTTTTCTTGATTTGCAATTGCTAAGATGCTGGACTCAAATTAATCAAACAAACAAAATAAAAAGTTAAATATGAAATATATAAATTGTTACACTTTATGTAGGTAGGTGTTTTAGACCTATACATTGTGTCAGACATCTACTAAGTGAAATGCTCTGAGTATATCTAATAGGTGAGAGCTGGTTTAGATTCAGAAGGCTTCTGACCAATCGTGGCCTCTTTTTTTCCTGATATAGTCTATTAAATCTACCTCGCCTGTCAATAATGCACACATAAAGCTACGACAGGTTGTCAACGGTGCTTTGCAACAGCAGACCAGTCCAGCAGGCTCCAGAGGGAGCAGAGGAAGATGAGGTGGGTTTTCTAGTTGTTAGCTTGCTAAATGTTATTATCTTTCCTCTTTAATTAGCTGTATACAAAGGTTATTAAAATCACAGTTTCACTAGGCAACACAACAAAGACACCTTGTCACAGGTGCTTCTATATGCCCTTCCCAATATTGCACAATGCCCAATCCACATTAATCAACTATAAAAAATATTTGGAAAGCACATTAACTAAGGAAAAAATGATGGGAGGATGGAACACCTTAATAAGTAGCTATGTGATAACAAACAATTTGTGTTATCCAAATATAGATGTTATGTTTATACTTAGAAACAAGTTTGTCAATATAGTTTTTGCTACTAGAATACCGATACGTTGTATGAGAATTTGCCTATCTCATGCACTTTCCATGGTGGAGGGAATGGCTGGAGGTTAATAAGAATAACCTTAATAAACATAAGTTGGAAATAGAAAACTTTGAAATACATTGATATAAAGATTGTAGGCTACACCTATGGCTCCTTATAAACATTAGAACCCACACAATACTGCATGTACAGACACTGGTTCTCCAAATACTTCAATACAGATTTAAAGGATCAAAAGCTCAAATCTAAACAGTATCGCTCCACGGTCCTCCACAGCAGTCCTCAAACATCGAAATGCATTGTGAAGCAAAGCGTAGTTGCTACTACAACTTTGTTGTGAGCGGTGTTCGTCGCTTTGGTTATGTTACTATTTATAGAGCCAGGGCTGTGTAGAAGTATCAGATACTTTTTTTCAACATGCACAGAGAATGGTAAGCTAGCGAAATGCAAGGAGATATTTGTTGAATTTGACAAAAAGTGTATTTAGCTTGCAATTGCTGACTATACCTTTAAAGGTAAATGGTTGTAATTTAAAACACTTTTTGTCAAATATCTGCTGGCATCTTATACTTCTACAGAGCACTGGCTCCACATATTGGAACACAAAGTGGTGCAGACCTCAACAAAATCCTAGCCTTCACAATGAGTTTCCAATGTGTGGGGCGGAGACTCATGGAGCTTCTGAGGGAGCATCTTATGGCATTGAAGGTAGAAGTGCTTTGCTTTGATTTAACAACTTACTACGGCGCAATGTAGCCGGGACCAACACAGCACCAATTAAGACAAAAAACTCTAACTTCACTTATTTTGGTATGTACACGTTTAAATACATTATTATGTGTGTGACATGATTCGCAATCAGGGGCATATTATTTAAAACATTGTTCATATTGATACAGCTATCAAGCTACTACTAGTAGCCTATACTCTACCGGTAGTATCAAACTATCAAGGATCATGCGGTTCTCAACCAGACGGTGAGTTAAATTTAGCTCTCAGATATTTGTTGTACTCAGACTTAACATAGTGGATGATTTTAGGTTGTAGGCTAGCATTATAAAAATGAACCTCCTACTACTGTCTGTAGTAGGCCTATAGTAATTTCTGTCAAATCCATGAATATACCATTAAACAGCTACAGTTGTGTTTTAGCCATGACATGGTATTCAAATATATTGGTAATACTGTCAGTAGCCTACTACATTTAAACTAAAATCAAGTGTTAGTTCAGGCATGTTCCTAGCCATCAGCTGTCACTCACCTGACAGTAAAGGGATTAAAATAGATGTAGACCATACTTATCAGTATGATGAGTATAAGGCCCCAGTATACGCTATTCTGCCAATTTAGATAATAGCCTACTGCTCAATGTTCTGAAAAAAATGATCTTATACTAGAGGGGTGGTCCTTACTAAACCTATTATTCATAATCTTTTTTTAGTTTCAGTATATGAGGCCCCTCTGAAGAACTGGAGGCTAAAATGCAAAGAATATCCATGGAGCCACAGACCAACATATGCAGGTTTTGCAAGTACCCAGACCGTAAAATGACAGCAAAAAGGACTGCAAACAGCCAAGGTTCAGGATTCTGGTAGAGTGGACAATTCTGGAATTCCATTGTGGCAGACTCTATCAGGAAGTGTGAACCAGTAAGTATCGGGCAAATATTTTTGGAAAGGCCAACTACACAGTGTTCCAATACATCTGTTATCTAAAACAACAACAGCTTTATCTTAAAAAAAATATGTATTACCAAAGAATTAGTTAATTGTCTCTTAACAGCTCTATACAGCTCTATACATTTGTCATCACCACTTTTTAACACCAGTAGCAAATGTCAAAGCGGGGAACCATCCAAGCTGTTTACAGCAAGGATGGGACACTGTTGACCTCAACTGAGGAGGTAATTGGGCGGTGGAAGGAACACTTTGAGGAACTCCT